>OX422144.1:43987479-44310841 GCA_949129095.1 Volucella bombylans | reverse complement strand
AAGAAGTACAAAGTAGATAATTGTTATATTTGTGATAAAAACAATCAAAGAACTAAGTATTTTAGGGAGCAGTGGAAGAAAAAACTCAAGTAATAACAAACACCTTCCTAATTGACTAAATATTAGAATCTAATTAATATTAACTATTGTAAACTTATAATAATTTTATACTTATATTGAATTTATGTAATGAAATATGCTGAACTGTTTGGATTGATTTTGTATTACGTTGGATTTTTATAATATTTGTTATTATATTTATTGTGTATCACATATAAATACATCAATTTCGTATTTATAATAATAAAAAAAATTACTTTAATATATAATGTATAAATACAAACAAAAAAGGGGAGAGTTCGATAACTTTGGCGCTAAGAATTGGTAACGGTATTTTGTAGAGGGGTTAAAAACTAGCATTTTTTCCTATGAGAGGGGGGTCTACATTGATAGACAGATATTTGATATTATTATTCTATATGATATCTAATAACTTATTTTTGGTGGCCCGAAAACTCTTAGCGGGAGAGGTGTCACATAATTAAATGCCCTTCCCAATTCCCCTGAGTATGTAACCTTGTAACGCTTGTCTTTTGTGCATCAAGCATCAAGCGTGCAAAAGAGCTCATACAAATTATGTTCTCTCTCCAACATTATCTTCTCAAGAAGATAGAGTTGGAGAGCACGAACTAGATCGTAAGTATTTATCGTAAGCCTAGTCTCTACTTTAGTTATTAAGTAATTAGCGTATTCTATTTCCGGAGTCAGCTTTGAAAACGAGTGTCAAATTTAATAAAAATAAAACACAAATTTAATTTCAGTCTCAAGTGAGTTTTATTATAATTCAATTGTTACAAGAATAACAACACTATGTATATATCATCCGTAAGAAATATACTTGCGCAAAAATAGTGAAACAATCATTCAAATAAAGATAGTGCTTTTGCCTCACTATTTTTATACCGTAAGTTTTAAATCAAAGTAAACCAAATTCAAATCACCGTTTTGTATACTACTTATTCTGTTTTTGTGTTTTCTCGTAGAAATAAATAGTTTTGTATTGTGTCCTTATTATAGATGTATATTACATATCTGAATTAACATTCCTCCTCCAACATATTTAGAACTTCGGAATTAAAAGACTTTCTATTTTCTATACGTTTAATGCGCATTAAACAGACGAGAGGGTCTGATGATAGATATAAGCGATTCATCATATCAGTTAGGTTGTCAGTTCTAGATGTTTTTCGACTGAAGTATTCACGGTACAACTTAAGATCTTAGTTTCGCGATTCCTGTGCGTCTTCGCTTAACATTCCAATGGGAAATAAAGCATTTTGTCCACGTAATAATATTTTATGTATTGTGGGTGTCATAGACATCCAGGGATAGATAATTACATACAAAGATGCAGTCTCCAAGCAAAAGGTTTTAAGTTTTCATTGATTTTAAATCCACTAGATATTGTTTGTAAAATTATGTAAAATCTTTTTATTAACTGACATAATACCAGTGATACGAGCTGAAATATCAGGATTTTGAAAAAAATTTCGTGCTGCATTTCCACCATTGCTATTTCCATATCCCGGATTCGGCTTATCTACAATTAAGAATAACTGTGATGAAACTCCGTTTGTATACGGGCTTTGTTTTCTTCTATTATTTCTTCAACTTCTCTATACATCCTCTAAATGCGAACAGGTATTCTATAAGACAGATTTAGTAAAGACTCGAATAATCTTATCCATGCTTGTAATATCGAGATACCAAAAGATATAAATTCGCCATTGAGGGGCATTTTCAGCATTTTGTCGAGATTATTATTGTCTTTCGATGTAGCATTGCATAAATAGCACTTCATAGTAGATTTAGTATCTGAAAGCGAATTACATAATTTACCAGCCCCCTACGTAACAACAATATTATGTTCAGCATTGTATGCGGTTCTATCCAATGTAGCTTTTGTAGGTATTACATTTTTTATTTGGTTATCAATGTCCTTTTTCGTAGATTTAACTAATTCATTACTTTCTTTTAAATACTGAAAGCTAATGGGCCTGCAAAATCTTGGTGAAGAGGGCCTTGGGTTTCGCCATAAGATAATATTTTTTTCGCCCTTTTCAGATACCAGTCGTAAAGGAACGAGGCAATTCAAAAAAATGTATTTGTCATCAGCTGCCTCAGAAACAAACTTTTGTTTATACGGCTAGAACTCCCATCGAATCCCAACTTTGAATATAAAATTATTTTGTCATTATAAGTTTGTGATTTAAAAACATTATTTTGGTAATGTACTAACCAAGAGGCAGTATGATTTAATAGAGATTGAACGGAGACCTTGGCTTTAGTTTCTGTCACTTCAACACCTTTTGGATATGAAAACGGTTTTTCAGATTGCACAACTTTATAAGATGGGAACACGCCTGGTGCATAACTTCGGATAAGCTCATATTGCTTTCGTGATAGCTGCGCTTCAATTATTAAAGAGAGGGCCTCGTGAGCGGTTACTTTTTTGTTTTAACATTTGAAGACGCATATAAACAGTCTTTGGCATACATAGGATTTTCAGACACTTTTATTTTATTATTTCGGCTTCTCTATTTTTTGCAGATTCTCGTAATTTCATCTGTGCTGCATATGTAAAAATGTCTGTGTCTACCTGCGACCGAATTTCCGCTGTCTTTTTGCGTTTGGTGCTATCGCAACAGTCCGCAAAAGACGTTGAGGTCTTCCCACATTCAAGTTTGAGTACCGTGTGAAGTTGCAAAAACCATTTAACCACGTCTTTTCCTTCATTAAGAACCTTTCTTTGCACTTGTTATGAAAATACCATTATTTGCTAAACTACGATTTAAAATTCCAGAGCTCTTGTTGTATGGTCCATCGGCTTCAATTCTTGAGTCAGCTTGATCTTGTATGGGTGTAAAACAAGATCCTTTCGCAAAATACGCCATAATGTGGTCTGAGCGATGCCCAATACTTGATAACGCCGTGGAATTGACTGATTTGGATCGTTTGCTACGGACGCCTGAACGGCAGCTATATTTTCGACACTTCGACCAACTCGTTGTCTCACTGACACGGTAACATCACACAACGAATATGTAGACTCAAATTGTTGCACTAAAGTTGTGTAAGAGGTACGAAAAATATAAGGATAACCATAAGGATAAAATGATAGAAAAATAAAAGATTTCGTCATTTGTTTCATTTTTTTATTTATTTATTAAGTCCAATGTAGGTAGGTATACTTGTATTTTTACACAATCAGTTCTTTTATTTTTCTATTTCGTCCATCGGAAAAATTGGTTCCGGCAATGCGACGCACACACGAAAGTGTACTCAATCTATCTCAAACTACAGACCTTAAGCGAACGAGTGGAACCGACGGCTATACTTATCTCACACACACAACATTGAGCGTAGCGGACACACACGACATCACTCAAGCGGGACCCGAGAATAAGCAACCGCCACACACGACCCGTTATCTTGCTTTATAGACCGATTTCAGGATATAGTCAGGATAAAGAGTAAAAACTACTACCACTACTACTATATATAGAAAAACAACTCAGTGAACAAATTCACCGTTCTAGATAAGTCTATTTATCTTTTTGTTTTCTAGATATCCTTTGTTTTTCTACTGACACACTTTTTCTTTTATGCACATGCACTGTCGGTGAGATTCGCGCACCAACTAAACCGTTCAGGCATAATACGAGTGCAACATGCAATAAAAGCAAAATCAGACAGGAAAGGGGAAAAGAACTACAGATAGTTCTCTTCTTCTCATTGTTCTTCTTTTGTTAACTAACTTACCGTTTTCTCTTACACTTGTACTAGACAGGCATACTAGGGTGAGAATTACGACCTAAAATTGGAGTTAACGCTCTTAAAGTTGCAGTCACTGACTCCGAATTTCGGTAGAAAATTTTTATAATTTGCAGACGCTGCTCGTTAGTTTACTTTACCATGATAAAAATGTTGAGTTTACTGAATAAATTGACATCGACAGTATGATGATTAGTGAAAGAGTGCGTTCACAAATTAAATTCAAAGTTGTCAAGTCGATATGGGGAAACCCTTTATAATTGGTGTAGTTAGCCACGGAGATCAGGTTGTTCGATGAGGTCATTGCTCTTGCAACGTGCCTTCGAGTCAACTTAATGACGAAATTGTCCACTCTTATTCGGTTCGCCCTATTGTACAAGACCTCATTAGGATAGAATGTTATATACTCAGACCCTGGTGTTCTGTATAAGCGGAGACAAGCCCTCTCAAACACTCGAATCTTTTCCAATAAACTTGCTCTCACCGCACGGAACATCCAAATACAAGCATAGGCCTGATAAGGGTCATGTAGCAGATCATCTTCGCATCGAGTTGGCTGTTATAAAACAGTCTCTTTGTAAGGGCAAAAGCACCTTTGGCTCTGGCCAGAGCAACATCTATATGTTTGATAAAATACAGACACTGATCTGTATCAGAACCCAAGGTATCTGACTACATTTCGACAAGCAGGTGGCTGTCCGTATTGTTCGACGATAGAAAACTTTCGCCAATTCTTTCTGGAATCCCTAGAGGCCCCAGATTATTAATGACCTCAATTTCTGAACCCGATCTGTACACGATTGAGCCGTCTGCGTACGCTATGGCATGGTGAAGTGAACCTATCAGATCACTCGTGTAAATGTTGAACAGCGAATTCACCGCACCCTGTTGCAGACCGTTTTTAATGTTAAATGTTCCAGCAGAAGCCACATCGTCATTCTTCAGATGAAGTGCCTACTGGAGAGCAGATCAATAAGAATATACAGCAGTGGTTTACTAATGCCCAACCTGTCCAGTTTGAAAAATATTCCCTCTAACCATACGGTATCGATGGCTTTCTGCAAGTCAATCAGGCAGGCACCAGTGCATTGTTTCTTGCCTTTGTTCCATTGGATACCAGACGTCCAGTTTAGATGCAGCATGAATGATATCATGCCCCGCCTTGAAACTGAATTGATTATCCGGAACTATATGTTTGTCCTCAACCCACTTTGTTAGGACTCTATTGATCACCTTCTCGAAAACCTTACTGATGTTTGGAAGAAGACTGCTCGAGCGGATTGGAAGTATCTTTATCGCTTTTGGGGATAAGTGATAAGTGATTCGCAGATCGTTTAGATCTCTGCCTTCGAAATGAAAGGGGGTAGTACCCTTTCAGTGGTGATGACATTATTTGGCATATTCTCGTCACTGAACTTCGTAAAACCCGAGCTCTCGAGTCGACAATTCACTATTTCGTTTTGCAGGTAGGAATTGTGAACAAGGACTGGATTTTCCAGGTCATGGTTCGGGAAAATGATGTAGTTCGCCTTGTACACTTCCTGGAAAGTCGCTCATATAGCCTCTGCCTTCTCCTGCGGACTTTCGATCACAAAGAATATATCATCGTCAACGCCCTCATTTGGATCGATGCCTGCTGCTAAAAGTATGTCAGTCGTTCGGGCGATTTTAAGAAACGAAAGGTCGTTTTGATTTCTCCTCCGAAATATTTTATTTATTTGCGGGAACATATTCGGGCTGCAGCCCGAATTTTGTTGTTCCAATACAAACTTACGGAACTTCTGTAATTTTCTTTTACTAATGTTTGGAAGTTTTTGATCAACGATTTCAATGTCATGATCTCCGGGTTATGTCTGTCAGTAAATTGTCTGTACAAGGTTTTTAGTGTTGATAGCAGCCTATTTTATGTCGGTGCAGTGCGTCAATAGTTGCGTTGCGGAATAAATCTTCTTCGTCAGTGTGTTGGTACCGCGGTATCGTTTTGTCCATTGTTCGTTTGACTGTCTCGTCCATTAGTCTTAGATACATGTCAATCTCCTCGTTTGACAGATTTTTGTTGGGTGGTGGGTAGAGCGAATTTGAGGAGAGTGCTCTTATCAATGTTTTGGTGAAGTGTGTCCAACGCACCCTACAATAATTGTAGGAATGCCTTTCAACAAATTCATCCAATTCCGCAATTTCGTTTGGAACTGTTATTTCTATGCTGAGACTGCATTTTTGACTGTCATGCACAAGAGTGCGTAGACAGTTTGTAGTTTGCTGATTAGTGCACGTCAGTTGTGTTCATGAGTCGAAAAGTAGGAGATCCAAATAGAAACCGTGTCTGGGAACGACGTGCTATCCGTCGCCTTAGCCCGAGTCGATGCATTATACTGTGCTGACACCACCAATTGAATAGTAGGTTCCCTCTAGTATTTGGTGTATTATTTCCCCAATCACTATGTTTGGCGTTGAAATCTCCACCGATAATAAAATAGTTGTCCTACAATTCCAGCCTAAGGAATCGAAAAAGTGTCTCGAACTAGGAGATGAATAAAGTGGATTGAGTAGGCTTAGGTGTATAGACAGACACCATGTACAACCGCTTTCCACTACGAAGAGAGATATACACGATGCATGTTTCCACCATCTGGAACCTACGTACGACACGACTGTATAGTCTTTTAAAACGTATTCCTTTTCATACAAAGATCGCAACGCCTCCTCCCTGAATGGAGTTGGGTCGGTGTTGTTGATAAATATATAAATTAAAATAAAATTGTCAAATGTAACAAAAACATAGAAAATTTGTACACTTAAAATATTTAAACAAACACACTCACGATAACTCTCTCATGAGATAAAATTCCTTATGTCAAAAATTAATATAACAGGAAGACATTTTTACATAAAATAAATCTTCAATTTTATAACGTTCAAGCAAACAGTTTGTTTTATTTAAAATATTTTTCTACACAGTTTCTCTATACAGTTTTTCTACACAGTTTTGTACGCAGTTTTCAAATCAGTACATTAATTAACTACACAGTTGATAATGTTGATATACAGTCCAACTAAATACAACACGGTAAAACAAAATAACCAGTGCCGAACATTTTGGTCCTTCTGAGCCATAGAAAAAACATAATCAGCAAACATTTTGGTGTATGGTGTTAAATTTACAAACAATTTCAAATTTTAAATTAAATAATTAAATCAGTGGGTGGCCCCTTAATCTAAAAAAAATAATAATTTTATAAATACAACACGTTGCAAGTGAGGAATCAGAGCTGGAAAGGAAGAAATCCACGGAGTGGGACTCAACAAAAGGATTCTAAAGGAGAGCTTTTAAGGAGGGATACAATACAATAATTTAGAAGATATAAATCAAAGTGAGTACATTCTGATCGTTACTTATTTGCACATAAGCATACAATATATACAATAGTATTTTTAAATTTATTAAAAAAAACATGGGTGTATCAAAATTATTTGTAAAAACCTGCAATCAAGTCTCAAAAGACCTTGAAAATTTTAAAAAGACCGTAAGCCCTATTCGCCGTACGAAAAATTACATTAGCACTCGCCTCGATCTCTTAGAAATTAATTTATCGAATATTGAAAAAAGATATGAGATAATTTATGATAATAAGGAGATTGAAAATGAAGTTTTGGAACAATTAGATTTTACATATGATGAGGCAAAAGAAGTATACGTTCTGTACAAATCACAACTTTTAGATGAGCTGCAGAAACTGGAAACATCCACTCAAACAAAGCCTGAAGAGTGTTCACAACAATCAGAGTCTAAGAGGTCCCATGAGGTTCACCTTCCGAAAATCAATCCGCCTTCATTTACAGGTGAATATGAAAACTGGCGTTCATTCCACGACCAATTCGTTTCACTCGTACACAGCAACACATCATTATCTAAAATAGAAAAATTACACTATTTAAAATCATGCTGTAAAGAAAGTGCTGGTACATTACTTGATCACGTCAATGTGGACGACGTTAGTTACGACCAAGCGTGGGAACTTTTAAAATCCCGCTATGATTTCAAACGGATTTTAGTGAACCAGGAATTGAAGTTGTTTTATGATCTGCCAGTCGTCCGGGAAGAATCTGCCATCGGAATCCGTGAACTTTTGGATAACTCGACGAAAATTTTACATTCACTGAAGAATCTTGACTTGCCAGTGCAGCATTGGGATGTAATTATCATATTCTTGCTGTTAAAGAAACTTCCGAAATCAACTCAGTCATCGTGGGAGTCTTCTCTGGGGACAAAAAAGGAAATTCCTACTTTCAAAGAATTTTCTGAGTTTTTAGAGACAAAATTCCGAACACTAGAGATAGTGGATCAGCAACAAAATACAAAGCCCCCAACGCAAAAAAGGTCTCACAAGAACGTCTTCCATACCAATACGGTGGCAAAGTAAAATTTCAGTTGCAAGGTTTGCCACGAAGGTATTCATTCATTGCGAGCCTGTAACAAATTTTCAAATATGGATGTAAGAACCAGGCAGCGTGTTGTTAAACAATTATGTAATTGTTTTAATTGCTTGGCTTATAGCCACAAAACAAATAGTTGTCCGAGCAACAAATCCTGCCATTTTTGCAAGAAGCGTCACAATTCCATGCTTCATTTTGACAGAAACAACAATTCAAATCTGTATAAGCCTCACCCACAATCAGCTTTCTCTTCTAATCAGTTACAACCAAATTACAACACACAGCAATCATTCTCTCACTCTAATCAAATACACAACACTAACCAATTCCCCCCTGCTCAAGCATCGTCGCAACCATCCACTCATATCTACCCAAATAATAGTAATAATAATACAATTATGCCCCAAAACCCAAACACACAGAATAAATACCAATACCAAACACACCATATATCAACCCAAAACAATCCAAATGCAGCTTCATTTCACCCTTCTGATGAACAACAGTCATCGGCAAACTGCTTCCACAATAACGACCATACCAACACGCAAATTTTATTGGCAACAGCTATCGTCAAGGTGAAATCTGCTAATGGCGACTATATCAGCCTGCGAGCTTTGCTTGATCCTGGATCACAAGCATCATTTATCACCGAATCAGCGGTACAACTTTTAAGGTTGAAAAAACAAAAAACGTGTTTTGATGTCCAAGTTTTAGGACAAATTAAAAATGGTTCCTGTCAAAACTTTGTTGAACTCTACCTGGGTTGCAAATACTCAGACTTTAGGACTTCGACACGAGGTTACGTATATAAAACCTTAACAGGGTTTTTGCCGAGTCGCGAGGTGTATCCAAATAGATGGGCACACCTACAAGGTCTGAAATTAGCAGATCCTACCTTTAACCGACCCTCCAGTATCGACTTACTGTTGGGAAATGATATATTTTGTGAGGCGGTTTTACCTGATATTATAAGAAGAGCAGAGTTAATTGCACCCATCGCCCAAAAAACCCAGTTTGGCTGGGTAATATTAGGTAAAGTTCCCCTCGAAACACCACCCTCAATTCAGATATTCACCCAATTTTCCGACATAGACACCCAATTAAGGAAATTTTGGGAAATTGAGGAATCACCATTCGAAAAGGCCCTGACTAAAGAAGAAAATGCTTGCGAAGAACATTTTTTACGAAATGTCAAGCGGTTGCCGGGAGGGCGTTTCGAAGTTGCACTCCCTTTCAAAGGAGGTCAGCGTCCAGCACTTATTTCAACCCAAAAGAATAGCCTAAGTATGTTCTATAGGCAGGAAAAAAGACTGCTTACCAACCCAACACTATACAAGGACTACAATAAATGTATACAGGAATACTTACAGCTCAACCAGATGGAGGAAGTGAACATCATCCAGGACCCCACACTTAAATCGCCTTTCCATTATGTTGTGCCACATCATGCCGTCTTCAAGGAATCGAGCACAACCACTAAACTGCGAGTGGTCTTCAACGCTGCATTCAACACTGCGGAGGGTAGTTCTTTAAATGATCATCTGATGACGGGACCTAAAACACAGACGGATTTTATATCAATTGTTTTAAGATGGAGAACAAACAAAATTACCTTTACAGCAGACATCGAGAAGATGTATCGCCAGATCCAGATTCATCCAGATGATGCATACTACCAACTACTATATTGGCGAGAGGATCCAACAACTCCAATCAAACTTTTTAAGGTAAAGGTCTTAATGTTTGGCACATCTCCTGCTCCATATCTGGCAAATCGTACGTTGAAGATGTTCGCTGATGACGACTAGCAGCTCAAATGATATGGAAGGATATGTACATTGATGATCTCGTGTCTGGGGCAGATTCCATCCATGCAGCTAAAGAAAAATTTGAACAAATTTCGAAGCTACTTCTTTCCGCCGGGTTTCATCTCAGAAAATGGATGAGCAACAGTCAGCAGTTCTAAAATTTAATACCGAAGGAAGACCGGGATACCAATGTTTCTCTTAGCCTTGGAACAACACAATACACGAAAACGTTGGGAATCAATTGGCATCCTAGTTCAGATATGTTTTCATTTCAGAAGCTCGCCGTCGATGAAGTGGTTTCAAAACGTACCATCCTATCAACGATCGCGCGTCTCTTTGACCCCCTAGGATGGATTTCGCCTTGCATTGTTAAGGCGAAAATTATCATGCAACAATTGTGGCTACATGGTCTATCATGGGATGACCCTATTCCGGTGGAAGTACGTCGAGAGTGGTTGTCTCTTCAACAAGAATTGGCCATGATTGAAGACATCCAGATTCCTAGGTGGGTAAACACACAAGGACAAAATGAGCAGTTGGAACTCCACGGATTCAGTGATGCATCCATCAAGGCGTATGGAGCTGTGGTCTATCTCCGAGTTTTGGACTGCAACAACATCACACACACATTTACTCATCTCCAAAACTAGAGTAGCGCCACTCAATACGGTTTCACTGCCAAGATTGGAGCTTTGTGGTGCAGTAGTCCTGGCAAAGCTTCTGAGCTACACCATATCTGTTCTCCCAGTGCAAAACATCAAAACATATGCGTGGACTGACTCCACAATCACCCTCAGTTGGATATCTGCACCACCGACTTGATGGAAAACATTTATCGCAAATCGTGTAGCTGAAATTCAGAGACTGACCATTTGGCGACACATCCCCACCAAATTCAATCCAGCGGACCTTGTATCACGTGGTGTATTGCCCTCAATACTTAAAAATAACACACTCTGGTGGAAGGGACCAGCCTTTCTTCAAGAACAATGGGAATTTTCCATTCCAACACAGCCCACGCAACTCGACACAGAAGAAGAGAAAAGAGAAATCAAAACTCTTCTCGCTATAAATAATGAAAATGACATTTTAAAATTAATCCAAACTCATTCGAAACTCACAAACTGCTTACGAATTTTGGCTTATGTGAAAAGATTTACCAACAACACACGGAAAACAGAAAATTCAAAGTTAAAATCAGTTTTGTCACCAAGTGAAATCAAATCTAGCTTGCACACAGCTGTACGAATGGTGCAACAGGAAATGTTTCCTGATATCTTCAACGAGTTGCGTAAGAATAAGTCAACCAAGGTGTACAAAACTCTCAACCTTTATATTGATGGAGAACAAATCATAAGAATAGGCGGCAGATTAAAGAATTCTGCTCTAACTTATGACCAAATGCACCCCATGATTTTAAAACCAGACCACCACTTCACGAAACTCATCGTCAACAACGCACATGAACAAACGCTTCATGGTGGCCTACAACAAATGACAGCTTACTTGCGAAACCAACTTTTGATTTTTAATGTGAAGAGAATGGTGAAAAAACACATCCACCAATGCACCATATGCTTTCGGTACAAACCCAAGCCCATGCAACAGCTAATGGGTAATCTACCAACTCCAAGGGTAACCATATCAAGGCCATTTACGCATACAGGTGTTGACTATGCTGGACCCATCGAAGTAAAGGCCTGGAAGGGAAGAGGATCGAAAATGTTGAAGGGATATTTTGCAATATTCATTTGTTTAGCAACAAAAGCCATTCACCTCGAAGCCGTAACAGACATGACTACACAGGCCTTCCTTGCGGCATTCCGCCGATTCACAGCACGACGCGGAATTTTTTCCAACCTGTATAGCGACTGCGGTAGCAATTTCAAAGGAGCTAATACGGAGCTGCTGAAAATGCTTAAGTCTGCCCAGCACAACTACAATGAGATCGCCGATTCAATTAGCAAATTAGGAACTAAATGGAATTTCAATCCTCCTGCTTCTCCTCATTTCGGGGGATTATGGGAACCAGGAGTGAAATCGGTCAAATTCCATTTAAAACGAGTTGCTCGGAACGAAGCGTTAACCTTCGAGGAGCTCAGCACGCTTCTATCTCAAATAGAAGCATGTCTCAACTCGAGACCCCTCTGCCCGTTAACCGACAACTTCGACGATTATACCGCACTTACACCAGCGCACTTTTTGATCGGCACTTCATACAACGTTGTGCCAGAAGCAGACCTAGCAGCAGAAAAGATTGGATATATCGACCGATGGAAACGATTACAAGCCTCACTACAATCGTTTTGGAGGGAATGGAGCCGTGAGTATTTAACTCGTCTTCAAAACCGCCCAAAGTGGTTGAAAACAGAGAAGCAACCCAACGTTGGAGACTTAGTCCTGCTAAAGGACGAACGGCTTCCACCATCGAAATGGCTTTTAGCTCGTATCACGGAGACTTATCCAGGAGCTGACCAACTAATCCGAGTAGTAAAGCTAAAAACTGAAACAGGGGAATTCAAAAGGCCAATAACTAAGATATGTCCACGCACGCAACGCGAAAAACCTATATATTACACTTAAACTAAAACAAATAATATATTCAATATAACAAAAAAATGAATAATAAATAAAAAAAAAAAAAAATCGCATAAACTCAAAATATACTCACTATGAAATACAGTCCACTTTAATAAACACACATGCAAACTCCTGGTCCACGAAATTAAATGGGGCAATTCAACCGTTCGATTTTGAATATTCCAAATTTCAAATGCGTCTTCTGTGCTGCTTTCACGGTTAGCTGCAAATATTCAAGAAAACGAAACTTGTTAAATAAGAAATAAAATTCAAAATCTAAAGACAAATATCTCAATCATCATCACAACAAAACATAATAAATCATGCAACAAATCTCACAGTTGAACTAATGTCTACATATCAGAAAACTATCACATCAATATCACCGAATTAACAAAATCCACAACAAAACAATAACCCATAAATAGTTAAACATTCAAATTTCTGCATCTCAAACAATAATAAAATACCCGCTAATTCACAACTCAAATCATCGTTTCATTTAAAGTCAAAACCTTAAAATAATAAACAATAACAAATAATTTATTCCTTATCTCATGCAATTTTCACTTTTGACATTTCATACACCCATACACGCAATAGAATTAAACTCTTCAACAATTAAACTAAATAAATCTTATTAAGCCCATAAAATCAAAATAAAATTACAATATAAAATATAAATACATATACCTAAATTTACATAAAACAGTCCACTAAAATATTTAAAAATCTACACAACACTTTGCAAGACAATCATACATACGTACAACATGAACATATGATCTAAATATATGTGTGTACATACGCTCAACTCAAATATAGGTCATACGTGCAATCTCTACACAAATCATATCTGGGTCATTCACATACCCAAAGCACATACACACACACACATACAAACCATATAACAATCAATCAAAACACAATTCCCCAAAATAATAAAATAAAATGTTATGTATAAAATCTAACCACAAGCATCACACACGTCACCAATAAAAATACACATTTCACACAGAATAATCATAAACTAAATAAAATAAAATAAAGAAAAAAGGGAATCACAAAAAAAAAACAAACATTAATCAACACAAAAACCAAATGGCACCGGTAAAGTGCGTACACAATACATAATCAACACAATAATAAACAAAAAAAGGATAAATAAACTAATGAAATTATAACATTGAAACATCACTCACTTGGATTTTAAAACACATACGAAAATAAACGAATTATATTCAAAATTCCCGCACTAAAGCACAAAAAAAAAAACAAAATTTAAATAAAAACCGCACGACTGCCATTATAGATTACGCACTCTTCTTCAACTATGCAATTAAAGAAAGTAGTGCAAAGAGGACAACACTATACAATTGAACCAATAGCCAAACATCAGCATAAGCATTCAGCCATATAAGTATAGGGGTGCTCCTTTCACTTTGTGTCTCAATGTATTTTGTGTTGTCTGTCCTTTTTGCAAAATTTATTAATTTGGTTTCCTTTCATGTGAGCCTTCAATAAAGTAGCAGATCTTCAAGCATGTAGCAGATGATCGAGCCAAAGGGTGTTCCAGTACAAAGGAGAAAATAATTGCGAACTTTGTTCACGGCGGGGAGAATGTTGTTGATAAATATATAAATTAAAATAAAATTGTCAAATGTAACAAAAACATAGAAAATTTGTACACTTAAAATATTTAAACAAACACACTCACGATAACTCTCTCATGAGATAAAATTCCTTATGTCAAAAATTAATATAAAAGGAAGACATTTTTACATAAAATAAATCTTCAATTTTATAACGTTCAAGCAAACAGTTTGTTTTATTTAAAATATTTTTCTACACAGTTTTTCTATACAGTTTTTCTACACAGTTTTGTACGCAGTTTTCAAATCAGTACATTAATTAACTACACAGTTGATACTGTTGATATACAGTCCAACTAAATACAACACGGTAAAACAAAATAACCAGTGCCGAACAGTCGGTTTCTCCGTACTATTTTGTATATTCCGTGGCTTATTTTGGGTCTTTGGGAAAGCTTAGTTTCGCTAAACAAGAGCACATCAGGAGCTTGGTCTTTAAGCAACTTAAATAGTGCGGCTTGTCGTTCTAACCTAATCAGTGAATTAACATTCGCTGCAAGGACCTTCAGGGTTTGCTCCGCCACTTACGCACACATTACGATAAAAGGTGCGTTAGGCCGGGCAGCAGCGCGTATATTTTATCCATCCGCGCGGTCTGTTCAGTTGTATGACGCTGATAGATAGCATGTCGGGTACTGGTTCCGAGAAGCAACCTTCGCTTGCTGTAGCGTATTTCCCCTACCTCCCGTCATTTGGGCGTAGGTGACCTGTGGGGTAATGGCTGGAGTTTGTATATGCGCGGGTGGACGTTTAACTTCCACTTTCTGCTGCCGAGCCAGATTTACTCTTTTGATGTATTGGAATTTGGAACAACCCTGGTAATTTGCGGTGTGTCCCGTGTTCCTACATAAGGCACAACAGAGTTTCTGACGCTCCGCCCTTACCCAGAGCGCTTTCCTCAGATTTGTGGTTCTTTGTACACTTCACGCATCGAGGCTGCATTTCGCAGTTCGACGCGACGCGCCCGAACCTTTGGCAGCGAACACATTGTAAAATGTTGTCGCTCCGCTTTACCCTTTCCCATGACATAATCTGGTAGTCTAGGACTTTGATGCTCTTTAGACCATCCAGTTCAGTCAGCTGAACCAGGAATAATGGTAGCTTCCGCTTTCCCTTTTGGCTCCAGCTGTGACGAATTGTTTAACCCCCACGAATTTGAGCTCGACGCACTCCTTCTCTTAGAGTAGTGCGAGGAGTTCCTCCGGATTAGTGGACGGATCTAACCCCCTCGGCTGCATAGTTTGCAGCTTTTCACTTTTCGGTGTGAAGGAGAAGAACTCCGTCGTCGTGTCCTTTAATAATTGTTTTATCTTATTATAGCGCTATACTGAGTTGCAGTGAATCGCACGCCTATCCAAACTTAATTTCTAATAAAAAATTATTGCATATAGCCGACTTACACAAATAGATTTTGTATTGCAATTCCATCCTGAAGGTGTTGATTGGTGGCACCCTTTGTTTTTGTTTCTGTTCTTGGTGTTGTTGTTGTTGTTGTTGTTGTTGTTGTTGTTGAGTCTGCGGTTGTTTCTGCGGTTGGTGCTGCTTTTGTTGTAGCTATTTCTGTTGTTGTTGTTGTTGCAACTGAGGTTTAGGTTGCTGTTTTTGTTTCGGCGTTCTTTACGGTTGTTGCTGTAGCTATGGATGCAAAAGCCAGTTTGCTTAAAAAAAACAACTTTATTTTCTCTTGACTTCCACTTTAGAACTAACTTAACATATCATTTTTTATCTATACTTATAGCTGCACATTTGCAAACGTAATCATTTTTCGTGGGAAAATAATTTGTCTGCTGTTGGCTTGTCACTTGATTCCAAGCGCATGTACTGATCATGCAATATTGAGTGCAAAGTGTGCATATGGGGTATGCGTGATCATTCACCTGAGTATGGTGATGGTAATGCATATTTGCATGGTCGGATTATGAAGATGGAGAAGTAACGGGAAAAGGGGGAAGTGGCATCTTTTGTGAGTGCAAAGTGTGCATATGGGGTATGTGTGATCATTCACCTTAGTAATGGTAATGGTCATGCATATTTACATGGTGGGATTGGGAAGATGGCGAAGTAACTGGAAAAGGGGGAAGTGGCATCTTCTGCCATTCATGCCTTTATCATTGGTTAGATTGGCAAGAGGAGGTAGGGAGATTAACGCAATTAAAAGGTAGTGGTGTCTGAGACGTAACTGTGTTCCGATTGCTTTTTGGTGGATTGCTCCATTTGCCCGTATTGTTGTTGGTAGGGATTTTGAGTTCCCTTTCTCTTCTTGTCATTTTTTTGGCTTTTATATCAAATATTTGTTGTTCTAGCATTTTGATGCTACTATTAAGCGGCTCGACCTATTTTTCTTCGTCGTCTGAATCTAAGGCTTCCAATGCGATGAAACTGCTTCCTCCCATGTAGCGGTCCTCGCTCACATTGGACACTGATTTTGATGTCGCCCCTTTATTTGCATTAACCGGCATCTTTTCCGTTGAGGTAGATAGGACAGAGCGCTTTGCAGGGCTGGGAGTGCGTTTTAGCTTCCTCCTCCTCTTTGTTATTGTCTTTACTGATCCCACTGCTGGGTTAGCAGTCTGTGCTGCGTAGTCAGACGATGACATCACGTCATTCACTTTAACCGCTATTTGTCGAGCGGGTCGCTCGTTTTTTTTTTATCACGTGATACTTTTACCGTGTTTAAACGCACTACCTCTGATACCGTGACTGTGGAACACTTGTACTAGGCTACTTGGGGCCTAACATACGCTATGTCTAGGTACTAATCTATACTTTATTTCACTGTTTAATTTTGCTTGCAAGCTGAAGCACTTCTTGTCGCGATGAAAGTCAGTGAACGACTCCGGCTTCGACACCTCTTCTTCATAGTATTCGCCTTTAGGAATTCCGTTGGTATTGGTAGGCTTTCCGATGCAAGGAATGGCATTAATCATGTACTTTGTGTCGCTGTCACACATCATTGGAATCTTTATTCCGTACTTATTGGGTTTGTTCGGAATGTACATCCTAAAAGGAAACCTTCCCCGAAATCCCAATAGATGCTACTCGGTAGTAACTAATCAACAACTGATTTATTAACATGGCCCAAATTTTTCTAATAGATATAGATATATCCTTAGTTCTGAGTGATAGGCATAGTGATTTAACATCCATGCGCACGATTAGAAAGTCGAATCTCTTACGACTCATAGCTGCTACATAACGTGTTCCCGAAAAAGAGCTGTAAAAAATTTCTTCCCTCGAAAGGTGATTATCTTTCATAGCAGCGGATAATGTTAAGATCCCAATAAATGCACGAATTTCTACTTCATTGTTGTATCTAAAAGTAGCACTAATTGTCGTATTCTCATTTCCAGTTTCACTGTCCTTATCTTCTTTTTCCTCGCGTTTGAGCGAAATTTCTATGTTTGTCCATTTAATTATTTCCCTTACTATTTCATCTGTTATAAATAAGTTAAAACACAACAAGGGGTCCAAGATGTTCTTAGATGTTCTAGTTGGTCCTCTATTCGACCGAATAATATCTAGTGCAGCGGTTCTATTGTGACTTTAATCCCTGATAGTGGCCCAGCAGTACTTGCGGGTATCTGAAGATGAAATCGAATTACCTCCAGAAGAAGATTGTTCTTCACCGGAGCTGTCCAGCACATCCTCAGCTTCGCCAATAAATTTGACTCTAGTGTCACGGACTCTAAGAGGTAGTCTTCAGAATAACTTTCACATTCTGATGATGTAACTTCTTCATTTTCCATCAACAAATTCTCAATTTCACTATAACTCAATACTCCTCGGTTTTTCATGACGATAAAATACCGTATCTGTAAATAATAATAAACGGTATCTTCAAATATTTCGCAAAGGATAATCATACGTCTCCCAAACGAACGATATAGCTATAGCTTATTACCACAGGTACCGCCGCGCCGCTACCGTCAGATTTAGATTATCTAGGGTTAATAGGCTTACGCAATGGGTAACAAACAACAAGATCTTAAACGAATACCAAGTGGGGTTCAGGAAGCATTGCCCAACAGTGGATCACATTTTCGATGTAACAAATATTGCGGAAATTTTTAAACAGAACCTCAAAAAGCATCGACGAAGAGAACGAATCCACTTTCGCACTAGTATAGTAAGGACCTTAACATATACAAATCTGTTGGTCCAGATGGTATATCTCCCGTTCTTCCGAAAAGGTGTTTTTCCACGCGGGAAAAACCACTGCGTTAGCCTTTCCATCGATCCTACTCTTTAGGACTCTTTCCGAGAAGATGAAAAACAGCACTTGTCCAGCCCGTTCCTAAAAAAGGCGAAACTTCTTCTCTCTCCTCCTACAGACATATTGCACTTACGTCAGCTCAAGAAATAACTCGAAGCATAAAAACTTCTCAATAACCGACAGTATGTTCTTCGTAGCAACAGGTCCACTTGTGATTTGATGGCATGTGTCACCGAAAAGTGGAACCAAAGCAATCTGGCGAAAACAAGATTGTTGCACTTGATATTTCTAATGCATTTGACAGAGTTTGGTACCATTTGGCATCGATGAATCTCTTCTTCAATGGATTAGAAACTACCTTTCGGAACGTTCAATTCGAGTATTCTTGGATGGTTTCAAGTCTGCTTCGTTCTGTCTCCGACACTCTTCTTGATCTTCATTATTGATCTCTTGTCTGCTACTTCTAATCCAATATATTCCTTTGCTGACTACAGTACTCTCTGCTTTTCATATTCGTTCCCGGACTCATGTCCATGTTCTTCGGCTGTAGAACGGCTCATTAAATTCAGGTATAATCAACATCACCAATTGGGGAACAATCAACAGAGTGGAATCTAATCCTTCCAAAACACAAATCTGTCTGCTGTCGTTAAAGCGAAACTTAAACATCCAGCCACATAACCATTTTCGGTATGTGTGGCAATGACAACCTACGTTGGAATCAGCACATATTTGATGTCATCAAAAATGCTGCAAGATGTCTAGGCTTCCTCAACCCATGTAAGAAATATATAATTCTTCCGCCCACAATTTGAATACAATGTTAATATCTGGTTAGGTACTTGTAAAACCTTTCTGCTCATGCAAGATAAAACTCATGGGTGATGCTAATATTACCTAGTTAATTGACAACCTCGAACATCGACGAAATGTGTCCAGTCTCACCTTGCTCTATCTATATTTTCACCACAGTAGCATTCCACCCCTTCAAACCTTTCAACGTAACACCCGTCTCACTATGAATGCTCATCAGCTTATCCTCAAGTCCACTTTCGGACGTACATTGAAATATCGTGAATCATCTCGCTCATGGAATACTCCTCCGAACTCTTTATTTCCTGACCTTCAAACATACTAGACGAACGTACATCGGTTCCCCTCTTTCTTTCCTCCCTAGCTTTCCTTTGCCCGCGCGGAGTGCAAGCAATTTAAGGGTATCTTAGTCCCTTGAGCGCGCGGTAATCTAAAAGAAAAAGCGATGTATAATAATAATGTGGAATACAAATGGAGTGAAGAGCTTGTATCGTTATATTATGAATACTCTTCATCCTTTTTATTATAGATATACAATTGTAGAAGAAGTAGAATGAGGGTTCGGGCTTGGCATTTTGCGAATACCAGACCTAAAGTTTGCGGACGATATAGTTTTTCTGTTGGAAATTGTAGAATCGCCTAAAAACTACTGTAATCAATGGAGTGGTGGTGGAAGATACTCTCGCAGCGAAAAGTGGTCCTATCATGAGAAAAGCGCTGACATAGTGAAAGCCAAAAGAGCTATTTCGTTAGTTTGAGGACGATGCATCGACAGTAAGTATATCGAGCAGTCATCAAAATATAAACTATTTCGTGCAACATCGAACTGCTGTACGAGGTCGAAATTTGGGCTCATTGTTGTTTCGAGGAAGTAGAAAAATTCCTTAGATATTTTCTGAACCGAATCTTTCGACTTCCAACATCGACTTAAATGCGGCATTTAGAAATTGGTGTTCCTCCAATTTTTTTACATACTCTAAGGCCGCATGCAGATCTTATTATAAAAGTACAGAAGATGTAGGAAGGAAGTCTACAGAGGATTGTCCTGGGGCATATAATCTCGACAAGAGGGCACTTGGCTCAAAAGTGAAAGGAACTGACGAAAAAATACGAGCATGATGCGAGCATGGATATTGGAGCTGGCATGCAAATTGCAATGATAAAAACAGGCAATGTCATATATGGCAGATATTTAGCCAAAGCGCATTCATCGGAATTTCAATACATACAATACATTGAAAATGCTTTATCCTAATTCCCCAATCGCTATTCTTCGCATATGATAAGCACAATATTTAAACTGCATCGACCCGTCCTTCCAATATTCTATGTAACCTGTGCAACCTTATGCGATCCTAGTGCTGATGTCTACCAGCACGTCTTTTTCTTGCCTCTCGGTTGAATAAGAGGGCAGGAAGCAGCCATATCCTCATTGAGATCCAGGGTGAATTCTTTGGCTTTCTTGTCAAGATCGTTTGTATTACGCGGGGGGTTTAAGAGTTCAGAGAAAGGTGTTTTTAAAAGTATTAGTCTGTTTTTTTTTTTGTATCTCTGACCTGAAAATGAGTATTCAGATGATACCATCTAGTTCATTAGCATTTGCGTGATGTTGCCGGAGACAAAAGTGATATCTAGCGCTACCTGTCGGTTCTTTCTTATGAAAGTGGGCTCATTGCCAAGGTTGCAAACAATTAAGTTAGTACGTATAATGTAATCAAAAAGTGACTCACCTCTATCGTTGATTTCGGTACTGTCACATACCGTGTGATGATCGTTAGCATCGCACCCGATAATGAGGCCAGTTTTTAGCCTTACAGCTTCCTCTACTATGGGTGGCCGTGGCTCAAGTGGTAGTGTATTGGTTTCCCAATCGGACGGTTCGGGGTTCAATACCAACCGTGACCTAATGACTTTTTTTCAGGCAACTAAGATCTCGTGAGATGAATGGTTGCCTAAATACAACATCAACATCATCGTCAGTTTACACTAATAATTTAGTCTCCCCATTAAATGTTGGATGCCACCCATGGAGCGAAATAGCCACTGAGCCCAAACATCTTTCTTTCTCTTTCTGTCCTAATTTACGAAAAAGTTAACACAAGCTTTGGCATCGTAAGTGTAGTCATACCCACTTAAGTATTAATTTTTTTACACAAAAAAAAAGCTTTTTTTACCACCTTTTCTAGGTTGTCAACAGGGAGAGGGCCCACATGAGGCCATGATATGGCCATGCCAGCCAGTAGGTGCCTCTGGCATTCTCCAGTCTAGCAACTATCATGGTCGCTGAGGTTAGGAAGTCAGAAGTTCAAGTGTTAGTGTTAGTGGGAACACAAGCGTTTGGATTATCTCCACAGTGTTTGTTGAAAATACGAACAAGTTTTAACCACAATCATTTAAATTTTATTTATTTACGTGTAAAAGCAAATTTCCAACTAATTAAAATGAATTGTTATCTGTGCAACTAAAAAGTTGACAGAACCGACATAAAAATACTATAATGGGTTAATTACCAAAGCTGTTGGTGCAAACTATTGGAAGGAAATAAAAGGACATTAAGGGTTTGAAAATTTAAATACTCGTATCTTCACAACTATGTCGCTTATGTCCATAAGTGATACCGCAAATAAAAGTTATTACGATCGATTTCGAGAGCAGCAAAAGCATTGTTCTAGTTATCACAGATGGCGTAACCGTGCAAAAAATGCTGCAGTTGCGTTTCTGTTGTCAAAGTGTGTGGGTTGCAATTAGAAAGTCGTGAAATTCAAGAAATGGAATATTTTGTAAATCCTTTGTTGACGACGTAACAGAGCTCATTTTGACCGAAACTAATAAATTTCACAAAAGAAAATTCTGGCCGGAAGCACCTATAAGGATGAAATAATGGCATTAATTGGAGTTCTAATCCTCAGCAGATATGTGCAAGTGCCGAGGCGAAGACTTTATTGAGAGAATTGCAAAAGTACGCACAATTCGTTGGTCTCAGATGCAATATCTAGAAAAAAATTTTAGTTAATTTTTTTTCATTTTTCATTCACTTTCTTTCAAATTGGCATGTATGTACATATGTATCTACATATGTGTGTGAAAATGAGATGTTGGATAAGGATAAGGATAAGGATAAGTTTGCAAAAATAAGGCCACTGTTTGATATATTGAACAATGAATTCTTGGAAAATGCCCCTCTCGAGCAAAATCATTCATCCATGGTACCCTATTACGGCCGAAATGTTTGTAGACAATACATACATGCTAAACATATACGGTACGTTTACAAGTTGTGGATTGGTACAACACGTTCGGCCTATATAAACTGTTTCGAGAGATATCAAGGGACATCAACAAACATTAGTAAGGAGTACACAGACTTTGGTGTTCGTGCAAGAGTGGTGCTAGAATATGCTAAGGTCCTGCATCATAAGTGGACTGACTTGAAGTTCCACCTGTTCTTTGGCAACTTTTTTAATTCCATCGTTTTGGTTGAAAAGCGTACGGAGTGAAACCTGAACGCAACGGGAACAATAAGAGAGAATCGGTTGCAGGGAATTTCCCTTACAAGTACACACAACATAAAAAAGAAACACCAAGGCAGCTTAGACTACTCAAAAATCGAAAACAACCGACGTATTAAAAGGGCCGTCCCAGTTAGAGCAGCAATACGCTATGACCAACTGGACCATCTTGTAGTGCCGCAACAAAAACAAACCCGTTGTGGATTTTGTCATCAAATAACTACCACAGCATGCTCTAAATTTGATGTGGGAGTACATAGCAAGTATTTTGTTTCATATCATACTAACACATAATATGTTTATAATCATACCATATATTTCCAACGGCTCTAAAATCATATGACTAAATACATTTTTGTTTGAAAACCAAAAATATCTGTTTTCATATTTTCAAGAAAGGCTATACAGAAAAAATACTTTTTTCGGGCTGAAAGAGGCTTTGGGCATATTTTTGTTTCAGTTCGTATCAGTTGAGATAAAAAGCATTATAACCCACTTACAAATTTTGAAGATATAATCAAGTTTTGAAATACTGTTTATAATTTTGAAGGAAAACTATTTATTATATTTTAAAAAAAAAATTATTATCGATGGTAGGTTTTTTTTATCGTTTTTCGAAACGAAAGGTCTTGAAATGAAATACGAAATACGATAAAAAATTACTAATTTTTTTTTAAAACTAAATATTTGTTCTCTAAAATTATTAGCATATTTTTCAAAAATTGTAAGTGGAATGTAATGCTTGTAATGGATTGTAGCTTTTATTTTCGGTATCACTTATACATATACGTATTATAGCTGTGAAGATATTTAAATTATTTTTTTCCAAGATTTTCAAACTTTAAATGTCCTTTTAGTCCTTTTCAGTAGTTTGTTGGTACAAATCGCTTTGTGTTTTTACTTCTGATGTGTCAGACTATATGTGCAAACAATTTTAAGAAAATCGGAGGTGAGTACTATTCCGAACAGCACCCTTTATTAGGAAGTAAGAAGGCGATAGAGCCATTAAACATTTTTGTATTGAGGATTTTTCTAAACTTAATTTTAACTTTTTACATAGAATGATTATCAAAATATTCACAGTTCTTTTATAAAATTTGATCCTCTTAACTCTAATCGAAATCCTGAATTCAGTAATGCTTCTTCTGATGTTGCTTTTGTACTGGTCATTCAAATCTGTAGTCTCATACTAATTTTCTGGCTATACACCAAAATGGGGTGGGCGCGGTGTAGTGGTACTAGCAATCGCTTCTCACTCTGAGGGTCCAAGGTTCGAATCCTGACCATGGCAAGTGAGTTTTTCATTTGTGTAATTGGAACTCAGACAGAAAAATTCTGCGTGTGAAGGCATAACACTGACACGTAGATTTGGCTGTTGTAGAGTTTCAACCACAAAAAACTAGTGCGAATTATAACTTCGAATCACTCTGAGTGAAGAAAAAACTCTCCGTCCTATTCGGACTCCCACCCCTGGAGAGCTAATATCGAAACCACATACACACCTGACTTTCAAACCACTACAAAACAATTTTCCTTTCTCATCCTCCTACCTTTCCGCCCGCGCCTCGGCAACAGTAAAAGGGAATCTAACTCCTTAGGTGCACATAAATTATATAACAAAAAAAAAACACCAAAATGTCAATAGTATGAGGCAGAATTTTGATACCCTTTATGCTAATCTTTCATACCTTGATCATCTACCTGACCTAATATTTCTCTTAGAAATTTGAATTTATTAATCTGAGAAGTCAAATTTTAGAATTCCAAATTTCGAATTTTCTAGAAGAGTTGCAGTTTTTTTTTATGAAGATGCTATATCGCGCAGAATAGAAAAAAGAACAAGTTATAAAATGCGGATTTAATTAGTATAAATATTTATATTTTCGTTTAGCCTTATTGTTTTATTTGCGTTTATCGTTTTCATGCGTGTTCAATTCAAGCCTTTTTAGAAGAGTTTTGCGTTTATTTGAAAAAACTTAATTGCAAGAATATTATTCTTCTAGGTGATATCAATATATACGAGGGGCGTTCAATATATTCTCGTTATCGATATGAAGGAAAATGCGAATTCAATTTAAATTGTTTTTATTTTTCAATATAATCTCCCTAAAATCAATGCATTTGTTACACCTTGAGATAAGCTTTTTTAAACCCTCAAAAATATAAATTTCCTCTTTCTCTGCAAAATACCCATTCATTGCCGACTTGAGTTCTTCATCATCCGAAAATCTTTTTCCACGAAGACATTTTTTCAAATCCGGAAACAGGAAATAATCACTAGGGGCGAGGTCTGGACTATAGGGTGGGTGTTGGATTTCTTCGAAACCACAATCTCGCGCAGCAGTCTTGGAAACTCGCGCCGTGTGAACAAGAGCGTTGTCATGAAGAAGCAATACACCCGCTGCGAGTTTACCCCGTCTTTTCTTTTTAATTTCCTCCCGCAAATTATGCAAAGTGGAAGCGTAGGATGTGGCGTTGATGGTTTCACCTTTTTTTTTGTACTCAATGAGCAAGATTCCCTTTGAGTCCCAAAAAACTGTGGCCATGAGCTTCCCGGCAGACGGAGTGACTTTGAACTTCTTCGGGGGGTCTGTTCCTTTTTTATGCCACTGCATGGACTCTTGTTTGCTTTCAGGGTCATAGTGGTGGACCCATGTTTCGTCCCCAGTAACAATTCGATCCATAACACAGTCCGCGTTCTCACTACACATCTCCAAAAGCTCTCTACAGCATGCGATTCTCACTTTTTTCTGAGGCGCTGTGAGCATTCGTGGCACCCACCTTGCACTGACCTTTGAAAGGTTAAGATGTTCATGAAGAATGGTGTGAATGGTACCAATTGAAAGCTTGGTGATCTCTGCCATCATTTTCACCTTTATTCGGGCATCCTCAAGAACAAGTTTTTCGACTTATTTGATGCTTTCTCCCGTACAAGCAGTAGCCGGAGCGCCGGAGCGGGGGTCGTCTTCAATGCTCCCTCTGCCTCTCTTGAACTCACTTGACCACTTTTGCACAGTTGATAATGAAGGTGCGGAACCCTGGTAAACAGCCACCATCTCTTCATGGATA
Organism: Volucella bombylans; assembly: GCA_949129095.1. Taxonomy (NCBI): domain Eukaryota; kingdom Metazoa; phylum Arthropoda; class Insecta; order Diptera; family Syrphidae; genus Volucella; species Volucella bombylans. The sequence goes on along the minus strand of OX422144.1, from coordinate 44,284,926 downwards.
GTTTTTTGACTTTTTCCTTGCTTAGTGAGAAATTTAATTACAGCGCGATGCTCAATTTTCACCATCATATTCTCAGTTGCCATTATGATTCTGTTTAACTAGAGATAAAACGCGAATTAATAATTACAATTATATGAAATTTTACACGAATGCACTAAAATAATAGTATTACTTGATAAATAAGTCAATGTATATATACAACCACAGCTTCACCCCGATACCGAGAATATGTTGAATGCCCCTCGTACCTTTTTTCTGATTCAACTGATGTATGATGGCAATGTTATCCTCTTTGTCTTTTGACACAGTATTGTCGCAGCCCACACGTATTGGAGAAACGCTTACGTCTTGACCATATTTTCATAGGACTCCAAAGAAATAATCTTGTCTGTTATCGAACTCAAGACTACGATCTAAAGATAACTCATCACTTTTTAACCTTAAGTTATAGAATTTAAATGAAATGTATTAAGAACTAGTGAGTGGGAGCAATATGTATATCAAAAAATTGATTTTGTTGCAGTAAATCATATGTTAACTTTTGAATTCTGAGATGAAATCCAAGCAAAAATAATTACATTGTTCAGTTAGTATAGTTTGAAAAGCATTTTATTTTCTTAATCACTAACTCTTATATACTAACAAAAAATGCTTAAATGCTAGCTTAAAAATACATAACAATCTTATACTAACTTACTAGCCCCACACATGCACTCTAAGCTACTCTAAATTCTTATATCTATGGCTTTCGACTTTATTTACATTTTTCTACTTATTTTGTATACTTAAAGCTAAGAAAAAAGATTTGTTAACAAACAACTTAGCATATGGACATTTTTTTATTTTCTACAAAAACTTAATATCTAACTAACATACATAAACAATACACACATAGACATTATACACAATAATACACATATATGTATATATTTCTTAAATGTTAACCTAAACTTATGTAAGCTGGCCATCGCTATTTAGCGAGCAAATAGATTGGTCAGCTCTGCCTCATTAGTTAGGCTATTCGGTAATTGACGGAAACGACGACGAAGCATCTTTTCCATCATTCAACCACCAGAAATGCTGGTGCTGCCGAACGACATCCCTTTTATCGCGATTCCATACCGCCCTATTGAACCTGTGATGATCCACACTGCCGTGTGCGACATCTTTGTTGTAGTTGAGTCGCCTGTCCCCATCTGCCCGAGCGACATGGCAGATTAACGGGACCGCTGATCTATCCTGGATCAACCCTATCTGATCAAGATAGAGGAATGCTTCCGGTGGAACGAAGCCGTCAGAGCGCACACTCTCGTGGTAAAGGTAATTGGGGTAGTAGGCCCCAGATATCAGGTTATTCGTCGAGGTCATTGCTCTTGCAATGTTAATTAATTAATTAATGTTGTTGTAAAGGACCTCATTAGGATACAATTTTTGTACTCCGACTCTGGTGTTCTATATAAGCGAAGACAAGCCCTCCGAATCAAACACCCGAATCTTTTCCATTAAGCTTGCTCGTACATTGAACCACACGCGACAACCAAATACCAGCATAGGCCTGATAAGGGCCATTTTTGGACCTGTTCTGTACGCTGTCAAATCGTCTGCGTACGCAATAGTATGGGGAAGTGAACCTATCAAGTCGCTTGTATAAATGTTGAATAGGATCGGTGAATTGACCGCACCTTGCTGAAGACCATTTTTAATTTGAAATATTCCAACAGAAGTCACATCAGCATTTTTCACGATGAACTGTCTGTTGTGTGGCATATTATAAAGAATGTACAAGAGTGGTTTACTGATCCCCAACCCAGTCGGCTTATAGAAAAGACCCACTAACCATACGGTGTCGAAGGCCTTCTCCAAGTCAACAAGGCAGGCACCAGTACATTGGTTTTTGCCTTTATTCCATTGGATATCGGACACCAATTTAGACGCGGCATGTGAGATATCATGTCCCGCCTTAAAACCGAATTGATTATCCGGAACTATATGTTTATCCTTAACCCACCTAGTCAGAGCTCTACTGATTACTTTTTCAAACACCTTAGTGGTATTCGGAAGGAGACTTATCGACCGGAGATTCGCCGGATTTGATATATCCTTTCCCTTTTGGGGATAGGTTGAACCACCGCCATTTTCCTATTTCATTTCGAATGCAGAAGTCGTGCACCAAGACGCGATTGTCCAGGTCATAATTAGGGCCAATGATATCAGTGGCCTTGCATACTTCCTGGAAAGTCGCCCCTATGGCCTCAACCTTCTCCTGTGGATCCTCGATCACAAAGAAGTCGTCACGGTCAACGGCTTCATTTGGATCAATACCTGCTATTGTCAGTAACCGTTCGTTGTCTGTTGTCCGGGCTATTTTAAGACACTGAAGGTCGTTTTGATTTTTTCCCCGAAATAGTTTATTTATTTGCGGAAACATATTCGGGTTGCTGGTGTTTACAACCCGAACCTTGTTGTTCCAATATGAACTTACAGAAATTCTGTAATTCTCTTTTATTAACGTTTGAAGATTTTTAATTGATGACTTCAGTGTCCTAATCTCCAGGTCTTGTCTGTCAGTTAACTGTTTGTACAAGTTCTTAAGTCTTGACAGAAGTAGTAGGATTGCGGAACAGATCTTCGTTAGTCGTACGTCGATACCGCAGTATTGTGGCGTACATACTATAGTTTGTTTGATTGTATCGTCCATTCGTTTTAGGTACTTGTCGATCTCCTCGTTTGACAAATTCCTTTTGGACGGTGGGTGGGGCGTGTGTGGGGAGAGCAACCATGTTAATGTTGCGGAAAAGCGTGTCAATCGAGTCTTACTGTAGTTGTAATAATATCTTTATTCCTTTACAAATGATAAATACAATTCTACAAATTCTTTGAGATACATTATAAATTACAGATTTGTTAAGAATAGTTTAGTACAATCTTGTTAGAAAACAAGAGGGGAGAGTACATATCACTTTATGTGTATACAAACTAATAAAAAGATTATTGATGGGGAAATGAAATATAATATACAATTAATAGAGGAGTGATAATAAATAACAATAAAACAGATAGAAATCTCATTTTATACCAATGGATTAAAAAACAAATCGATTTCATTATGATCAAAGGAGAAGAGCCATTTTTTAACATTTTTCAAAAATACTGATTTCTTTCTCTCACACCTAAGGTTTACAGGTAACAAATTAAATAAGCGAGACGCAGTAACGTAAAAGAAACGGGAGAAGTGAGTTATATGTGTAGTTGGAATAGTGCCGAAGTGCATGGTATTGATGCGTAGCTTATACCTATCATCGAGCCTTACGTTGTAGTATCCGGAGTTGTCGAAAAATATACTTAATACCTTATAGCAGTACAGATGCCTCAGAGGGAGAATATAAAAATATTTGAACAAATCAAAACTGGGTGTTCTACGATTTACTTTGGTCATAATCCTTATTGCATGCTTTTGCTTAATCAATAATGGTTCTATTTTATTATAGTAAGCACCACCCCAGCAAGATATATCATACTTTAATTTAGATTTAAGTAAACCATTGTACACCATTTTTAGAATTTGCGTATTGCAGTAAATTCTAAGGTGGTAAATCTGTCTAACGACCTTATTTATATACTGTTTTATATAAGTTGTGTGATCTGTGAGAGATAGCTTATAGTCTAAAATAATACCTAGGTATTTAAAACTATCAACACACTCAATTCTAAAGCAATCCTGACTGCAACTTATATTTTCATTAAATGCCGGTAAACTACCTAAAAATGAAACAGGTAAACAGAACCGTTGACAATATGGTGAGTGATTATATAACGGCAGATCTTTGCAGATTAGACCTTTGATATTAAACATCATAAATTTAGTTTTATTACTGATTACCAAGCTATTTTTCTTGAACCATCTTCTTAAAATATCTAAACCCCAATTTACATCTGATAATAAACAATAATAATTCATATTTGAATAGGAAATGGCTGTATTGTCAGCGAAAGCTGTCATTTTGCCCCTAAAAGGGCTGAATGAATACGGAATTCACATACGAGTATATTAGGAACAGTAATGGAACCAATACAGATCCTTGAGGAACACCTATATTGGAAGAACGTACGGAACTAAATACGTTTTTAATCTTTACCACTTGTTTGCGATTCAATAGATACGAGGTAAACCACTCAAGAATGAAGCCCCTAAAAGCTGCATTAAACTATTTATTTAACAGTATGGTGTGATTAACCATATCGAATGCCTTTGTAATATCAATAAAAAGGCATGACGGGATTTGTAAGTTATTCAAACTACGAGTATCATATATTTCCCCAGTCAGTTTTAATAATGCACTTTCTGTAGACTTACCACCTCTGAAGCCAAACTGGAAGTCGCTAAAAAAGTGGGTCTTGTCTAGAAAAGATATCATTCTACGCTTTATACCCTTTTCAAAGATTTTTGAAAAAAACTGACAAAAGGGAAATAGGGCAATAGTTATTCAAATCTCTGGTATAACGCTTTTTGTGGAGAGGAATTACCACTGCGGTTTTAAGGCAATCCGGAAAGACTCCTTTACGAACACAATTATTAAAGATAAGACATAGAACGTCAGAAATCTGAAATGAAATATTTTTCAATATGTTGCTTGAGATATTATCATATGAATGTGAATTAGAAGCTTTAAGGGAATTTATAATTTTTTGAATTTCAAGTGAAGTAAATTCCTCAAAGAAAAAACTTTCTGGTTGAAGGCTCGATTCCAGTATGGTATTCTCACTAAAATACGATACGGATAATTGCCATTAGAATTGATGTGATTAATATTTGAAAATGTTTAGAAATCTCAAGGTCATCATTTAGCAAGACAATATCGACGCCGGATTTATTCTTATTAAGTATTTCGTTGCCAACCTGCCATTCTCTTCTAGAGTTGCCAATATTATTAGCTAATTTGCGGATAAAGTATTTATTTCTGCAAGTTAAAATGTCAGATTTAACTTCACGACAGATCCTCTCGTAATACCGTTTAAGTCTAGCATTATTAGGATGTTTCAGAATAAGTAAACAGATTTTCTTTTTCTTATTAATTTTTTTAAGAAGTGGGCTTTAACATACTGTCCCTTATATTATTCTTCTGGCAAGATAAAGAAATATAGTACTTTAGTCTTGAAAGAAACAAATCAAGAGCGATATTAGGATCAGTAGCATTATATACTTCATCCCAGAATCCAAAATTCAGATGTGTTCTTAAGGCAACAAAATCGATTTTATTAAATTCTCTGCTTGCAGATAAGTTTTGTCAGGCAATTAAACTGTATACTGGTTAAACTATGGTCAGTTATTTTCTGGTCGTAAATTATTGTTTTATAGACAACGCGGCTGTTCCTGTGTAGTCTTATAAATATATGGTCCAAACAAGAATTGGAACTGGTAGGCTGGTTAATTAAAGATTTAAAACCAAATGAAGACATCAAAGACATATAGCTATCTACATCAGAAGAATCAGCGAGGATATTAATATTAAAGTCACCCAATAAGACTATATTTTTATTTTTCATACTTTCTAAAAATACTAAGAACTCATCTACAAATGTTTTTATAGTACACTTATGCAATTTGTAGATACAGATAAAACAGAAATGGACATCAGAAACCACGCAACTAAAACTAATAATATCTGCACTTGCTAATTTATACTTTCCAATTACACATTCTTTTATCTTATTACTATAAAATACTGCATCCCCGCCAACCGCATAATCATAATTACAGACAACATCGAATATAAAATTCGGAATTAAATTAAAATCTGACATTTCTTCTTCAAATATCCAGATCTCAGAAAGAAAAATTAGATCTGGTAAGTGATTCAAAGGTGTGAGATGAGAGAGAAAAGTATTAAAATTAGCTCTTAGGCTGCGAATATTTTGGTGGACAATTGAAAAACCTGAAGACTGTTCATTATCGTGGCCAATGCAAAGACAATTACAACTATCAGAATTAAGTATGGAAACATTTGAATTAATACTTAAATCATTAAATTCATTATGAGGATCGGCAATTAAATTATCATTCAAGCTACTTTCGAACATGATTTTGAAAGAAAATGTATAAAAATAAAAAAAAAACTAATCAACTTCCAGTTTGGAAAAGTCCTCAAAAGAATTAATTTTTATTCTTCTGTCGCCCGCCTTTTTTCTGATAAGAACAGATGATTCTCTTTGCATTTGATGATACATATTTGAATTTGTTTTTGCGTTTGAGATCATTAGCCTTTTTTAATAATGACCTCGTATAATTGGTGAGACTGTCATTGATGAAAATTTTGCTGCTGTTGTTATCGCTGCTACCACTGCCATTGTTGTTGTTTGGTTGACCGTCGAAAATATGCGATGAAATTCTTCGTTTGTTCTTACGAATCATTGTCATTACATCATTCTTACTCCTAACATTAGAAAATCGAAGATCCAACTGTGTTGTTGTTGTTGGTAGGTTTGATGCTCTTTACGTAACAGTAGTCAATTTCATTGTCATTGAATTCTTCTCCCATAACAGCTCTTAGTAATTTATTTACATTCCGTTTCACACTTGAATTGTTGACGTCAGGAATTCCAATTATGTCAACACAGCTCTGTTTCTCTTTTTGCTCCAAGAAATTAAGTCTCAACTCAAGTGCATTAACTCTCTTATTGAGAGAAGCATTGCTCTCTTCAAGAGATTTGATTTGACTTAGAGCCTCAGTATTTACTCGCTTAAGTTGAATAATCTCGCTGTACAGCATATGCAAGGTTATTGTACGCTCACCCGTATTGTTGTCGTCATTGGAAGTGATCTTTTAACAAACTGCTCCAATTCCGGAATTTCGTTGGCAACTGTAATTTCGGTGCTAAAACCGCAATGGTCGCTGTCATACACGAATGTGCGCAGACTGATTAGCGTTTGTAAGTTCGTACCTGTCAGTCGTATACGTTCGTCGTACAGCAGTAGATCCAAAGAAGACACGCTTCCGATTTCTTGTTCTAACAATATAATTAATGTACTCCAGTTTGTGCTTATCGATTAGCTTGATTTCGGTAGCGAAAAGCATATCAGGAGTCTGGTCTCGTAGCAATTTAAACATCGCGGCTCTTCGTTCGATCCTAATCAGGAATTAACATTCCCCGCAAGGACCTTGTTCATTATGGGTATACACATGGTGGAGCAAACTTTGAAGGCCCTTGCGGTGAATGTTAATTACGATATGTAATGGTCCACGCACTTGGCCTGTTCTTGTACCTGCTGTTGCAGTTCCACCTTCTGCTGCCGAGCCAGTTTTGCTCTTTTAATGTCAGCGACCTTAGGACAACCCCGATAGTTTGCGGTGTGTCCCACGTTCCCACATAACACGCACGAGACCTGCCTCCTATCGGATGCTCCATCCCTACCCAGAGCACACTCCTCAGAATTGTGGTTCTTTGCGCACTTCACGCATCGAGCCTGCATTTGGCAGTGCCAGGATCTCCTCAGGATCAGAAGACGGTTCTAACCCCTTCGGCAGCATCGATTGCCGCTTTTCACTCTTCGGTGTGAATGAGTAGTGCTCCGTCGTCGTTTCTTTTAGGAGCTCTTTCATTTTCGAGTAGCCCTCCACAGTATTACAGTGGATGGCATGACGATCTTTCCCCAATCGTTTAATATTAAAATTATTGCCAATGACCAACTTATCTCTTGCATTTACCAACTTGCATTTACCTCTAATTTATAGGTGTTGATAGGAGGCACCTTCTACTTCTGCTGCTGTTGTTGTTGTTGTTGCTGCTGCTGGTGTTGTTGTTGCTGCAGATTTTGGATCTGCTTTTGTTGTTGGGAGCTCTCAAGTTGCAATTGCTCCCGCTGTCTGCATGTAGTTTGCTTTTGTTTAATAACAAGCATTTTTTCTTCCAGCTTTTGTATGCTGCTGTTAATGTCGTTTATTAGTTCATCCTCGTCTTCCGAGGCAACGTTGTTATTGCCCCCCTTATACTGGACCTCATCTTTATCTTCATCAGCTCTTAAAACGGCACTTAGTCTTTCTTTTTTTTTTGTTAAATTAGGAGGGGTTTTTAACCTCTTCCTCCTTTTGATGGCTTTCGCCACGGCACCGGCAACAATATTGTTACCTTTTGCAACTCCCGTTATGGGAAGAGCAGAACGCTCTCCACCATCTATCACGTGATTTCCTTATTGGTTTTGTTTTGAAACACTATATTTAATTCCACAATTTGAGCCAAATAAAAAAAATGTTCCGAGTTTGGCCCGGGATCGAACTCGCGTCTCAAGATTTGATGACCGATGCGACTAACCGCTTGTCTACCGAGTCAACTAACAAAATTGCGACCAATTATCTTTACGAATAAAACTTTTTCACTTTAGGAAAAGCCGAGACACGTCTATTCTCTGCGGAGATCTGCGAACGACTGAAAAAAAAAAGTATTCAACTTAATCGGATGTAGTTGTTAACATACCACCTCGATCAAAAAGGTCCCAGAAAATTAAAAATACATATACTCGTATTTATTCATCTAAATCTATATTTATTGTCCCCTTCAAAGTAATCTCCATCGACTGCAACACACTTATGCTAGCGCTGGATCCAATCCTCGAAACATTTTTTATAGTCGGTTTTCTGTATGTCCATCAGTGCTTCCTGCGATTTTTCCATTACTTCCACTGAGATGTCTTAGATTTCGTCTTGAGAATCCACACACTGCTAACTCTTTCAATATTGACCGAGTTGACAGTTTCAAGTACTTAGGTATAACTCTGGATAAAGAACTTTGTCGGATTGACCATACAGCGTACTTAAAACAATACCTCAATAAAATTCTGAGACAACTACATATATTAGTCTCTATTGCAATCAAAATACAGTATGTGGTATCATGCTGGCGTATAGCATACAATATTATAAAACAATTGAACTATTACTTATTAAACAAAAGCACGCCATTCGTCTAATTCTAATGGTTAACTGCAGAACTCCTATCTTTGAGTTATTCGAAAAATTAAAAATTCTTCTCTTAAGGCGCCACTATATTTACAAAGTTTTAAATATTTTTTTTTGACAAATCGGGGTACATATCTGCCAAATTTAATGAAAACCGCAATAAACAGTAGAAATCTTGCAGTAGTACCACTATTCTTTTTTTTTCACATTGTTATCATATAATTTTTGATTTATTTTCCCCGTTATTCCCCCACTAACAGATATATGTATACATATGTTCGAATGCAGTCTTATATAATAGAATATTCACGACATGTCCCTATGGCATTTTAATATTCTTACCTATTTCAGTGTAAAAAAATTATTTTAACTGAATTGTTTCTTATAAAGTCTTATAAGTTTTCTATGAAATAAATATTTTTATTGGTATTATTATATTATTATTTAAAAAAAATGATGTGCTTATCAGCATCCAGCTCATCCTTTTTATAGACCCTTAGGTAAATTCACTCGAAACCGAACCGAATCATGCCTTTGGTCTGCGCTAGAGGGTTAAGGGAACCTTATTGATCACGATCAACGCGTATCTATAAGAGCCCCTTAGTTCTTTCAGTTTCGCGACTTTAAAGGTCATGAGTCGGAAAGGTTTCGTTGCTGAGCCTGATCCCCAGAATGATTTCTAGGACCTTGATAGCCAGCGTCGCTTACGATGGGAGACGGTTCGGGGTTTTTCTTTAGTTTTTGAATTCATTTTGAGAACCTCTCGAGATTCATTGACTTAGAAGTTCGATGATCACGTACAGACCAATGTACTTAAATTAATACCATTTGTGGATTTATATTTCTCCTTCCTAAACTGAAACTGAATCCGATAAGAGTTCTTTTAAAAACTCTAATATAATATTATTTTCATCAATCAATAACTTTGTATGTAGTACTTAATTTTTTCAATGAAACGCTCCCGAGAAACACATTTTTACCAATTTGTATTGCAAAGAGTTTCAATAAATTATAATAAAATTATAGGAGTTTTTAAAATTAATAAAAATGAAATAATGCTTTTAACGAAATTCAATTACCATAATCCGTTTTAGTATCGTCTTTAATACTAAATTGGTATACAACCTGATATTCTGTTACTAAATGTCATATTTTGAAAATTAGACATGCCTCTCTGTACATTAAAATTCAACTCAATACTAACTTCAAACCCGACTATTACTTCGAAAAGTGTCGAGATTACACTTAGCCTGTGTATTTAATTTGGTTGTTAGTAAGGCTTAATAAAGGGTTTTCCAATAGGGACTTGCCAACTTTGAATTTAATTTGTGAACGCACTCTTTCACTAATAATCAAACTGTCACTGTCAATTTATTCAGTAAACTCAACATTTTTATCATGGTAAATTATACGAACGAGCATCGTCTGCAAATTGTAAAAATTTTCTACCGAAATTCGGAGTCGGTGACTCCAACTTTAAGAGCGTTAACTCTAATCTTCGGTCGTAATTCTCGCCTTAGTAGACAGGAAATAACAAATTTAGTGCAAAAATTTGAGTCTACATATTCGTTGTGTGATGTTGCCGTATCAGTGAGATAACGGGTTGGTCGAAGTATCGAAAATATCGCTGCCGTTCAGGTGTCCGTAACAAACGATCCAAATCAGTCAATTCCACGACATTCTCAAGAATTGGGCATCGCTCAGACCACATTATGGCGTATTTTGCGTAAGGATCTTTCTTTACACCCTTACAATTTCAAGCTGACTCAAGAATTGAAGCCGATGGACCATTTGAAGCGACGTACGTTCTCCGATTGGGTTCTGGAGAGGATGCGCCAAGATGATGAATTTCATCGCAAAATCATCTTCAGTGACGAAGCTCATTTTTGGTTCCGCACTGTTTGGTGCGGTTTGCATGCCGGGGGCGTTATTAGGCCATATTTTTTCGTCGACGATAACGATCGTCACGTTACTGTGAGTGGTCAGCGTTATCGGGCCATGATCACAGATTATTTTTTTGGCCCGAATTGGAAGATATGGACTTGGACGACTTGTGGTTTCAACAGGATGATGCCACATACTACTACTACTACTACTACTACTACTACTACTACTACTACTACTACTAGTACTACTACTACTACTACTACTACTACTACTACTACTACTACTACTACTACTACTATTATACTGAGAATAAAGTTATTATTATAATTTATATGCAGTTTTTCCAATACCGCAAAACTATGCAGGGTTGGCATGGATTGACATTGATTTAAATATTAATAATATATATAATATTCTTATGGGGAATATGAATAATGACAAATACAAAATGAGAAGAATTCATAAAAAATAAGTATTTAATCCCCAATCCAAATAAAAATATTATACACACTATCTTCAAACTATCATTGTCCGATTATATGAAAGCACATGTATGTGTTTGTTTAAAAGATAAATGTGATGCATTAAATATGAAAATACGCAGAGGTAAATACAAGCACATTCAGATGGAAAGTCGTTTTTGTGAAATATTGTATTGGATATATGTATGTATATTGGATAAAGTGTTTTCCGATTTTGGGAATGAGTCACGTAATTTTAGTCGCTTGTCTCGTAAAGCGCAAACAATGTTTCCTTTTTTCACAGAATGACGATTCACAATTTTTCAAAAGCTGCAAATAAAAAAAATCGGGAAATGTAGATCTTATTGTTGTCGAAGAGCTCGGGAAAATTAATGCAATTTTACTTAAGGAAAAGTTTAAGCAGAAAAAAAGAACACTTTGAACATGAGGGCATGAATAGAAAACAAGATGATAATTAAAGACCCTTACTCTTTTAACTTTAAATTACTTAGGGAAATTACTCAATTGTGTTTAAATTAGTAGCATTTATGGTAAGTACGAACAAAAAAAAGCACATTCACAGGGTATAACTGGATTCATTTTAATTCAATTCACATTCGTCAAGCAAATACGGGAAACTACCCCTGCCATTGAAATGAACAAATAATTATTTTCTAAAACTAGGGGTGAATATTCTAGTACAAGTATCATGTTAATAAATATTAAAAAAAGTTTTGTAACGATTTGAACATGGTTGAGTTATCTCAATAGGGCTTTTGTTCTTCTAACAATTCGAGCAAAAAGGAATCATAATATATACGAATTCGAATATCACTTCCTATTTTTGTTCTATGAGAATCTAGCGCAACATATACCAAACGAAATCTGTTTGGAAGGTTGAAAAAAATTGTAAGAATTACTTAAGTTATATCTCCAGTAGGTGTTAACAAACACAAAACGATTAAGCCTAATAAGATTTATTTCCAATCCAAATCCAATAAATCAGACACGTATATTCTATGCTTCTATGCTATGCTTCTTTTGATTGCTTGCACGTTTTATATTATTTAGTTGAGCACATTATAAAACCTCCACATAATGGAGGTACAAGCTTTTCTTTTTTAACTTTTTCTTAATACTTAAGTGGGTATGAATACACTTATAGTGCTTCAGTATGTGTTTTTTTGGAAAATGGGATAGAGGGAGAAAGAAAGATGTTTGGACTCTGTGGTTATTTCGCTCAATGGCTTGTTGTCGATTTCTAGTTAACTACTCATCTTACTTGATTTTCGATAACTGAAAACATGAATGCCTTTCGGGCGAGTTTGGGATTCCAACTCCGAACCTTCCAATATGGCAGCCAGGCTACTACCACTTGAGCCACGGCCACCCACATAAAGAATTTACTTACTGAGCTTATTTGGGATGATCTTATTATTATGGAGACACTTGTTTTCTATTATATAGGTACACGCACAGCACACGCAATACAACAGAATGAGAAAAGGTAACAAGCTTGACATGATTGTGGGAAAATATATTGTATACAAAAGTTGAGTTGAATTTAAACCAATCTTAACACTAGCTAATGACAATGCTTCTTCGTCATTTTCATATGGAATACTACTCTTATCTATCTTATTCAATATTAAATTTATTTCCGTTGTGGCAATATGTTTGAGTTCACAATGTTCGTTTTTGCTAACTCTATGACAATGATGACAAATTGTGTTTGTTAATTCTTCTTTAATCAATTTTATTTTTAAATATAAACTTAAAGCTAATTCATTTGTAAACATTCAATTTTTTTTATTACGTTAAGAATGTCATTTGTAACATTTATTAGTTGATTAATTCTATCTTTAATTGCTTTATTTATAAAAAAATGATTATTTGTATTTTCAATTAGATTATTAATTTTATTTTCCATAAGGATCTGATCTTCGTGGTCGGGATTTTCCGCTATCCACTTCCAAGCTGGCCCGATGAAATTTAGTGTTCTTTTCGTTCTGTGCGCTGTGATATTATCTATTAAATTTTGTATTAGGGATAATTCGGATTCAAGGAATGGAAGGAAGGAATTTGCCTTGGGAATGTGCTCCGATATTAAGGATGAGGTGTGGGTTATGAAAGTCTCATATTGATTTATTTCGACGACGTGAATCAGTTTCACTTTTGCCTTCGGGATTATTGCTGTTCCAGTATGGAATGCTAGAACATAGGAACTAGAGTAGTCTAGGATTTGGATATCACCATAGGAAGAGTGAATGAGATAGTAATGACTGCTTAACTTCAAATATTACTTTTGTGTATGACCCTGCCTGATTTCGTTAAAACTGTTCTTGCTCTGTTTTCTTCAACGATTTCTTCTTTGAACCGTAAGCTTTGAACCTAATCGTTTATTGTTTTTGACAACAATTGTTTGAGTACGTTTTGGGTTGCTGTTTATCTTTATTATGGTAATTAAGATCTTTTACCTGTTTTTCCTTCAACTGTTTTATGTTATCTAACCTACATTTTTCAAATTGCTCAGGATCTGCAGTAACGTTTCTAAAAAAGGTCAATTGGTTTTTTTCCGGTAACAGAGTGAATGGTACAATTGTATTTATGAAACCTCTCAACTTGGCCGTTGACTTCACTCTTGTGAGGTGGGGTTTTGAAAATGTTAATTTTTAGGTGGTCTTCCATCATGAATGTGATGGAAGCTGAATTTAAAGATTTCTCGTTATCTATAACTACGTATTTGGGGATTCCAAAGAAAAATAATAGTTCTCTTAAAGGATGTCTAATGTCTTCAATGGATCGGGATTTAAGCATTTTAGTTTGGGCTAGTTTTGTGAATTTGTCTAGGCTGTCAATACCAAATGTCGGTCTGATGTGTAGATAACTATGTGTAGTGTGTGGCCAATATATTCAGGAATGTGAGTAGGTTTTATAATGGGGTTGTTAGGATGGCGATCGTACTTGTTTCCTTTACAAATACCACTAATTTCTTTATTTTGTAGCACATTTTCGGAAAAAAGTATCTTTCTATAATTTTTCTTTTGCGTTCCTATGTGGTCTTTTATGGCATTCTAAAATTATTATTATTTTCCTGTTCTGTTTCATTTTCTAAATCTTCTACTTTTATTCGAGTAAATCTGATTTTATAGATTTGGAAATACAAGGGGTAAATTTCCTGGATTATTCCCATAGTGGTTTCATCCGGCATAATTGCATTGATTACATTAGGATTAAGAAATCTTTCAAATATACCTATTAGATTTTCCTTGGTGTAATGAGGTTCGGTAAAGGTACGTCTCCAGTATGTTGAAAAAGGGTTTTGAAATTTATAGTGTGTTTTTTCCCATGTCTCGAGAATGAGTTGGGTTTTGAATGCGCTAATAGGTACCTCAATGAATGGGATAAGGTTGTGTGATGAACTTTCATCACTATGTTGGGTCAGAGTTATAGAGTTAGTGAAAGTTATAGTGGTATAGTCTAGATAGGGCATCGGCTACAACATTTGTAGTGCCAGGTTTGTAAATGATTTCGTAATCGTATTCCTCTAAGATGGCTTTCTAACTTTTCATCTTATCATTATTGTTTCTATTGCTAAGTGCATACGTTAACGGTTGGTGATCGGTGAAAATTTTCACATTGCTTGAACCGTAAAGGAAATTCCTCAAAGTTGAGTGCGCAGATGATGGCGATCATTTCCTTTTCGTTGGTTAAGCATGCTTCCACAGTTTTATTTAATATTTGGGACAGAAAAGTTATCGCTTTGTTATTTTGGGGTAATATCGCACCAATTGCATGATTCGAAGTATCGGTGGTGAGCTCGAAATCGTTTGGCACGTCTGGGTATGCCAATAGAACTTCTTGGGATACGAGGGCGTTCTTAATTTTCCCGAATGCTTCTAATGTTTGTTGGCTAAAATGAATGGCAATGTTTTTTGATATTAGTTTGGACACACCTGTACGTCCTTCTTCCCCTCTTAAGAGACCGGTAAGGGGATTTGCCAGTTTGGCATAACCAAGAATGAAGTGACGGTAGTATGCTGACATGCCCAGGAAAGATCTTATATCTTTAAGCGTTTTTGTGGTGGAAAATCAACTAAAGCCTCTACCTTATCAGGATTGGTTCTGAAAATGGATTTTCACAAACCAAAAATCCTACAAATTCAACTGACATTCGGAGAAATTCACACTTATCCATTTGGACTTTCATATTTACTCTTTATAATGTCTCAAAGACTAATGTGAGATTTCTGAAGTGCGCTTCTTCATTACGACCAAAGATGATTATGTCATCTATGTGGACATAGCACCTTATTCCTATATGTTCTTTGAGTATATCGTCGAGCATGTGTTGGGATATCGAAGGGGTATTTTTCAGCCCGAAAGGAAACTAGTATTTACCGTGATTGACTAAAAAGGCAGTCTTTTCGATATCTGATTCCTTCAAAAGTATTTGTTGGAATCCGCTTTTTAAGTCAATAACTGTAAATAGATTATTCCATATTGGACAACACTTCATTCATTTCACTAATTGGATACCTATCGGGTATAGTGACTGAATTAAATTTCCTATAGTCAATCACTAACCTAAACTTTGCCCCTTCTGAAGCGTCCAGCTTATCGGGACTACCCACCCTGTGCGTTATAGAGAGACCGTGAAGGTCATATGATGCCATTATCTAGCAATTTCTTAATTTTATTACCCACAAATGGCTTTAGAGCCATTAAGGGTAGGACTTTGAGTAAACTGGGTTATCATTAACAGTTCGAATTTCACCTTTTACTACTGTGGCTCATATCAATCTCTGATCTGGTTCTGCAAAAAGGTTAGGAAATTTTCTTAAAACGGTATTGAGATTTCCTATTTGATTTTGATTTAAATGAGGAATTCTTAGACGTATCTTGTTAACTGATTCTGAAATGTGTTGTTTTATAGGAATTTTGATGTTGTTTTGAAGGGTGAGGAAACTTTTTGCGGGATGTATTACAGCATTTAATTCTTTGAGGCTATTATTTCCTCAAAGAAATTTAGACCTACGTTATTGGGACCAAAAGGATTTAGTATAGCGTGGTGTGTTATTTTTATATTGCTACCGACAGAGTTGGCGTAAAATGGTTTATCGTTAGGTATAAGGTTTCTTACGCACTTCGGATGAATGTAGTTCTTGTTAGAACCTGTGTATATCAAAAACCTTAAAACATTGCCGCTCTCCATCTGGTATTCAAAATAGGGCAGCGAAGAGCAGTTTAGCCTACAAAATGGATATCTTGGGATTGGTGGGAAACTTCAGCTTTACTGGGGCACTAATTTCAGGCTCGTGGTGTTCCTGATGGTTGGCTTGCTCATATCCGGAGGATCCAAGATAATCAATCAGTGTTTGATTGTTATTTGCATCTTCTATAGCGACAAGTTGTTGATATTCTTGCAATTCTCCATTCGGTACGCAGGCTGCATTTTATTTGGAGGCGGTCCTTGGGCTGGAAGGTTTGGTCTCTTCGCTGCAGGTGGCCAGTTAGTCTGAGGCCTGGGTTGGTTTGTATATACACTGCTCGTGCTTGTATGGTGCTTGTATTCATTGGTTTCTGACGAAATTGATTTTGTGGTGCTGGTGGTTGCCCATAGTTCCCTTGGTTTGGATAAGAATATTTATGACTCTGATGGACTTGAGGTCGAGAACTTTGGTTTTGCTGTAGGTAGTTAAAATTAGGATGGTAAACCTAATGAGGAACGTTATTATGTGGAACCGGTCTTTGGTTAAAGTTATTAACCGCTTGTGAAAAGTAATTGAGTTGTGGGAAGAAAGAAATATTACCTGCATAAGGATAGGGGTGGCCGTGCTGTAGTGGTACTAGCAATCGCTTCTTACTCGGAGGGTCCAGGTTCGAATCCTGCCCATGGCAAGTCAGTTTTCCATTTGTGCAGTCGTAACTCAGACAGAAAAATTCTGCGTGTGAAGGCATAACGCTGACACGTAGATTTGGCTGTTGTAGAGTTTCAAGCACAGAAAAAAAAAACTGTGAATTATACCTCGAATTACTCTGAGTGAAGAAAAAACTCTCCGTCCTATTTGGACTCCCATCCCTGGGGAGCGAATATCGAAACCAAACACACCTGAGTTTCAAACCACTATTAAACAATTTTCCTTTCTCTTCCTTCTAACTTTCCGCCCGCGCCCTGGCAACAGTAAAAGGGTATCTAACACCTTAGGCGCGAGTAAATTATAAAAAAAATAAAATATGGGTTTTGGTTTTGTTTTCGGTTTTGGTTTTGTTTTCGAGGAGGAAGTGGAGGAGGATTTTGATGGTGTAGTTTTCTGGTCATTCCGTTGTTGTTGCTGGCGTAATTGGATCTAAAGTTTTGATTCTCCAGTTTTAAACACAGGTAGAGTGCCTGTGGAAGATCATCTGGTTCATATCTGGTTCCTCTTACTAACGTGTCCAATGCTTTGTCTCTATACTCGTATGTCTTTGTTAACAGAGTTAAAGCTTCGGTACCGACGTCCATACTAGCGATCTTATTGAGGGTTAATGACAGATGGGAGTAATATCATCAATGACCTTTGGTATTCCAGAGTTCCCAAGTCGCGCTTGCTGGCGTAGTGCAGAGTCAGACAGCGTGATATACAGTCCCAATCAAGAGGTGTATTTTAGAATTCCAATACGATATCCGCATTTCCTACGATCTTGTTTCTTATCGCGTTTAGAACGCCGAAATTCTTTGTGAAGGTTTGATGGGCTTGTAGAGCCGGATGATGCGGTCCACGCTCTTCTTCCAACAGCTGAACTGGCCTGGCTGACCGCAGAATTCTCTCACGTAGCGAACTACATCAAGGATCTTGTCAAGATCCGTCAGGTTTCAACGTAATTCAGATCTTATTGTTTGATCAACTCCCCTACCAAGATCTGCGTTGGGATTGAGAATATTTTGGATTAAATTTCGACCCTGAGTATTCAGTATTTGACCGATAATTTTCCCTATAACTATTCGTAACTCGGGTGAGACTTGGGGTTGGTTAGCTGTATTTGGGGCGTTGGGAATATTAATTACGGGGGGTCTAATTACGAGTATATTTTTGTTTACCATTTTTACAAATTAATCGCACACAGACCGAAAGAAAGGAAAATTATGAAAAGGTAAAATATAGTTTATGGAATACAAAATAATAACGAGTTAAAACTATTTTAGTTAACTGTTTCTATAGCTAAATAGTATGTAAACAATTAACTCTATACCTATTTAACAAATAAAATATGGTTTGATATGTTGTATAAAAATTTATTTATTTTAGATATAAATTCACTTGTATTCACTTATATTCTATGACTTTATATTAAGTTGCTTAAAAAATATACTTACAAAACTAATGCGAGCATCGGCATTCTGTGAATCGGCAGCAGACTCTTGTGTCCTACGTCCCTTTCACGTTGGTTACTTGGAGGCCCTTTAGATGGTTTCTCCAACTTTGATTTGTTCACTTATTCACTGCTTAGGAATCGCGATAATGCCGATAGTCGCGGTTTTGGTGCACTTCTATTTCCCCTTACTACTTGGGGACTTTTCGGATTTTTGTACTAATTTTGGACTTTAGCGATGTACCACTTTGGGACTTTTATTATTTTTGTAATCGCACTAACACCTTTTTGCCAGAGTCTTTGCTCGGGCGCCAATTAAGTTAAATGGTAAAAGATTTATTTAAAAAAAAAAAATTTATTCACTCAAGATACAATTCAGACTAAAAACCTAAATATTACCGAAGTTAATTTATAACCTACTACGACAAGGTGGAAACGGTGGATTGCAGTGGATCAGATTATTTGTTCGCATTGTCAGCATTACCTGTTGGATTTTGCGTTTAGTGCATTTTTATGGGAATTTGCATTTTCGTGGGGATTGATGATTTGCACTTGATCCAATTGTTTGTTTCATTATCGTTGCATTGTGTTGCAAATGCCAAGTAGTGCACTCGTGTGCAATACATACTTCATCGTGCTGCAAAAAAAAAACCGCTTTCGCATGTGAAAAAGAAAATTAAAATAAATAAAGAAAAAGAAAAAGTAGTGCAGTGCAGTGGAGTAAAAAAAAGTGCTTTTGCTTGCACTCAATAGTGATTATAGCCGTTGCTATATTTTGCCATACGGCACGTGGCTGAGTGTAGGTAATAACTGATGGATACCGGGTTGCGAGTGAGAATTTTGTTGGTGCACTGTTTTCTATTCTGTATTCTGTAGTAGCAAGAGTACTTAAAGATCCCAACATACATAAATCCGCTGGTCCAGATGGTATATCTCCCCTTCTTCTGAAGAGGTGTTCTTCCTCGCTTGCAAAACCACTGCGTATACTTTTTCACCAATCCTACTCCTTAGGACTCTTCCCGAGCAGATGAAAATCAGCATTTGGCCAGCCCGTCCCTAAAAAGGCGAATCATCTTCTCTCTCCTCCTACAGACCCATTGCACTTACGTCCCTTCTTTCCAAGGTCCTGGAAACGCTGATAAATCGTCAGCTCATGAAATATCTCGAAACATGAAAACTTCTCAATGACCGGCAATTTGGTTTTCGTAGCAACAGGTCCACTGGTGATTTGATGGCATGACTCACCGAAAAGTGGAACCAAAGTGTACATCAATCTGGCGAAAGCAGGATTGTTGCACTTGATATTTCTAAGGCATTTGACAGAGTTTGGCATTAGGCTCTTTCATCGAAAATGCGTTTATTTGGGATCGACGACTCTCTTCTCCAAGCTTTCTTGAATGATATTCACAAAATAAATGCTGGTGTGCCCCAGGGCTCCGTTTTGTCTCCAACGCTCTTTTTAATTTTCATCAACGATCTCTTTTCTGTTACTTCTAATCCAATATATTCCTTTGCTGAAGATAGTACTCTCTCCTTTTCATATTCGTTCCCGAACACAAGTCCCTGCTCTTCGACTGAAGAACGAGAACGCCAGCTTATGTTAAGCTCATCAAATTCCGATATTAACAGCATAACCAATTGGGGAACTATCTACAGAATGGAATTTAATGCTTCCAAAACACAATGCTGTCGTTAAGGCGAAATTTAAACATCAAGCCATTATCCATGAATGGCACTTGCATCGTCGAAACTGAAAAACTTTCCATTCTCGGTACGTGTGTCCATTACAACTTACGTTGGAATGACCACATATTCGATATCGCCAAAAATGCTGTGAAATGTCTAAGTTTCCTCAAATGATGTAAGAAATACTTTTCTGAGCTAGCCGAGATATATAAGGCATTCATCCGCCCAAAATTGGAGTACAATGTACACATCTGGTCAGGTGCGCCTAAATCATATCAGCACTTGCTAGATAAGATTCAAAACCGTGCGATAAAACTCATAGGTGATTCTAACATCACCCAGTCGTGTCTCACTTTGTTTTATCGCTATTACCACCAACAGTACTCCATTGAAATCGCCAGTAGCATTCCGCCCCTTCAAATCTTTAACCGTAACACCCGTCTCGCTATGTATTCTCATCAGTATACCCTCAAGTCTACTTTCGGACGCGCTCTGAAATATCGTGATTCATTCCTAAGCCGAACATCTCGCTTGTGGAATGCCCTGCCGAGCTCTATATTTCCTCTTCATTATAATAGTTAGACATTTAAAACCAACGTACACCGGTACCTATCTTTCTTCCCTCACTAATTTTCCTTCGCGCGCACTGCAGGCAAACAAAAACAAAATGAATTTGAAGTGTCTTTATCACTTTTGTTTGCAGTCTTTAAAAACAATTTTTCATACACTTTTTTTTTCATAATTTACGCGCGCCTAAGGGGTATATATACCCTTTTACTGTTGCCAGGGGGCGGGCGGAAAGGTAGAAGGAGGAGAAAGGAAAAATTGAAAGAAACACACTCAGAGTGATTCGAAGTTTATATTTCGCAGCATATTTTTGTGCTTAAAACTCTAAAATAGCCAAATCTACGTGTCAGTGTTATGCCATCACACGCAGAATTTTTCTGTCTAAATTCCAATCACACAAATGAAAAACTTGAAAGACTTTTCATGGGCAGGATTCGAACCTTCACCCTCCGAGTGAGAAGCGATTGCTGTACCAACTAAACCACGGCCACCCTTGTTTCTATTAAATGCTCAATCGTTCGGTCGAGTATTTCAGCTACAGGAAAATCACTGTCGGTGCTATTGAGCTGGATTGCACTGATGAGAACTTTTCCGGCCAAATAAATTCAGTAAGTAGTGAATCAACTGGCTGTAATGATCCACCAATTTTCCCGCTTCCGATTTTTTTTTTCGATAAATCAACTTTACTCGTCATTAGCGGGAAACATTACGAACCTTTGATTTTATTAGAAAATATATATTATATGAGAATATATATGGGTAAATGTCCGGGTTTCAAAAAAACAACACCAAACACATACGTGAATATACATGTAGATTTTGTTTATAGAAGTAATACACAGTTGTCTTTTAGAAAAGACATTCCCAGATCAATGGAAATTGCAGTTTAGTGCCTCTAAACAAAGTCTTTTACAACATACTGATGGTAATAGCAGAAAAAATCAATGCACTGTCAGAATACCAGTTGGGGTTCGGAAAATCACGCTCACGCTCGCGAGTGATTGATATAGTAAACGCAGCCATCGAAGGACGCCGATCAGAAATGCTTTCAATGCAGCAACATGAACCTTAACAATGAATGCTCTTGCTATAATGGACATAACAAACTACATCGTCAGAATTATATCTATAATACTTACTTCCAGAACAAAAAGCAGTTATCCTATGACACTGACAAGGGTACCAAACAACACAACGTTACAGCAGCTGTGCAACACGAATCCGTCCTAAGTCCTTTCCTCTGAAATTTTATTATGGCACGTAAAGTCTCAAAATGTGAAGATAATAGGCTTTTACGATATCGCCATAGTAACCGTGGCCAAGCATATCCACGAGGTAGGATCGGCAATAAACGAAGAGATTTTTCGAGTCAAAACTTGACTTGTGATAGCAAGCCTGGTAGGTAGGTAAAAGTGGCTGTTGGAAGGACCAACTCACTTAGGCCTATTGGCCCATTGTGATGCTACGTAGATCTATGATCATCTTACTCATGGAACCAGCTTGAGTTATGATGAAGCGTAGGAGACTGTCTACGTCTATATTCTTTAGATCGTTTAGGTCATTGTAAAAGAAAGCTCCTAAGTGATGTTTTCTTCACTGGGAAAGAGCTGAACATGTACAGAGTAGGTGGAGCATTGTATCCTCATCCTCCTCTTCCATGCAGCTTCTACAAAAATAGCTGCCTGAATTCAGCAGAATACAAAACAGAAGCAGCACTTATCATCAACAGCAAGTCCGTTGATTTCATGCATTTACGCTTAGGAGATTAAGTAATAGAATCAAAACCGACAATAATGTACCTAGGGGTTATTGTTGATAATAGACTTAGCTTTAAAGCTCACCTAGACTACATTGAGAAAAAAAGCATCGATAACCCAATCCTCGCAGATTAGATTAAAGCTAAACATCCATGGACCCAGATGCAGTCGGAGATTATTACTCTTGAAAGCAGTTAGCTCAGTTACACTGCACGCGTCTCCAGTATGAGCGGGCGCACTGTCCATCCAACGGATCGATTAGCGAGATGCATTAGAAGGAAATGAGTATTTTAGTTAAAAAGTGTATCTTACATGTACGAGTATATGTACATTTATAATAAGAATATAAAATGCTTTGTACGTGGGATATCAAGAGGTGAGAAGCTATAAAGAATTATTTTAATGTCTTTAAAATTAAGTTTGACTGAAAGTAAGCTATCAAATGTTTTAGGACATTTTGATATTTTCTTGTGTCTTCGGGACGTCAATGTTCAAATGAAATTATGTACATATATTTCTCCTCTGAGCTTCTTATCGACTGTTGTAGGTTACATAAACTTACATAGACCAATGTGGTACTGCAACATATCATTCTCTCTTTGTACTCATATATTTACATTTTCGCACTTTACATAGCATACTTTATGAAGTGAGTGGATAAACCATATTGAACAGAATACATCATTTTTAACGTTTTTCTAAGTCCATATATAACATGGTGGTAAATTGTGTATCCCATTTCCCAAAGTGTAAATAAATTTAATCGCAACACTCAAAACTATTGTACAAAAAAAAATAAAATAAAATGAAAATTAATATTTTTTCCCACGCAATAAAAATTCTAGACTATTTTCAGGAGTAATTTCGCCGGATTGGGGTCACTATTATACCGTCAATATCAGCGTAGAAATTCGTATAACCTTTTCAATGTGAAAACTACGTATGTAAAAGTGGCACAAGGCCAAAGTATGATTCACAAGAAGGTTCTGGTTTTAATAAAGAAGAGGAAGATAGTTCCGAATTAGCATTGAAAATTTTAAATATGTAACTTTGAAGAAAATTTACAAGCAGACGAGAATGATTCGTACACTTCTGCTAAGCGGAGTTTATTTATCTTAAAGTGTTGCAGCTGTTTCACATTATTATTAATATTATTACTTATATTGTCTGTGATTTAAAATAACAAACTGAACAAATACATGTAAACAAACAAAAACTTGTACTAAAAATGTTAAAGTAAACACAAATTATTGGAATATGTGCACATGTTATATCATAATAATATATCATATCACAACCAAAAAACGTCAGATAATTGTATATAAATAGCAAAACATTCAAGAATAAAAAGAAGTCTATTTTATACCGTTGCAAAAGGCAGTTATTTTATTTTATCCAGCTTATACTGTTTATAGACAGTATTTTTTTCAACACAGTTTTGAAACAGTTTATTTATTTATTAAAAGCAAAATTTCTTAACCGAATTAACGGCTTACATTTTGGTCCTTCTGAGCCATAGAAGAAAATAATCAGCAAACAATTTGTGGTGTTAAATTTATAAAAACCATTTAAAATTTTAAAATTAAATAATTAAATCAGTGGGCCACACACTCAAACAAAAAAAAAATTATAAATAAAAATTGCTAATGAGAGGAATCAGAGCTGGAAAGGAAGAAATTCACTGAGTGAGACTCAACAAAAGGATTCTAAAGCAAAGCTTTTAAGAAGGGATATCCAGGAAATTACAATAATTTTGAAGATAAAAATCAAAATGAGTACAATTTTCTCGTTACTTATATGCACATACACATACAATATATACAACTGCATTTTCTAAATTTATTAAAATAAATGGGTGTATCAAAATTATTTGTAAAAACCTGCAACCAAGTCTCAAAAGACTTTGAAAATTTAAAAAAGACCGTAAGCCCTACTCACCGATATGATATGAAGATATGAAGTAATTTATGGTAATAAGGATATTGAGAAGGAATGATGAGGTAAAAGAAGTCTACGTTCTGCACAAGTCACAACTTTTGGATGAGCTGCAAACATTTTTAACACCCACTCAAAGAAAGCTTGAAGCGTGTTCACATCCGTCAGAGTCTAAGAGGTCCCATGAGATTCACCTTCCGAAAATCCATCCGCCTTCATTTACAGGTGAATATGAGAACTGGCGTTCATTCCACGACCAATTCTTTTCACTCGTACACAGCAACACATCCTTATCTAAAATAGAAAAACTAGATTATTTAAAATCATGCTGTAAAGAAAGTGCTGGTACATTACTTGATCACGTCAATGTGGACGACGTTAGTTACAAAAAAGTGTGGGAACTTTTAAAATCCCGCTATGATTTCAAACGGATTTTAGTGAACCAGGAATTATGATTTGCCAGTCGTCCGAGAAGAATCTGCCATCGGAATCCGTGAACTTTTGGATAAATCGACTAAAATTTTACATTCACTGAACAATCTTGACTTGCCAGTACAACATTGGGATGTAATTATCATTTTTTTTTTGCTGTTAAAGAAACTTCCGAAATCAACTCAGTCATCGTGGCAGTCTTCTCTGGAGACAAACAAGGAAATTCCTAATTTCAAAGAATTTTCGGAGTTTTTAGAAATAAAATTTCAAACACTAGAGATAGTGGATCGGCAACAAAACACAAAGTCCCCAACACAAAAAAGGTCTCACAAGAACCTGTTCCATGTCAATACGGTAGGAAAGGAAAATTTCAATTGCAAGGTTTGCCACGAAGGTATTCATTCATTGCGAGCCTGTACAAATTTTCAAATATGGGTGTAAGAACCTGGCAGCGTGTTGTTAAACAATTAGGTAATTGTTGTTTCAATTGTTTGGCCTATAGCCACAAAACAAATAGTTGTCCAAGCAATCAATCCTACCATTTCTTCAAAAACCGTCACAATTCCATGCTTCATTTTGAAACAAACAATAATTCAAATCTGTATAAGCCTCACCCACAATCAACTTTGCCTTCTAATCAGTTACAACCAAATTACAATACACAGCAATCATTCTCTCACTCTAATCAAATACACAGCACTAACCAATCTCCCCTGTTCAAGCATCGTATAATAATAACAAAACATTTATGCCCCAAAACCCAAACACACAGATTAAATACCAATATCAAACACACCATATATCAACTCAACTCAAATCAATCCAAATGCAGCTTCCTTTCATCCTTCTGATAACAACAGTCATCGGCAAACTGCTTCCACGCTAACGATCATACCAACACACAAATTTTATTGGCAACAGCTATCGTCAAGGTGAAATCCGCTAATCGCGACTATATTAGCTTGCGCACTTTGGTTGATCTCGGCTCACAAGCAACTTTTATCACCGAATCAGCGGTACAGCTTTTAAGTTTGAGAAAACATAGAACTTTTTTTTTTGATGTCCAAGTTTAGGACAAGTTAAAAATGGTTCCTGTCAAAATATTGTTGAACTCAACCCGGGTCGCAAATATTAGGTTACGTTACGGTTACGTTTATAAAACCTTAACAGGATTTTTGCCGAGTCGCGAGGTGTACACACCTACAAGGTCTGAAATTAGCCGACCCTACCTTTAACCGACCCTGCAGTATCGACTTACTGTTGGGAAATGAAATATTTTGTGAGGCTCATAAGAAGAGCAGAGCTAATTGCACCGATCGCCCCAAAAACCCAGTTTGGCTGGGTAGTATTAGGTAAAGTTCCCCTCGAAATACCACCCTCAATTCAGGTGTTCACCCAGTTTTCCGACATAGAAACACAATTAAGGAAATTTTGGGAAATTGAGGAATCACCGTTCGAAAAGGTCCTAAATGAAGAAGAAAATGCTTGCGAGGAAATGTCAAGCGGTTGCCGGGAGGGCGTTTTGAAGTTGCACTCCCTTTTAAAGGAGGTCAGCGTCCAGTACTCATTTCAACCCAAATTAATAGTCTAAGTATGTTCTATAGGCAGGAAAGAAGACTGCTTACCAACCCTACACTTTACAAGAACTACAAAAAATGTATACTTACAGCTTAACCAGGTGGAGGAAGTGAACATCACCCAGGACCCCACACTTTATCGCCTTTCATTATGTTGTGCCATATTATGCCGTCTTCAAGGAATCGAACACAACCACTAAACTGCGAGTGGTCTTCAACGCTGTATTCAAGACTCCGGAGGGCAGTTCCTTAAATGATCATATGATGACGGGATCTAAAACACAGACGGATTTTATATCAATTGTTTTAAGATGGAGAACAAACAAAATTACCTTTATAGCAGACAAGCAGACAGCAACTCCAATCAAACTTTTCAAAGTAAAGGTCTTAATGTGTGGCACATCTCCTGCTCCATATCTGGCGAATCGTACGCTGATGACGAAAAGGACACATGTCCACTAGCAGCTCAAATGACACGGAAAGATACGTACATTGATGATCTCGTGTATGGTGCCGATTCCATCCAAACAGCTAAAGAAAAATTTGAACAAATTTCGAACCTATTTCTTTCAGCTGGCTCTCATCTCAGAAAATGGATGAGCAACAGTCAAAAGTTCCCGAATTTAATACCGAGGGAAGACCGGGATACCAGTGTTTCCCTTAGCTTTAGAAAAACACAACACACGGAAACGTTGGGTATCAATTGCCATCCTAGTTCAGATATGTTTTCATTTCAGAAGCTCGCCGTAGAGTTTAGTAGTCTGGTTTCAAAACAGACCATCCTATCAACGATCGCGCTTCAAAAAGAATTGGCCATAATTGATGACATACAGATTCCCAGGTGGGTACATACGCAAGGAAAGAATGAGCAAATGGAACTCAACGATGCATTCAGTGATGCATCCATCAAGGCGTATGGAGCTGTGGTCTATTTCCGAGTTTTGGGCTGCAACAACATCACACACTCACACATTTACTCATATCCAAAACCACAGTAGCGCCACTCAATACGTTTTCACTTAAAATATTGGAGTTTTGTGGTGCAGTAGTCCTGCCAAAGCTTCTGACCTACACCCTATCTGTTCTCCCAGTGCAAAACATCAAAACATATACGTAGACTGACTCCACAATCACCCTCTGTTGGATATCTGCACCACCGACTCGATGGAAAACATTTATCGCAAATCGAGTAGCTGAAATTCAGAGACTGACGAATGTTAGCATTTGGCGACACATCCCCACCAAATTCAATCCAGCGGATCTTGTATCGCGTGGTGTATTGCCCTCAACATTTCAAAATAACGTACTCTGGTGGAAGGGACCGGCCTTTCTTTAAGAACGATGGGAATTTTCCATTCCAACACAGCCCCAAAACTCGACACAGAAGAAGAGAAAAGAGAAATTAAAATTCTTCTCGCTATAAATAATGAAAATGACATTTTAAAGTTAATCCAAACTCACTCGAAACTCACAATCACAAAACGAATTTTGGCTTATATGAAAAGATTTACCAACCACACACGGAAAACAGAAAATTTAAGGTTAAAAGCCACATGAAATCAACTCCAGCTTGCACACAGCTGTACGAATGGTGCAGAAGGAAATGTTTCGTGATCTCCTCAATGAGTTGCGTAAAAATGAGTCAACTAAGGTGTACAATACTCTCAACCTGATTATTTATGGAGAGCAAATCATTAGAATAGGAGGCAGATTAAAGAATTCTGCTCTGACTTATGACCAAATGCACCCAATGATTTTAAAACTAGATCACCACTTCACGAGACTCATCGTCAACAATGCACATGAACAAAAGCTTCATGGTGGCCTACAACAAATGACCGCATACTTGCGAATTCAATTTTAGATTTTTAATAGTGAGAAAACACATCCACCAATGAACCATATGCTTTCGATACAAACCCAAACCCATGCAACAGCTAATGGGAAATCTACCAACTCCAAAGGTAACCATATCGAGGCCATTTACGCATACAGGTGTTGACTAAGCTGGACCCATGGAAGTAAAAGCCTGGAAGGGAAGAGGATCGAAAACGCTGAAGGGATATTTTGCAATATTTATTTGTTTAACAACAAAAGCCATTCACTTCGAAGCCGTAACAGACATGACTACCCCTGACTTCTAAAGGACGAACGGCTTCCACCACCGAAATGGCTTTCAGCTCGTATCATGGAGACTTATCCAGGAGCTGACCAACTAATCCGAGTAGTGAAGCTAAAAACTGAAACAGGAGAATTCAAAAGGCCAATAATGAAGATATGTCCACTACCATGTAACGCGACCAACACAGAATATTCTATAGTATAAAGCCAAACAATTTAATAAATAAAAATTTGCACGTAACACGAAAAAACCGATACAATATAATACTTAAACTAAAAAACAAATCACATATTCAATATAATAAAAAAAATTAATAATAAATAAAAATAAAAAACAATCTGATAAATTCAAAATATGTATATACATTTAAAAAGATGAAATTTATACATTCACCATAAAATACAGTTCACTTTAATAAAACTCTAATTACCAGCAGTAGCCGCCCATCAACTTATTTATATACATATGTAAATCATTGGTCCACGAAATTAATTGGGGTAATTTTCCAAGATCCCAAATTCCAAATTCCAATGGGTTTCCGCGGCTGCGTTCACTAGTAGCTGCAAATTTTCAAGAAAATCTAAAGACAAATATCTCAATCATCATCACAACAGAACATAATAAGTCATGAAACAAGTCTCATAGGTGAACTAATGTCTACACATCAGAAAACTATCACATCAATATCACCAAATGAACGAAATCCACAACAAAACAACACCCATTAAATAGTTAAACATTCAAATTTCTGCATCTCAAATAATAACAAAAATATCCGCTTACACACCCGCCAATTCACAACTTAAATCATCATTTCATTTAGAGTCAAAACCTTAAAATAAGAAACAATAACAAATAATTATTTTCCAATCTCATGCAATTTTCACTTTTCTGGCATTTCATACACCAACACACGCAATAGAATTAAACTCTTCAACAAAATAGGCAAATACACATTCATTCTATATAGAATCCACAAGTTTCACAAATTTCACACTAAATTACTTAACACAAATCCAATTATATATCCACATTGTAATATTAAATGAAACATAATCCACCGACAATACACACGCAACGAACTAATCCAACAGCATGCAGCAGAAATGATCGCGATCCACACAACATAACACTAATTCACACATACGTCAATCATACAAACCACACAAGACTGTTTTATCAAAACAACCGTCATGCATCAAAAGAAATATATAGACATATTTTATCACAAGATCTCATTTAAATTTGTCACAAATATTTACATTATTTGATTTACATCAGTTACTCAACACAGTAAACACAAATGTAGGAGATCAAAAAAATTCGACCCAATTACAACAGCATCAGTAAAATGCATAACTGAACAACACATTCACGCATACACATATACTCAACACAAAATGTATTTCAATAAAATGAAAGGTACATTGAAATTTTATGTACCATTTTTTAAACCATTAAATAATTATAGGGTCATTCCACGATAAATCGCCGAAGCTATGTATATGGGTAGCTCTGAACGCCATCCCTCCGATTTGGCTGAAAAGTGGTAGAAATAGGTACTCATTGGAGTGGTACGAATCATAAGGCAAAAAAGGTTTTGCAGAATTCGATATAGTTTGCGTGTAACGGTACTTCAAAAATTGGCAAAAAATCAAAATTTATGCTTTCTTTTATATTTAAAAAAATCATAACTTTGGTTCTGCTCATCAGAATTTGACAAAAAAATATACCTTGCTGAATTCAGGAAAAGGTGAACTTTCAAAAACTTTGGAAATTTTTTTATTTTCAATGACGAAGGATAGACCAGAATATCCTTTTTACATCTATCCTCGAATAACTCAAAAAATCGTATTTTGTTTATTTTATTTGTTTATATATTATAGAGAGATTTGTCCTCTATTTCCATTTCAAATTTCAAGTTGGGATCTCTATGGGTTCGGACAAAATAATGTTTTGTAGGCGGCTAAATATTCTGTAATAAATATTTTCATTTGAAAAAAAGTCACACTGGGGCCTTTGTATCCCAAGGCCTTAAGAACTAAAGAAAATCATTATCTACTCGTATTATCTTTTAAGAGTATACTCGTATACATTTTCATCTTCCGATGAAAAGGAAAAATATTTTCCTTTAATTACTCCTTGTGAAACAGATGAAATATGATGAAGTTTTCTTGTTTCCGGCACAATTCTTAAATTAGAAAATCCCGATTCAATCAATAATTTTTCTTCATTATACTCCTGTGTGGTCACGTAGGGGAAATCCATATTCTTTATATTTTCAGTTGCCCAGTTATATAACTGTAAGGGAGTTGTTATGTGTTCCCTATATGGTCTTTGTAGGCTACTTCTGGCAGCCAGTCTTTTTATTGTACCACCGAGTCCATCGCATGCGCTCTTACCATGAGAGGTCGCAAAGAAGTTCCATTCAGCATTCACTCCAAAATCATGTTCATGCAATATTAAATAAAAAAAATTATTTTTGTTTTTGTACTACACAGCAGATCCATAGGAAAAATAAATAATTTTCTTAAAATGGTGGCATTTCTTGTGCAGGAACTCTAAGAGACGGCGCTGAAATAAGTGTATTGCGATAGTGTCATGTTTTAAGCAGTCACTGATTACAACAAAACTTTCATTTTTAATATCATCCATCTGGTTCCGGTAATATATTGCGAAAGGGTGAATCGTCGCCTGTTCGTTAGTCCAGTGGTATCCCTGCACTGCGTCCTGCACAACAAAACCATAATTTTCGGAATAGTCCAATAAAACAAGTATGTCCGTTTTCGTTAAAAGATTTTTGACTACATAAAGTACCTGTTTTGTTGATCAGTTATAAAAACATGACGAATGAAAACACCAATTTCAATAGCTCTGAATGAAATCCTCAGAGTTTTCAATTCTCACTTCCAATTTTGATCGGTCAGTGTGGGTCCACTGATAGTATGTTAAGTCTTCTATGAAATGATTACTAAAAGCAGTGTCAAAGATTCTCCTTAATTTAGTATAGTTTGGGCAATTAAGGCACTTGCCCAAGTAACAATTTACATCAGGAGGTTTACAAATTACCAAAGCTAAGCAGGCTCTGCTGTCATTGAGAAGCTTATCTTCGTTTTCTATCAGCCTTGATATATTGCTACCCTCAAACATAAGTTTGATATTTTGATGGATGGTGCAAACACACACGGAATGAGTTCCTGATGCCCCAGCCAAAATGCAGTTCTTTGGTCTTAACGACGCGAATTTGGAAAATCCAATCTTAACATTATTATGAACTTCTTTGAATTTATAATATATCTCCCTAAGGCTAGCCAGAACCAGGCGTTTTTGAAAATGTTTGTTCTGATTTTCAATCTAACAAAAAAGCAAAACGTCTTATTTTTGAATATGAGAAAATAAATTTTTGTTACCTTTATAGATACGTAGTCTTTTTTTCCTGGCATTAGACGGCTGATATCGTCTTCACAGTAAAAACTTTCTACCTACTGCTTGATATCAGCATATAAGCTTTTCCCATAAGTTGACCTTCTTGAAGTTTTCTAGATTTCTTGATCATATAGCTTGTCGATCCTGGAAACCCTTCTATAATTTTGTCGACGCTCCATTCTTTGAAAGTAAAGACAACAAAACAAGTTTGGTCCTCGAACGATGGAAATGTTGGAAAAGTGTTTCGGCAACGATTATCTAAAAAACGATCGTTTACCAGTGGCACGAGCGGTTCAAAAGTAGTCGTGAGTCAATCGAAGATGACGAACGCAGTGGCGGACCATCGACATCGAAAATCGACGAAAACATTGATGAAGTAAAAGAAATGTTGGTCAATAACCGCAAATTAACCATCAGAGAGATAGCGGAGGACTTGAACATTTACTATGGATCCGTCCAAGACATTTTGGTTAACCCTAGAAAGATAACATACGTCGAATCGACGTGTTCAGTTTTGAATATACCGTTGTAATTTGTTTGTGTATTGCATCACCGTTCTCTTGCTTCTCGCCAACTCAGTCGACAAGGAGATCTTGCAAGGGGTACATGTGCCGATTTGGTGAGTTAATCGTAAAACATACATAATCTTCGTTAAAATAGACCCTATACGTCGAAGTGACGTACGTTAGCTTTTACGTTACATTTTGAAAACGAAAATATAAAGTGTTTTCCTAATTTCTTTTGGATGGTATGTAAGTATTTATGAGTATTTTTGAATGTTTCTTCAAGGATATATGAGAAACATAAAATGACGTCGCAAAGCAGTTCAGCGGATGCACAGTTACGCATATTGTTCCAAGAAACATTCGAAAATGACGAAGATATTGATGGGTCGGACAGCGAAGTAGAAGAAAATATCTCGGAAGATGAAGTTCAAAGTGATTTCGAAGATGTAGAGGTGGAAGAAAAAAATAGGGAAGAAAATACTGAAAATGCTGCGCAAAGCAACCCATCCGTAATACGAAATCCTATTATTGTTCCTCAACATTCAATATTGAAATGTAAGAACGGTCAACATTGGACTTATACAAAAACCAGAAAAAGTAACAGAACACTGTCTTCCCAAATTATTAGAGCCACCAGACGTCCAACTCGAGCAAATAAAAGCTATATCGACCCTCTTCAGTGTTTTAATATTTTCATTTCCAGTGACATTCTTAAGGAAATCACAAAATGGAAATCCAGTTAAAAACTCCGGATCAAAATTTAAATTCAAATTTAAAAGCAACCTTTCGTATTGACACTGACAGTATTGACACTGACAGTTGCTTTAAAAGATAACCACTTATCAACAGATGAACTTTTCGATAGCTCATACTGTGGACACAGATACGTTACTGCGGTTTGACTTTTTAATAAGATGTCTTCGAATGGATGACAAAACTTTGCGGCCAGAACTAAGAGCGGCTGATACATTTACACCAGTCAGAAAAATATAGGAAACTTTCAAAAGCAATTGTCGTTTTAATTACATTCTGGGAGCATACTTATATGTAACAGTAGATGAGCAGCTGTTAGGATTCCGAGGCCGATGTCCCTTTCGTATGTACATACCTAACAAACCCAACAGATATGGAATTAAAATAGTAATGGTGTGTGACAGTGCCACACAATATATGATCAATGCAATTCCTTTCCCAGGAAGATGCACTCAAACTCGTGGATCGCCTCTAGGAGAGTATTACGTAAAAGAACTGACAAAATCTATACATGGAAGCAACAGAAACGTAACTTGTGACAACTGGTTCACATCTGTTCCTTTAGCAAAGAACTTGCTGAAGACACCTCATAACCTGTCTTTAGTTGGAACAATAAGGTCCAATAAGCGTGAAATACCACAAGAACTCAAAAATTCACGAGCTAGACCTGTCGGATTATCAATGTTTTGCTATGATGGATCGCTATCATTAGTTTCGTACAAGCCAAAACCAAGCAAAATGGCATTTCTTTTTTCATCGTGCGATGAAAATAGTACGGTTCATCCTGAAACATCAAAGCCGAATATGATCCACTTCTACAACGAAACCAAAGGCGGAGTGGATACCTTTGATCAAATGTGTTCCTCGATGTCATCCAGCCGTAAAACAAACCGATGGCCCATGGCAGTTTTTTATGGCATGTTAAATATGGCCTTTATAAATGCATATGTAATTTATTACAATAATATTTTATCTAAAAAAGAAAAACCTCTATGCCGTCGTAATTTCATGAAATGTTTGAGCAACAGTCTGATTGCTCCATGGGCAATGAAAAGAAAAGAACCTCCCAACATTTCATTAAGTCTCAAAAACAAAATTTCGAGTATTTTACCGAAAAGAGACGATGATTCTTTACAAGACGAAAATGTCCCAAATCCAAAGAAGAGAAAGTATTGTGCTTTTGTCCATCTCGCATAAGAAGGGTGACAAAATCAATGCGCGAAAAATGGTTAAATCCTATTTGCGGAGAGCACAAGATAGTTGAGAACTAAGTTCCTTATTCTGCTTAAATTTTTTTTTATTTTGTGATGTTAAGAAACACCAAATGGGTCTGAATGTGTTATTTTAATATTTGTAAGTTATTTAAGAGAAAGAAATATTTATTTTTGTTACTTTGTTAATGTTTTTTTTGCCTAAATTTGTGAAGTATATGTTTTTATGTTTTATTAAAAAAGAATTTTGTTTTGGTATTTTTTTTTCAATTTGAATAAAAAATTTAAAAAAAACTTATGTTATTTTATTGAACTTTAAAACAGTTACACATAAAGTTATAAACGATAATTACACAATTATACAATATCACAATTACACAAACAAATTGTGAGAGAAATCAGCATACAAATACATATAAGTCGAATAGACGTATGGTTATCTTTAAGGTAACTTTCAATAACGTTATCTTTCTAGGGTGATTTGAGTTTCCGTCGTGTAGCAGCAAAGATGGTGGCAAAACACCTCAATTTCATGCAAAAAAGAGAACGTGTTGACCATCATTATTCGTGATTTTTTGACGAAATATGCAACAAATACCTGTGACTTCTTTCTGTTCAACCGAGTTAAAAAACCACTACGGGGAACACGTTTCAGCAGCCGAGAGGAAGTAATGGAAAAATCGCAGGAAGCACTGATGGGCATACCGAAAACCGAATATAAAAAAATATTTCTAGGATTGGATTAAGCGCTAGCATAAGTGTGCTGTAGTGGATGGGGATTACTTTGAAGAGGACAATATAGATTTATATGAATAAACTTGTATTTTTAATTTTTTGAATAAATCCCGGGAACATTTTGATCAAGGCGGTATTCTTCCTCTCTGGAATTATCTTCATCATTATCAATAGTAACAGAGAAAACTTTCTCTGCAATTTTCAACATAGAAAGTCTATGTCTTCAATTTTTACTGCACATATTTTAAGTCAATAAGTCTTCTCTTGTCGAATGTATCTTCTCCAATATACTGTATGTATTCATTAATCAAATTGAATGCAATGTCTTTATCGAAATACATTACATCAACTTCAATTTGATCTTCAATCTTTAGCAATGATGGCGTTGTATTAGAATTTCGGATCTGACTCAATTTTTTCCTACATGTAGAGCAAATTACCAACTTTGTGTTCAATTTTGGTTGCATCGTAACCATCCATGATCGTACAGGCCGCAAATCACGAGCACTGGGTTGATGAGGTGGTAAATCCAAAGGATTGCAACACGTTTTACGAGCTCAAGACAGATTGACATCAAGTGAGTGCAAATAAATTAAGCCTAACTTCTAAAATCCTCAAAAATGGGAAATGTGCAGTTACTAGTCATTGAAGAAATAAAACAAACACAGTGACGTTTTTTTTTTCTAAAAAAAAACAGCTACATATGTACTTATGTATGTGCACTCGGGTTATATGTGAGGATGATAAGAGGAGTAACGTAATAAATATTTAGTTTTTTTATTTAGCCGTCTATAAAACATTATTTTGGCCGAACCCATAGAGATCCCAACTTGAAATTTGAAATGGAAATAGAGTACGAATCTCTCTATAATATATAAAAAAAAAAAAAACAAAGATTCGTACACTCCAATGAGTATTTCTACCACTTTTCAGCCAAATCGGAGGGATGTCATTCAGAACGTCGGTCGATCCTTCATGGAATGATCCTATACTTATTACAAAAACCTCACCTGAAATCATCATCCTGATTCAAAATTAATTTATATTAATCGATAAATAACTTAACCGCAGTACACTTCCAAAAAAAAACTTTTACAAATCCCAATCTGCGATATATACCCGACTTGATCAATGAAGAACAAAAAAACAAGAAAGAGCGTGTGAGCAGAAGATGGAGTAAGAGAATGACAAGAACAACATTGTGCAAAACCTGAGATTCCTCGCCGAATTCAGCGGGATAGGGACGATACTTTCACTTTGTGTCCCCATATTGCCTGAAACACATGTGCAGAAAATACTGTGCGTCAAATTTAGAGAACACTGTTTCTTATACGAGCGAACACATGTGCCAGTTGCATACCTTGTGTCGATGCAAGATGTCTCTAATTCTAAATTGGATGCATCCAGTACGTGTAGTAGATTTATACTCTAGTACATTTGATACATTTTTGGTAATTTGATAGTTGGATCGTCAATTTTGAAAATATATATAATTTAAATTTGTGAAACAATGGAAGAAAAATTAATAGAATTTGTGAGAGAACACAGTTTCTTGTTTGATAAGAAACACAAAAATTACAAAAATATATTTTTAAGGGACAAAGCATTTGTCTATTTCCATTGCAAAAGAAAAATAACCGCAATGTGAAATTCTAACAAAATGACTGTCACTGTAAAAAAATTTTTCGATAAACTGTCATAAACCAGCTGCACATGTCTTTTAAGTGCGTTGATGCACGACAAACTACTTGCAGCTCAACTGCATATGTGTTTCAGGCATATCTACGAGGGGCGTTCAATATATTCTCGGTATCGATATGAAGGAAAATGCGAATTCAATTTAAATTGTTTTTATTTTTCAATATAATCTCCCCTAACATCAATGCATTTGTTACATCTTGAGATAAGCTTTTTTGAACCCTCAAAAAATAAATTTCCTCTTTCTCTGCAAAATACCCATTTATTGCCGACTTGAGTTCTTCATCATCCGAAAATCTTTTTCCACGAAGACATTTTTTCAAATCCGGAAACAGGAAATAATCACTAGGGGCAAGGTCTGGACTATAGGGTGGGTGTTGGATTTCTTCGAAACCACAATCTCGCGCAGCAGCCTTGGAAACTCGCGCCGTGTGAACAGGAGCGTTGTCATGAAGAAGCAACACACCCGCTGCGAGTTTACCCCGTCTTTTCTTTTTAATTTCCTCCCGCAAATTATGCAAAGTGGAAGCGTAGGATGTGGCATTGATGGTTTCACCTTTTTTTTTGTACTCAATGAGCAAGATTCCCTTTGAGTCCCAAAAAACTGTGGCCATGAGCTTCCCGGCAGACGGAGTGACTTTGAACTTCTTCGGGGGGTCTGTTCCTTTTTTATGCCACTGCATGGACTCTTGTTTGCTTTCAGGGTCATAGTGGTGGACCCATGTTTCGTCCCCAGTAACAATTCGATCCATAACACCGTCCGCGTTCTCACTACACATCCCCAAAAGCTCTCTACAGCATGCGATTCTCACTTTTTTCTGAGGCGGTGTGAGCATTCGTGGCACCCACCTTGCACTGACCTTTGAAAGGTTAAGATGGTCATGAAGAATGGTGTGAATGGTACCAATTGAAAGCTTGGTGATCTCTGCCATCATTTTCACCTTTATTCGGGCATCCTCAAGAACAAGTTTTTCGCCTTCTTTGATGCTTTCTCCCGTACAAGCAGTAGCCGGAGCGCCGGAGCGGGGGTCGTCTTCAATGCTCCCTCTGCCTCTCTTGAACTCACTTGACCACTTTTGACCCTGGTAAACAGCCACCATCTCTTCATGAATAGTTTTTTGACTTTTTCCTTGCTTAGTGAGAAATTTAATTACAGCGCGATGCTCAATTTTCACCATCATCGTCTCAGTTGCCATTATGATTCTGTTTAACTAGAGATAAAACGCGAATTAATAATCACATTTATATGAAATTTTACATG
Source organism: Volucella bombylans (assembly GCA_949129095.1). NCBI lineage: Eukaryota > Metazoa > Arthropoda > Insecta > Diptera > Syrphidae > Volucella > Volucella bombylans. The sequence continues at coordinate 44,246,608 of OX422144.1, read as the reverse complement.
AATGTACTAAAATAATAGCATTACTTTATAAATAAGTCAATTTATATATACAACCACAGCTTCACCCCGATACCGAGAATATGTTGAACGCCCCTCGTATACATACGGTCATAGAAGTAGCAAAGAACCGAACCATGGGGGGTTTATATATCATTAAACGAAGAACGAGCTAATTGCGAACATACAAGTACGAGTACGTTCACGACCGGGGAGAATGTTGCATCTGTTCCACATTATTATTAATATTATTAGTTATATTGTTATATAATAAACTGTTATTGTTTAAAATAATAAACTGAACAAATACTCGACATGTATTTTAATAGTGTATAACAAAAACTTGTACTAAAAATGTCAAAGTAAATACAAAGTATTGGAATATGTGCATATGTTAATCTTGCAATAAATATCACAACCAAAAAACCTCAGATAATTGTGTATAAATAGCAAAACATTCAAGAATAATAAAAAAACTGTATTTTGCAAAAAGCATTTTGCAAAAAGCATTTTGCAAAAAGCAGTTGTTTTATTTTATACAGTTTATACTGTTTATAGACAGTATTTTTTTCAACACAGTTTTTAAACAGTTTGTTTATTTTAAATGCAAAATTTAACTTTTCTTAACCTTATTAATGGCTTACATTAAGGAAGTAAATGTACTTTTACTATAATTAGTTAAACATATGGAGTTAATCTCTTGATTTAAAATACACTTTTACAAAGAAAACTTCTTTTGAGTTGCATTTAAAATTGAAACAATAATCTGTAATGCAACAAAATGGTTTACCCCAAAAGTTTTGGGTGATGATGGGTGCTTGATATTTTTTTGGATCTGCAAAATGTTAATATGGCACTGCAGCGTGAGCGCTAGCCGATGTTAATATGGCATTGTAGCGTGAGCACTAGCCGGTATCTGATGTTTTAATTAAAATATGTAAAGGCTAAACTATCAGTTCGGCAGCATTATTTAATTCTTGATGAAGACAAAGAATATCATATGATAAAGTTATGTTATAGGAACTCGAGTCTATGTGCTTTCAAAAGGTTTGATGGCCTACGGACGTAAGCTCTAGAAATTGTTCACCCTAAAATGACAGAATTGGTTTTGAGGATGTATTAAAGTTGTGTACGTAGATGATTTATTATAATTCGGTAATACAATATACAGTTCATTAGGGTCCTAATGTGAATTGATAGGTCCAGACCTATATTAAATTAGGAAAATTGTAATTTTAGCCATATATTTACTAAACAAGGAGTACAAACAGATCCTGAAAGAATCGAGGTAATTATAAAAATGTTGTCCCTAAATTCTGTCGAAAATGTTCACAGATTTTTGGAAATTATGACTTTTTTCGGATCATTCACACCTAAGTTGTCTAATGAAACAGTGACCTTAAGACTACTGCTCCTTGAATATGTCATTTTCCATTGAAATAATTCCTTGAAGACAGAACGTCTGTGTTTGTGTTTGTCTAGAAAACTTAAGTTCACTGGATGCCCATACATCCATGGGCATACGTGAATACCTGTCTAGAAAACTTAAGTTCACTGGATGCCCATATATCCATGGGGGCGAGGATATAGACGCCTGGCCAACCATTACCATCTTTTGGGTAATGCCAAGTCGGACCTGTGTTGAGGGTACAAGCTGCATTCTTGGTTTGAGTCGAGGTAGGCCTAAGACCTCTTGGCCGATCTTAGGGTCACGGCACTTATTTACAACTCCGAAACTCAACCAAACATCGAAGACCCTTCCTGCGACTTTAGGTTTAAACAACAGCCACCATGATGCTCTAACTAGAGGGCTTACCTCTTTCAAGTCAGGCCCGGACCAAAGTCCGAGGCTCCTCACTCCCATGGTATCTAGTTTTAAGTTCTGGTAGGGACTACTAGTAGTTTTGCCACCCAACAATACCTTAAGATCGATCACTTGTAGCTGGTAGTAGCAACTTTCAGTGGCGTTTAGATCTGAAAACCATTACGATAAGACCAGTATTGCTCTACTCTTGTTTATTTTTAGACTACGTCATTGATGCGCGAAGCCTTCATAATTGAGCGGGGGCCCTCCTTACAGACGGTATTTATTTGACGTAAGTCGCTTAACTTAATTTACCTGATACCTCGCAATACAGTAGGTGGCTGTTTACTATAAATTAACCCGCCCCGTAGTTTTTATGTCAAAATCACTTACTTATTGTCAAAAGGATTTTGCATAAATAAAGAAAAACTCCTGTGCTATTCTTGTCATCTGTGCATAAATGGTCAAAGAAAAGTGGTAGAAAAAGACCACAAACTGCTAAATAAATAATTTCCTGTTGGAAAAAAGTTGCCATTTTTTATCAAACTCCTCCTCAGGATCTTAAGAACAATATCTTAGAGAATAATATTCTGATAATATTCTTTTTCTTAAATCATGTTCTATAAATTTAGCATGTGCGTTTTCGCTAGACAACGTCTAAATAATAAAGCGTGTCTCAAAATTCACGCAAGAATGGTTAGAAAATACAGGTTTTTAGTTAAAAATTTAAATTTTTTTTTATATTGATGTAAAAAGAACAGGTTAGAGTTGATAATAACGCAGTTTATTTCTGTCAAGAAATAAAGTTATAAATGGGTTTCAAGTGAATACTCTACTTATCGCAGTTTACGCCTTATCACGGCTGACAATCGAATAAAGTTCCGTTGAATTTTAAAACAGCTAACCCAAGCGAAATGGCAAAAGGGAAAAACGATAAATGTCACATCGTAAGGGAGTAAACTGGGTGTACATAAACCTGCGTTTACAGGATAAGTTAGATTACGTAATGTTCACATCTCAATTATAGAAGCTGCAAATCCGCAACAATTCATAAGGTATACAGTATAGGATGGAATGCATGGAATTGAATATTGAAGAAATGCTCTCCACGGCTTTGCAGGAATATATACATATGTAGTACGCACTGTTGTGTCAAAATTTTCCATGACAGTTTTGCATAAATGTGGGTGAATTTCGGTTATATAGGGCTCAATTTGCCACTTCAAGGCATGGGTGGTTGTAGGTTTGTTGGCGTAAACCTTCGATTTGAAGATGAAACCTAAAGGAAAAAGTTCCATTGTGTTAAATCGAGAGATCCGGGCGGCCAATTCTGATCACCAAAACGGGAAATTGTACTTCCAGGAAATGACTCATGCAATAATTGAATTGTAAGTAATTTTCAACAATCCGCAGTAAATAGTGACACGTTGTAGATGCATTTGTTGCTCCATAATCACTAGTCATCTTCTGACTCCCATATTCGACAGTTTTGACGATTCATCAAGCCATCAAGATGAAATCGCTAAAGATGATTTTGTTCGAAAAATCAGCATCTGCTTATTGTTATTCCATAATCAAATCAATCGATTTGCTCTTCGGGGTCAGTAGGCTTTAGTTCTTGAGTCAGTTGTACTTTGTATGCAGGAAGATGTAAATCTTTTGTGAGAATAAACTGTAGACAATTTCCCGAAATGTTCAATTCTTGACCACAGTGCTGATTTGATGTTCCTCTCAGCAACACTCCCACGAATATCTTCTATGTTTTGTATTGATTGATTTGCTAAAGGACGGCCAGAATGTATAAGATCACTAACTGATCCAGTCTAGCTTAATTTTTTAATTAATAGTTGACGGAGTTAAACCAGCATTCCAACCATATTGTGATAACCTCAGGTGCCTCAGTTAAGGAGGACAATCCGGTAACTGGAGATTCCTGAAGTTCCGACTGTTGATTATATCAGAAATTTGTCCAATGAAGTAATAATGGAATATAGAAAGATGTATGCAACGCTGGCTAAAACAGAAAATTCTCGAAAGATGACAGTGAAATAAAATTGGTTCATAAAAATGATTGATTTCTAAATTGCCGTTGGATTGTGATTTTGAATAAGGCCATTGTGTTCAAAGAAATAAGTTCTAGCTTTTAAACCCACGCAAACATTTTACAATATTTTGTACGAAAATTGTGAGCCGTAGTCGCCAAACCTTCATTTCTTCATTTCATTTCTCAATAATGAAAACGAGTTCTTATTTCGTCCACCGCTCCATTTTTAATAACCTTTTAATAAAAGCAATCATAGCAAATACGAAGGTCGCATTCGGTCAGCGGACGTCTGTTTACAATAATACGTCAAAACACCACTCATAAATAACAAACTCAAAATTAAAACAACAACAATTTAGCTGTCATGCATTGCGAGATGTGAGAGTTTTACAGATTTTCGAAATTGCGAACTCATTGAAGTACATGTTACGGAAATATTTTTGACAGTTCATGCGCTCTCTTTTTCGAACAACGTATCGGATCTCGGGGAATTGCAAATGGGGCTTCAAGTCCCATTTACAATACTGCGAGATGCGACATTAGATTCGCATTCGAATTCGAATGCAAGAAAGAGTTCTCGCATTCAGACATCGGACGTCTGTTTACAATGATGCGTCAAAACACCACTCACAAATAACAAGCTCAAAATAAAAACAACAACAATTTAGCTGTCACACTTTGCGAGATGCGAGAGTTTTCCAGATTTTCAAAATTTGCTGCGATGCTCGCTGCGAGACTCGCATTTTACACGTTACGGAAATATTTTTGCCAGTTCATGCGCTCTCGTTTTCGAACAACGTATCGCATCTCACAGTATTGTAAATAGGACTTCAGTCAGATGGCAACCGCGATCTTGAAAGCAACGCTGGGATGTAGATCCTTTTTGTTTATGGCTCCATTTTCGTGTTTCTTAGGTAATATTTGCCAATTTAAGAGATTATAAAAGAAATTTGAAGAGACCTGTACAGTAGAATGGCAAACTCATGCCTGAAACTGCAAGCAGTTCGTCGTGCATCAACGCACTTAAAACTTAAAACACATGTGCAGTTGGTTTATGACAGTTCATCGAAGATTTTTATGACAGTGACAGTCATTTCGTTAGAATTTCACATTGTGGTTATTTTTCCTTTGCAATGGGAATAGTCAAATGCTTTGCCCTTCAAAAATATATTTTTGTAATTTTTACGTTCTCTCACAAATTCTATTAATTTTTCTTCCATTGTTTCACAAATTTAAATTATATATATTTTCAAAATTGACGATCCAACTATCAAATTTTTTGGTACCAAATGTACTAGAGTATAAATCTACTACACGTACTGGATGCATCCAATTTAGAATTAGAGACATCTTGCATCGACGCAAGGTGTGCAGCTGGCACATGTGTTCGCTCGTATAAGAAACAGTGTTCTCTAAATTTGACGCGCAGTATTTTCTGCATATGTATTTTAGGCATTAGTTGGTATGGACTATACAAATAAATTGTTGCTCTCAGATCTGAAAATGCACTTGCTCTTTCTATGATCAGCTCTTTATAAGAGGAAAAGATTAAATTATTACAAACAGTAAATGATCTTCGAAAAGAGCTAAATTACTTACACCAGGAGAAGAGAGAAAAATGTATAAAGATAATGGGCGTTCCTAATGTACATATGTTAAATAATACGAGTAGCAACGTTTATGATTATTCGCTGCAATTTTTTTCAAAAGGTGTATCTGCCGATGTTTCTGCAGCCGATATTGATAATTTTTTCAAAAATGTTAAAAAGAAGAACAATTCAGAAGGTAGTATAGTAAAGGATTTAGTAGTTAAATTAATTTCCCGTTTAAAGAAAAATATGATTATGAAGAGTAAATTAAGTAATAAAAATAATGTAACATCAACAAATTTTGGTTGTGAGACATCTTTTAAAGCCTAAAAAAGAGAAAATGTATATGTATGTCTGAGTAAAGGGTGGAAGAATATTTATGTGCAAGAGGGAGATTGATTATTACATTGTTATTACCTCGGAGGCTGATTTCCTAGCTTTAAAATGATATGCAAGATCCACAAGCTTATATTCCCTCTGTCAATTGCGTAAATGTTAATTCTTTTGATCTCGCTTTTAACCAGAAATACTTAAACAACTTTTTCGTTATTCATCAAAATATTAGGAGTATCCGTAAACATTTTGATAACTTTCTTCTGCATCTGAACTTGTTTGTGAACAAGCCAGATTTTATTTTCTTAACTGAAACTTGGATTTATGATGCAGACAATTTGATATTTTTTTGATATTGATGGATATGAATTTACCCCATGTTGCAATAATAAATATACTTCTGGAGGTGTTGACGCTTTTATAAAAAATGATATAAATGTTGATGTTGTCTGTGATAACTTGCAGAGTTGTGAGTTTTAAAAGTGAAATTGTGTGACAAAATACTGACAATATTCTGTATTTATAGATTTAATGAGAATTCTGTTTCTAATAAGTTTCTAGAAGAATTTGAAAACCTGCTATTAAGTGTGTCATCAAATCAAATATTGTTGGGTGACTTTAAGATAGATATCCTACGTGATTCTATTTTTGTAGATAACTACACATTTTTATTAGCATCTTATGGCTTAGAATCATGTATTAACCAAACTACTGGTATAACCAATTCATCAAGTACTTGCATCGACCACATCATGGTGCGATTTTAAAACTCTGAAAAACTTTTACTCTGCAGCTCTGTTTTCGATTTGCAAATATCTGATCATTGCATGACGTGTTAAGTTTCAATTATATTCCTGCTAAAAAATTTAATATCTTTTTCCTGTCCATATTCTCGTATCACTGATTTTAGATAGCTTAATAATTTTTTGCGTTATGAATGCTGGACACACGTAATTTAAGAAGATAATCCTTCTATAGCTTACAGCAAATTTGTGGATACTTGTAGAGGCCTGCTTATCACATACATACTTATTATTGTAACTTGCAAACACACACTGTAATTTAAAATATGTAAACACATACGAGTAGTATAAATCTATCTTTTTTTGTGAAAAACACACATAACTATGTAGCAAAGTACGCACTTAGTATGCTTTTGCATTGTGTACGTTTATGCGCAATGGAGTGTGGCTTATTTGCATTTATGTTGTGTGAAATGAAAATAATTCGTCAGTGCAATCGCTCAGATGTTATGGCTGTGGTGCACCAGGATTAACACGTGCTAATTGCTTAAAGTGTAAGAATACCTCTTTAAATAGTCCTGAGAACGTCAACTTTAACTCACTGGATACACAAATAATCGGCCTAAACGTCCCAATGCTGCATATTGAAGTGTTTAATTTAAAAGGAGAAACATTTTTGGATACCGCGGCAAGGACAAGTGTTGCCAGCAAGAATTTGAAGAAGATACTTACGTTAAACAAATGTGTTTTTCAGCGACAAAAATCTATTGTGACACTGGCAGATGGTAGTAGCAGTACCCAAAACTTATTGGCTTGCATCTGTAAAATTATCATTGGTGGTAGAGAACTAAAAATCCGATTCGTCACACTTCCGAATGCGTTAAGCAACCGTACGCTACTCGGAGTCGATTTTCTTGAACAAGCCAGAATCGTAATAAATATGGCACAAAGGTATTGGTATTTCGAAGACCGACCAAACGATAAATTCAATTTCCGAGAATCACTACCATTAGAATTGAACGCCACCAATTTTATTCCAATTGAAAACTTCAAGGAATCAGCTCAAGTAATTGAAAAAGAAACAGTACAGAGAAAGCGGATAAGATTAACCTCATCCTCGCCAATTCAAACATCTCCTGAATTTCTAAACGATATATCCAATTTTCAGAAGGGTTTGAGGAAGCTGAGTCCTCGTGCACAGAGTCCACATTTTGATTTTGCCGGACCTGAACTGCATATCACTAACAAGTACTCACCACATTCAATTGGAAAACTTTTTTCCAGTAATGGCCATTGAATTCGAATGCTTGAAGGACACAGACGCGGTTCATATTATTATAAAAGATAGAGAGTTGTTGAAGGGTATACTACGAAAACATGAGGAGGTATATGGTGAAATTGTCGAAGCAACACCATACGCTGAGCATAAAATCAATACCGGCAATAATGATCCCGTAGCCAAAGTACCGTACAGACTCTCACCTGCAAAAAAGAAGGAATTGAAGACAGAAATTGACCTGATTCTGCTTTCTAATGTTACTGGAGAATGCGAATCCCCGTGGGAAGCTCCAGTCGTAATGGTTCCAAAGAAATACGGCGGAATACGCATATGCATCGACTACAGGAAGTTCAATGCTGTCACAATCCCGGATAGATACCCATTGCCTAGAATGGATGGACTTTTCCACGCTGCAAAAAGCGCGAGGTTTATGGCAACACTAGACTTTCAATGTAGATATTGGCAAATCGCTGTAGCCAAAGCGACCAAGAAAAGACACTATTTATTACTCCCTTTGGAATGTATTTCTTCAAAAGGATGCCTTTCGGACGCCAAAGTTTAATTGGCAAATTTCGTTCAGGTATCGGAGATATACTCCTGTTAGCTTATTTAGATGACATAATTGTATGTTCGGCTACCTTCGAAAATCACATAAAAGATTTGGACAACGTATTACAGAGACTTAGGGGATTTGAACTTCGTTTTAATATAAGAAAATGTCGTTTTTGCTGCCAGGAGGTTAAGTACCTGGGACACATTTTATCTTCAACCCTATGACATAAAAACTGAATACACTCCAGGCAAAACAAACGCAGTAGCTGATGTCCTATCTCGCCTACCATGCGAGGAAGAGGCTCACGTTAATTGCGTATGTTCCTTCCAAATTGACGTTCCTAGAAAAGGAGAAAAAGAAATTAGAAATGAATAACTTCAAGATCCTGAACTGGAAAAGATAATAATCTCGAAGGTATTGGCATCATATCACGACAACCCAACTGCAGGTCTTTATGGGATCAACCCCATTATCGCTCATATCACGAGCAGATATTTTTAGCCTGGTATGAGGAAACAAATAACCAAATATGTCAGCAATTGCATCGAATGTCAGAGGTATAAAGCAAGCAATATGAAACCAGCTGCATTACTACAAACTGTTCCTAGTGGACAGCGCTTTGAAGTTGACTTGTTTGGGCTGCTTCCAATGATATCAGATGGTTTCCAGTAGATACTAATAGCTGAGGATTCATCAAGCCGATGGGTAGAGCTCTTCCCTTTGAAGGAAGCAAGTGAGGAAAATTGTGCAAAAATGTTAATAGATGAAGTCTTTTTACGCTATAGTATACCAAGGCGACTAATAAGTGATAACGGTGTCCACTTCATCGCAGCCATCATGCAGAAAGTTGCTTACTGACTCGGAATACAACAAATTTTCACACCAGTATACCACCCGGAATCAAATCCTTTGGAAAGTATAAATAGAGACCTTAAGGCACAGCTCGCTATTTTAGTTAAAAACAAGCATAACGTCGGGTCTCAAAAACTGTCAGTAATCCGATTTTCTATGAAAACATCAAAATGCCAAAGCACCGGTTACACAGCTGCGTATTTAACTTTTGGGAGAGAACTCCGAACAGCAGATGACGTCAAACATAATTTGAGGACAGTTGTCGAGTCCGAAAATCTCTTACTTCAAATAACACTGTATTTACGTTCTTTGGCTAGCACTTGCAAATTAGCCAGGGAAACCGAACAGCACATCCAAGACAGAAACAAAAAATATTGTGACCAGCGAAGGAGAACTCAACCGGATCTAAACGTTGGTAGCAAAGTTCTAGTTACTACTGGTGTACTCAGTAATGCCACGAAGGGTATTACTTCAAAATTTATACCTAAACGTGATGGCCCTTATATAATAATCAACAAAAAGGGTTCATTTAGTTTTGAAATTACAAAAGTTAATGTGCCTTTGGGCACTTACCATATGTCTGCTTTAACACCATATCGAGCGTTGCAACATAACGACCCTCCAATTCGAGTAAATCCTTTGAGAAGACTAGGTGGACCAAAGATGACAACAGCATCACAAACCAATGCAGGTCTAGATGACAACATAAGCGCTACTCTTGACGCGCCATCGAAACGATTGTTGCGTAAGAGGGGGAGACTGTAGCGGCCTGCTTATCATATACATGTTTATTCTTATTCGTATAACTTGCAAACACACACTGTAATTTAAAACATATAAACACATAGTGTACATTTTTTTTTGTAAAAAACACACTTACCCATGTAGCAAAGCACACACTTAGTATGCTTTTGTATTGTCTACGTTTATGCGCAATGGGGTAAGGCTTATTTGCATTTATGTTGACTGTGTGCCCAAAAATTTGTATAAAAGGAGGAAAACCATCGGAGCAAAGTCACTCTGGGTTTGGCAAGCAAAAGGTAAGTGTCTCTGCCAACCAAATATTAACCTGGACCTAAGTGTTCATTCATTTGTTGCTTGGACCGATTATGTTGGAGACTGTGGTGCATGCCGGGTCAATCCGTATTTTCTGTTGGTAACAAGCAAACGCCAATATTGTTTTTTTGTTTGATATATAATAATTTCTTTGAAAAGTTTTCTACCCATTGTTTTTTTTAATAAAGAAAAAAAGACTCAAAAATACAACAATCTACATACTTTGAATAAGTATGTCATGCTTTGTTCGAAAAAAATAAAGAAAAGAAAGAATGAAGTAAAAAGATTAATACCTTGGATAACTGCTGAGTTGCTTATTAAAATTAAAGAAAAGAACAAACTTTACAAAAGAAAACTAAATTCCTTCATAACGCTAAAGTTATCAATACTTACAAAAAAATTTTGTAAAGACATTTCAAAATGTGTCATGCTGTGTAAAAGTAATTATTAGTCCAACAAGTTTCGAGAAGTTAAATGACTCGAGAAATGAATGGAAATTGGTTAAAGAAATTCAGAACAAAACATCTATAAGCACTCTAGCCCATAGTATTAATGATAAAGATGTTACCATTCGTGACTCCTAGGATTTAGCTGAAAATTTAATAATTACTTTGTTTCTATTAGTAGAAAAGTGGTTTCGGACAGCTGCAATGATCTTCCTGAGTGTGATTGCTCAGATAATGTTGTATCCTCCTCTCAGAGCTTTTATGCTGATCCAATAATGTCCTCGGAACTGAATAAAATCATTCTATCACTAACATATTCCAATTCTAAAACATCTAACTACTTTTCAAATAATTTTGTAGAAAGAATAGCTTTGAACATTTGTGACATCTTATGTCATATCTATAACAAAAGTATTTCGAGTGGTGTTTTTCCAGATGACTTAAAACAAACCGAAGGTATACCATTATTTAAGAAAGGTGATAAAACTTTAATAAATAACTATAGGCTAATATCTTTACTTCCTGTTTTTTCGAAAATCTTCGGAAAGGCTATTAAAAATAGAATGGTAAGGTTTTAGAAAACAACTATTTTTTAAGTGAGAACCAATTTGGTTTCCGTTCGGAATATTCAACTAAAGGAGCCCTATTAAATTTCTGTACAAATATATATAATCGTTTTAATAACGGGAACTTGACTGCGGCTCTTTTTGTTGACATAACAAAAGCCTTTGATACCATCGGTCACAAAATTCTTTTAGAAAAACTAAATAAGTGTGGTTTTAGGGGTACAATGCAAAATTGGTTCGGTTCTCATTTATCTAATAGAGGGCAAAGGGTTAAAATCAGTTGTCAATTAAGTTCTACTAAATTTTTTTCTATAGCAGTTCCTCAGGGTTCAGTCGATACTTTTCCTAATTTTCATCAATTCGCTATTTCCATAAAATTATTGCAGCAAAGTCAATGCATTTGTTGACGATATGCCATGTGCTTTCCAAAGTAATTCCGCGTTAAATTCAATTTCTCACATAAACCATTACCTGAAAATCTGGGCCATTGGTTCCAACAACATAAGTTAGTTATTAGTGAAAAAACTAAAGTTATGTTTTTACTTCGAATGGAAGGGATTTGAACTTTAAAACTTTCTTTTTTCATTGTTCGAACTGCAGCAAATTTAAACACAGTAAAGATATTCGTACTTCGAACACAAGAACAAAAACTTTTTTGAAGCGAGTACATGCGCTGATAAATATTTAAATATAGAGAGCCTTTCATCTTTTAAGTAACTTGGTGTGATGCTTGACTGGAGGATGAATTGGCCTGATCATACTAGTTCACTAAACAAGTATCTTCTAGCTGCCACAAGACAACTATACTTTTTAAAGTCCTACTGCTCTCGAAAACTTCTAAAATATGTCTATTATGGATTAGTTCATTCTAGGCTAGAATATTGTTTAACTTCTTGGGGTGGCATTCATAACAACAAGCTGAACCTTCTTCTAGTTTCCCAGAAACATATTATTCTTCTTATTTGTAACAAAAAGGGTCGTGATCGTAGTCTGTTTCTTTTCATAAGTCTTAAAGTTCTTCCTGTTAAACATTTGTATTGTTATAAAGTCATAAAAATATTTTTTATAAGGTCGGGCTATCAATTAAATAGTTTTTCTGCTAACCTCAGAATCAACAATTTAAATCTTGCTATTGTACAAAATCACAATCTGCACATTTTCTTTAACTTCTTTACGGAAACTGCTCCTAGGCTTTTCAACAGCTTACCTAATAACATTAAAATCGTAAGAAATAAATCCATCTTTTCTAACAAAGTAAAACCATGGCTCTTAGACAAAAGCTATGAGGATATTTCTAGTTTATTATCCATTATAATTTAAATTATTCTGTTTTACTTTCATAAATCTTATACAATTTTCCTTGTTGTATACCTAAAACTAATATCAAAATATACCTATACTCAAAATATGTTATAGCAATATTAAGATCCTACTAGATTACAAATTCTTAGTGTTTATTAATTTGCTTTACATTGTTCTGCTTTCGCATCTAGTTACCTTTGAACTATAGACTGCAGCTACTTTATTTATTCAATTGTTCGATTTATTCTCAATTCTTTATTCTGTTGTATTTTTGATAGAAGAACAAAGAGAAGAATTAATGAAATTAAGCTGGGAGATACCATAGGACTGGTGATGGCGTAGTGCAGTGGATACTTTCCGACGACAGTACACCCTCGAACACCTATCAACGTAGAAATTTATCGAACGAGCAGACAGACACCTCGGTATAAACAACAGCGACTCAAGTTAGATTGCACAATCAAGTTACTCGTAGATTGCACAAGGCAACACAGAGTTTCTGTAACTTGGTATTGGATACACCCCCAATCCGAATATGTTGCCAAAAGGATAGTTCAAATAACAAACAATGAGCAATTGCTATTAACAACAGGTATATGCTCAGAAGAAGCTGGTATTGATGACAAAAACTTTGTGCGCGAAGATTCGCAGAAGATGGAGACAATGGGACCAACTTTCCAGGAACTCTACTAGTCAAATAATGTCATAGGCTCGAAGTTCATAACTAAATGGTTCAACGGAACAATATAGCGGGTTAACGATACTAAGCAATTCAACTGCTATTGATATCACGACGTAAAAGCCGAGACTGTTAACAACTTCATGCAAATAATTATTACTTAACTAATTCAATTCACTTTAGTCTGTGCCAAATAATACAGACGTGTAGATTTAAACTTGATTTGCAAGCAAAGAAAAATAAAACTGTATTATAAAAATTGAACAAAACACAAATTAATTAATAATATTGTAATAATAGTAATAAATAAACATATTCCGGTTATTCCGGTTTCAATTGGATATAAAAATATGACTCCTTCTACGGAATACTGTTCCTGACTGAGGTGCCGTCAGGAAGAATTTGTGGTTTGAAAGAAATAAAAAAAAACGTACAATCTTAAATCGTTATAATTAATTTATTGGCCTGTCTCGGCTGATGTATATACAAGAATGAAGAACAGTCTGTTGGTCTTTAAGAGGAAACCTATCAGCTGTTCTTTTACATTGTCCATGTTCGATGACCTTACCACTTACACTAGTCTACTTTTTACATACTGCTCTAATGCATTTATACTCCTTAACAATTGGCACAGAAAGCATTGATGTGTCTAATACTACTTTGATAATCACATATTCATAGTCAGGAGAGAGAAGGACAGCTCGTTGACATAGCCACCTTTACAGTTGACACTTGATTTGCTTATTTATTGTTGGCAAGGTGGCTGTGTTTTAAATTGTGCAGTTTCGTTTTGATTTGTTTATTTATTGATGGCAAAGTGCTGTGATTGTTGTTTGGACTAGTTATCGGATAGCTAGTCCTGTTTGTTGGGAACCAACATGCTCCCCCGCCTTCAGCTGACATGATGTGGTGGAAGATGAGCTGCGTCCGTCATTAAAGCCTGTCTTCATCAATTCAGATACCTGGATCTTAGGGATGGTTAGCTCCGGCCATGCAAAAGAAGGAAAGTATTAGATATTATACAACAAAATTATCTATTTAATAAAATAATGTGATATTTAATATAGCTGCAAGATGCTGAATTTCATCTGTTAACCGTTGCTTAAGATGTGTGTATTTGAGTATGTAGGTTCTTTGGAGCTCTATTTTTGTTTATTTTATTTATTCATTGGTAGTCTTTAGCTTTAAGGTAGGTTATTATTATTTTTATTAGGTTTAATTACGTGTTGGTATTTGCCTTCTGTCATATGTTATTATTCTATTGGTTTAAAGAATTCATTTACCCAGTTTGTACTGTTAATTTTTGTTTAAAAAGTTCATACAGTTTAAGGTTTATAGATTTAAAAGGTTCATGAAGTTGAGTGTGTTCGTGGAACAAAATTTTGTTTTTTACGCGATGGGAATTCTTTGTCGGGTCTATTTTTATGCGAGGGGCCTTCATGGGTCGTTTAGGGTGTTTGAGATCGGCAAGGGGGATATTTTCGCGATTGGGCGTTTTGTGTTCGTCGTACTTGTCTTTATGGTCACCACGCGCGTCAGACCATCCGCACCGGCATGTAACTCTTGCACCCGCCCAAGTAACCATGATGTTGGTGGTAGGTTATCTTCTTTCACAAGAACAATGTCTCCTATTTTGATGTTTGGCTGCTTTTGAATCCATTTTGGACGATGTTGGAGTAGGTGGAGATATGCTGAACTCCATTGCTTCCAAAACTCTTGAGCGAGCCGTTGCAAGTATCTCCATCTGTCAAGGTGATTTATTAGTTTTGCTGAGCCAATTGTTCTCTTGAGATGGTGTTTTATGGATTCGACTCCTGCCTCCCACAGACCTCCGAAGTGTGGCGATGATGGCGGGTTGAAGTGTCACGATGTGTTTAGTGATGACAAGCACCTTGGCAGTTCCGCTGACCATTCTGAAGAAATAAATTTGCTGTCTTTCCTAAGCTCGTTATTAGCGCTCTTAAAGTTGGTTCTACAGTCGCTAAACATGTTTCCGCAATATCCTCGTCTTGAGACAAATCGTCTGTATGCTGCTATGAACGCTGCTGCTGTTAGATCGCTGACTAACTCGCTTTGTCGAAACACACACAAATACTGCTATATACCCCTTTGAGGTTTTGTTGAATCTGCCCTTCCACATTTTGATTTCGACTGGTCCAGCATAATCTACCCCCGTGTTAGTAATGGGTCTTGATATGCTAACTCTTTCTGTTGGGAGGCTACCCATGAGTTGTTGTTGCATTTTTGCCTTGTAGCGGTGACATCGAACGCATTTATGAATGGTGGTCTTGACCATCCCCTTGAGATTAGGTATCCAATACGTTCTTCTAATTTCGGCCATCATCATCTGCTGACCGCCATGTAAAGTGTCTAGATGAGCCTCATTCACAATCTGTCTAGAGAAGTGGTGTGAATCCTTCAGAATGATGGAATGTTGTTGGTTAAAGGGGAGAGGTGCAAGCGCCTAGGCGACCTCCTACGCGTAATATTTCCTCCGAGTCTAAAAAGGGATTCAAGTTGAGAATATGTATCTCCGCCATATTGATAAAATACGAACCAGGCGCCGTAGTGTTGAAAACTGATGGAAGACGGCATTATTAATGACACTCAAGTGACATGCAAGGTGAGCAAAGTGAACACGAATGTTTGTGTAAGTTTTTATTGGTTCTTTCTTTTTATATCTCCATAATATATGGGGTGTCTTCTTGCGCTATCCATATTTGCCTATATATCATGCTGATGTCGGCCGAAAGAGATATTTTGAACTTTCTCCATTTAGCAATTAAATCAACGACATCCGCCTGTAGACGTGGCCCAATCAATAAATAATCATTAAGCGATTTTGAGTTGGTGGTTCTACGCGAGTCATCAAAGACAACGCGAGGTTTAGTTGTTGTAATCGACGCCTTAAAAACTGCGTGATGTTGCAAAAAATAGTGTTCTCCAATTACTAGTTGTGTGTTTGATTTGACCTCTTTCATGTGTCCCAAGATAATATATTCATTCCTGCATTTGCAATAGGACTCTTTCAGTTTTGGGGTTTCAGCGAAATGTTTTTCCAATTGGAGGAATCTCGCCATTGCTACTTGTTTCGAGTTTCCCAGCCTTGGTCGAATATCTTTAAATGGCAATTTGACTTCGTATTTGCCATCTATTCTACTCGAACGTTTCACGGTTCTTGTAAAATATTGTTGACATTTTTCTTATTCTACCGTAAGTTTTCTCTCATCTAGATTTTCTTCCAATTCCCAAAATTGCCTTAGTTGCTCATCTAGAGAATTAAAGAGGTTTTTTATTATTAGGGATCGGGACTTCGAGGTGGTGTTGGTGCTTCCTGTTAAGATCCAACCTAATTCCGTTCTTTGAGCCACCGGTGATCCATGTGTACCCTTGAGCAGCCCTTCAAGTATAATGGATGTGTAGACGTCGGTACCTATTAAGAGATCAATCTTCCCAGGTTTGTTGTACGAAGGATCTGCTAACGGCAGATTTAATAAGTGCAACGAATCGTCCCTTTTAACCTGGTGAGTTGGTAGCATGGACGTAAGGTGACTTAACACGAATGCCTCGATGTTAAGATGGAATAATCCATTAACTTCAGAGAAAATGCCAGTAGAAGCTTGGCCTAGACCAGTCACGCAAGTCAACGTTTTTTGCCGTTTAAGACTAAGAAGTTGTGTAGCGTTTTCCATTATAAAAGAAGCTTCTGATCCAGGGTCAATCAGAGCTACTCGTATTAACAAATGATGCGTTCCATTGGACGCCACTACCCTTACAACTGCCGTTGCAAGTAACACATTTGATTGCATTTGGTTGAAATGCGTGTTGAGATTTTGTAACACATTAGAATTTGTTTGACTCGAAGTTGATCGGGCCGAGTTTTGGACAAGGTAATTTCTTGTATTGTTTTGAGTCTCAGGTTGAGAATGGTAGTGATTGTTGTTGGTATCATTCGGGTTTTGTAAACCAAAATGTAGAAGCGTATGATGTTTCAAACCACATTTCAAACATCTATTGCTACTGCTGCATGTTGAAGCAAAGTGATCGTAGCCAAGGCAATTTTTACAAATGCCATTTTTCTTAGTTACTTCCGTGCGACTCTTAATATCCATGCTTTGGAATTTTTTACACTTTCGAATTCCATGAGACGACTGGCAGAATCCACAAGGATAGTGTTTGTTGGTCGGTTGAGGATTAGCATGAAAATTGTTGGCTTTCCTAAAAGAACTTCCCTGAGTTGGTTGTTTTTGAGATCTGTTAAACTCATTTATGTTTTCCAATGAGCTAAACAATGAGGAATCTTAAGAAAAATTATGTATATAAGGATACAGTCCCAAGTTTCGACTGTTACCCCTAAGTATGCTAATGCATGAATGCATTCGGTGCTAGTGTCGTGGAACGATATTAAGCACACTGGGGATTCTTGCCCTAACTTATCCTGTTCAATCAGTATTCTCAACTGTGTGTTGACGAGTTTCCGTTTATTCTCGAATCTTTCTTTTAAAATTTCGCAAGCCGAGGAATAATTTTTGACGTCAACCGGAAGGTGCTGAATTAGCCGTGCTGCTTCACCTGTGACTAAGGTTTTAAGGTATTGCAGCTTTTATATATTGGAAAGGTCAACGTTTTGATCTACGTATCATGCTCTGAAAGAGATTATGGAATTCGTAACATTCCTCAAATTTTCCCGAGAATGATTTTACCTGAATGCAGGGAAGCTGTATATTAGAAACCGAGTATTTAGAGCAATTAAGACGAGATGCGTCAAGGTTGGCACTAGCCGTTTCAGCGAACCTTTCGATTTCGTCGTGCAATTGCCCAATAAAACTAAAATAAATATGTTTTATTTTTGAATATGTTTCGTCCGATTGATACTTGTCCTTTAAAGAGTCTGCGTTTACGCGTCTGTTTACGATCGAGGAATATTCCTTCTTCGCGCGTTTGAACATTTCCTCTACGTCCGTTATCCACGCATTTATATAACCCTTGGACTTTCGCGCCGCGGTATCTTTTTGGAATTCTTCCTGGACTTCGATACATTTAGCCAACTTAGATATGTTTAAAAATGTTCACTTTCACTTTTAATTTTTTATGGATTTAAATATTTGATATGTATTGGACACAATTCATTAAATGTATAGTTTTGTTATAATTTGTTATTTATTAAATCCTTTCGTGTTTCTTAGAAATTTTTGTTAGATACAGTGATTTGTAAAATTTGTTTAATTAGATGTTAAATTTTTAAATGTAAAAAAAAAATTAAAAGGAGGAAATTTCTCATCTTTGTGCCCAGCAGCGGTTGGTGTTAGATGTTCCGTAGCTTGCTGTATCTTGTATAGCTGGCTTGATGACCGTTGGTTGGCTTACTGTACCTTGTTGTACTGTTGGATGTCCGTTTGGCTTGCTTTACCCTGTTGGACTGCTGATTTCGGTTTTTTTTTTTTTTTTTTTTATAATTTACGCGCGCCTAAGGGGTTAGATACCCTTTTACTGTTGCCAGGGCGCGGGCGGAAAGGTAGAAAGGAGGAGAAAGGAAAATTGTTTTGTAGTGGTTTGAAACTCAGGTGTGTTTGGTTTCGGTATTTGCTCTCCAGGGGTGGGAGTCCGAATAGGACGGAGAGTTTTTTCTTCACTCAGAGTGGAAGGTTATAATTCGCAGTAATTATTTGTGCTTGAAACTCTACAACAGCCAAATCTACGTGTCAGTGTTATGCCTTCACACGCAGAATTTTTCTGTCTGAGTTCCAATTACACAACTGAAAAACTTAAAAGACTTGTTCATGGGCAGGATTCGAACCTAGACCCCTCCGAGTGAGAAGCGATTGCTAGTACCACTACACCACGGCCACCCCCTTGATTTCCGTGGCTTGATTTTACACTCTTAAATGTCCGTTGGTTTTTTCTTTTCGCTTTTCTTGAATAGATGATTCGAGTTGCTTTTAACTTTTACCGATTCTTTAAAACAATAATTTTCCTCGAATAGATGATTCGAACTAGTTTTAACTTTTCACCGATTCTTTAAGTCGCGGTTCTTAACTCTTAAGGATCGAAGGACCAATGTTCCTGACTGAGGTGCCGTCAGGAAGAATTTGTGGTTTGAAAGAAATAAAAAACAACGTACAATCTTAAATCGTTATAATTAATTTATTGGCCTGTCTCGGCTGATGTATATACAAGAATGAAAAGCAGTCTGTTGGTCTTTAAGAGGAAACCTATCAGCTGTTCTTTTACATTGTCCATGTTCGATGACCTCACCACTTACACTAGTCTACTTTTTACATACTGTTCTAATACATTTATACTCCTTAAC
Organism: Volucella bombylans; assembly: GCA_949129095.1. Taxonomy (NCBI): domain Eukaryota; kingdom Metazoa; phylum Arthropoda; class Insecta; order Diptera; family Syrphidae; genus Volucella; species Volucella bombylans. The sequence continues at coordinate 44,227,055 of OX422144.1, read as the reverse complement.
AATTGGCACAGAATACATTGATGTGTCTAATACTACTTTGATAATCTCATATGCATAAGTAGTATACACATAGCACACATATGTTTTTTGGATGGGCTTATTAATGCCCCATGCGTCCGCCTCAGGAGAGAGAAGGACAGCTCGTTGACATAGCCACCTTTACAGTTGACACTTGATTTGTGTATTTATTGTTGGCAAGGTGGCTGTGTTTTAAATTGTGTAGTTTCGTTTTGATTTGTTTATTTATTGATGGCAAAGTGGCTGTGATTGTTGTTTGGACTAGTTATCGGATAGCTAGTCCTGTTTGTTGGAAACCAACAAATACTAATTTCTTGTTTATTTTTTACGTACACAACTATAATATTTCATCGCAAGATATTGTTCAAAGAGAAACGAGGAAATCTGCACTAACTTCAATTTATATCGTATATACATATACATATCAATATATATAGTGTGGTCCGGTATGGAATACAGATTCAATGTTTCATGTTTTGAAAAAATTCAACACCCGCTGAGTTACAGGCTGTTTTAAAAAGTTCCTTGAGAGAAGGAAGTGCCAACAATTATTTAGTTATAGCTTATAATGTACTAAACACTATTACCATCCATGCTTTAATTTTCGAGATATTGATCTTCAAACACAAAATATTTTAACTTTTTTTTTAATAAATTTTTGGGAAAATCGCATTTAACTCGGAAAAATGTAAAATGTGTTTGAGAGTTCAGAGGATAGTGTTTCTGACAGTATTCCTCTATATTTTGGTCAATCAGTTTTCCGATAATGCTGGTTGGCTGGAGGGAGCAGCACTCAGGCTGAATTGATACATCTATTGTCTGAAAATGAGTGTGTGGACGATACCATCCAGTTCGTTAGCATTCGAGTGATGATGTCGGAGACAAGAGTGATATCTAGCATTTCATGTCGGTTTCTCGTTATACTCGTAAAAGTGGGCTCATTGCCAATGTTGCAAACAATGAGGTTAGTACTTATAATATAATCAAAAAGTGACGCACCTCTATCATTGATGTCGGTACTGCCCTATACAGTGTGATGAACGTTAGCGTCGCATCAGATGATGAGGCCAGTTTTTAGCCTTCCAGCTTCCAGTACCACCCTTTCTAGGTTATTACCAGGGAGAGGGTCCATATAATCGTGGCCAAGATGTGCCAATGCCAGTAAAAATGCATAAAGGCTACGTTTCACTAATATACAAGTTCTAAACTTGCCTTTATCTGTTGTATAAAGCGGAGCGTATATAGGTGTCTCAAGTCCACGAACTACGCTTTCTGCGAGCCATGGTTCCTGAATTAGGATGATGTTTTCTGCGTTTTTGAAAAGACGCCAAATAAGTACGACAGAAGGCTTTTTTGAGTGATGGAGATTAATCTGGGGAAACCGTATTATTGTTACAATTAGCAGAGTAACCTCTATAACGGTGCTGTTCGAGTTCTCCTCTGATCGTAAAGGGTCTCGTTTTAGTTCGTCAGCAGATTCTATTTCCGACAGAGTGTCAGAAGAGGAGACTGACGGCTTAGTTGTCGCCTCGGATAAGTTGTCGCTATCCATTTCTGGAAAAGATATCCATGCTCCAAGATTGAAGGTTGAATTTGCAGTTTCAGTTAAAGGAGGAGGAGGTTGCTTATCAGCATCCAGCTCATCCTTTTTTATTTAACCCTTAAATGAATTGACTCGAAACCGAATCGAATCATGCCTTTAGCCTGCGCTAAATTAAGGGTTTCCTTATTGATCACAATTACCGCTCATCTATAAGTGCCCCTTAGTTATTTCAGTTTCGCGTCTTTCCAGTCATGAGTAGGAAGGATCGGGTTGCTGAGCCTGATGATCTCCAGAATGCTTGTGAGAATGAGGATTCGGCTGGGATACAGGTTCGGGTCTTAGTTCTGCTAGAGATATCCTCCTTAGCCACGACTCCGAGTTTTGAATCTGGCCAAATCTCTTCTAATCCACCTGTGGCTTTGGTGTAAAGATGGAGAAATCTTTGATCGGCACATGCGATAAGTTTGACGTGGCCCTGGTAATAGCCAGTGTTGCTTTTGATGGGAGGTGTTACGGGGTTTTCACATTGTGACCAAGAACTTACCCGAAATCTTTAGCTTGACCAACTGCCACCTCTCAGGTGTTATCGATCCGTCGGTATCGTTTTTGTCGATTACCGCGATCATTATTGCGTCTTTTAGGACTTCGCTAAGAGACCTCAGAGATGTGCTGTTGGAAGTCCCAGGGGTTTTGGCGTTTTAGTTTTTGGCCTCTGGAAAACCGGCATGGTTTTCTCCAACGATCTCTGGCGCTTGGAGGAGTCTTTTAGCATTTTGAGAGCAGGATGTTATTAGCCCACTCAATCTTTATTTCCACGCTTCTGTCAGCCCCCGGAATGTGTCCGAAGGTTTTGATAATGCCTAAAGCTTTTCGGTATCTTATGTAGAAACCATTAGATGAAGCTTGCCAATGCAGCTAAGCCCCTGATCCTACCTTGAAAGGAGGAATTTTAGTAACAACAGCACAGGCGTGGCCTGCCACAAAATTGCTGCTGCTAGGGCTGGAGGAAGTGATAGGATCATGGCTTGCAACAGTCTTACCACTAATTAAAAATTTGCTTTTAGACTCGTTGTGTTTGATTTTAGAGGATGGTGATGGTGTCTTGCCGGTAGTCGGTGTAGTCATCGTTCTACCGCCCGGTATTAAATAAATGCCGGCCTTGGGTTTTGTTATTTTTTGAGATTTGTCCATAGTTAGATTCCGCGAATAGTGGAGAAAGGATGGTCCATTTGTACAGAGATCTGCTGCCTAAAGATAAGGGTAGCTAGTCTGGAGGTCGGTGGGTATCCGGATATTACGTTCGCGATTGAGCTATTTATGGAGATTCTGGGCCCTTAGCCAGGATGATCCGTGGCACTGGTCGTATGACACCTTGATCCAGCTCAAGTGAAATAGTAGTGGTTGGGAAGGGTGTGAAGGGGAAAGGGGGGGGGGGGGAGAGCAACCTTCAGTTCAGGACTCATCTGGAGAACTTTTCGAGATTCATTGACCTTACTCAACCTATACAACTCGACAGGTTCGATGCTCAGATAAGGGTGCCATTACAAAATACATACACAAAATGGATGTCTGCATATTCTTCACTTGAATACTCTGCCATTTCAAATAATTGCTTATAATACTTCAACTTCAATATGATGTTATCGAAATTCAATAAATAACTGATAACGGTAATCGAAAGTGCACTTATGTTAGATCATTTTTTTACTGATAATCAAAAATAGTTATACTGGGGATTATTTTTTTTAACCTTACACCCGGAAAACTGTAAGCCCCAGGTAAAAACATTGTATGGTAGATTTGTAGATAACATTATGGCGCACCAAACTAATAAAAGAAAAAAATTTATAAATGCAATTTCTCCAAAAATTTATTAAAAAAAATTAAGAAATTTTGTATTTAAAAGCAAATACCTCGAAAATAGAAACTATTAATCAATTGGCTATCAAACGAGCGCATCTTGGTTGCTCTAGGTTTAATACACTAGAAGTTATAACAAAAAAATTTTTTAGTAGCTACTTCCCTTAATAAATTGTTTAACACCCTGTAACTCAATGGGTGTTGAAGATAGACTCTCCCTCCCCTCTCTTACGATTTTTTTCATTACATGAACCAGTGAATCATATCCAAAAATATCTGTATCGCCAACTGGACCACACTGTACGTATATATGTATACATACTTCCTGGTTGCTTACCACGAGCCGATTCTCATCTCCTCTAATCACTAAAAGTAGTCTTAACATAATATTTTATGAGGTAAATGTAATATCGCATTATCTACCGCACAGTTAAAGTTAGCAAATAATACGATTAAGTTCGTTCTACAATTCTATTATGCTAGCCAATTTAAAATGTTCTTCGTGCACCAGATTATATTATCTCCAACGAACTCGGTATCATGTTTTAGATGGCTACTTAAGTTGTATAAGATTTCCCAACAACATTGATAGCCATTTGGCCCTGTAAAAATCACTTTTTCTTTTAAATTGGCGGTAGCAACCATAAATTTAATTTTACCGCCACTTGTGCTCAGAACATTCAAAGTTGGCTCCTTCTTACATCTGCTTTCAGAGTGAACGTTGGCTTAATTACTCGTAGTTTCCTCACATAGCGGATATCGTTAAGAATGTTGACGGGGAAATTAAACACTTTTAATAAGAATTGATGGGTTAACCGCATATTGTTGCTATATTTTATCTTGTGAATCTAGGTTGGCGTTTTGATTGCTATTTTTTTTTTGTGTATCCTCAGAATTGAGTTGAAAGAAAATGGTGTTACATGGAAAAAAAAACTTGAAATAATCATAAATTTGGGTTTTTTATTCACAAATAATGCAATGAGGTCCTTTGAACAGTCAATGTGAAGATAACGTATTTTAGGGTTATGTTACCGACATTGAAAAATAGAATGGAAACGTATGAACAAGCGGCAGAATTAGAGCATGAAATTAAAGGCATAACTGGTATATGACCTTTTATGTTGGCGGCTGTGCCATCGTCGTACTTCCTTTAACACGAAACAGTTCCCCCAGCTATGAGACAGATTTTTTTTTTTTTATAATTTACGCGCGCCTAAGGGGTTGGATACCCTTTTACTGTTGCCAGGGCGCGGGCGGAAAGATAGAAGGAGGAGAAATGAAAATCGTTTTTGTAGTGGTTTGAAACTCAGGTGTTTTTTTTTTTTTTTTTTTTTTTTAAAAGAACTTAACACTCAAGTGGGTATTAATACACTTAAAATGCCTGAACACGTGTTAAGTTTTTAAGGAAAATGGGACAGAGAGAGAAAGAAAGATTTTTGCGCTCAGTGGTTATTTCGCTCCATGGGTGGCATCCAACATTTAATGGGGAGACTAAATTATTAGTGTAATTGGACTTGTTGTTGTATTAGAGGCAACCATTCGTCTTACGTGAATTAAGTTGCCTGAAAAAAAGAATGTCTTTCGGACGAGGCTGGGATTCGAACACCGAACCTTCCGATTTGGAAGCCAACACACTACCACTTGAGCCACTGCCTAGGTTTGCTCTCCAGGGGTGGGAGTCCGAGTTGGACGGAGAGTATTTCTTCACTCAGAGTGATTCGAGATATAATTCCCAGTATTTTTGATTCAGGTGTGGTCGTCCACTGAATTGAATCTTCTGTCTGTAACCTGAAAGATTTTCTTCTTCCTTTTCAATTTCCCTTGTGTCATAGTTATTGGCATCATATTGCTGTTGTTTTAAAATAGCAACTAAACTTTCTTCAATGGCTGGCCGGCGTGGCGTCACTAAGTTCCTACAGCTCGTTCTGTAATTCTTCTTATTTGTCTTCAGAGCTAACATTCTGACTGCGTTAGCTAGATTTTTATCTTTCAGTATCAAGATTTCATTGAATTATATTTCGAAAGCATTCTTACGCCATACAGGTTAATTGTAGAGTGTGGAAATATTATCTTGTCCATCGATTCAAAATTGAAATTGTTGTTGTCGAAGATGCTTTTCCGTGAGTTGTTGAAGATCTGAAGGATTTTCGGAAATAGTAGAGAGGGTACAGAAATATAGGCTGCACTCAATTGAACTACACATATGTGTTTGAGTGTTGAATTTTTTATAAGTTCATACGATATTTGGACGATTTTAGTGTCGATTTTCATATATTGTGCAATACTTAAAAAAAACGAGAATACCTTGAACGTAAAGTTGTCCATTTTCCAAACAGGTATTCATTACTATAAGTCTCGTATTTCCTTTCTTGAACTTATGTATGTAGTTCATGCCTTTATTACTATGTGTAACTCGACATAAAGCGTGGCAAATCTCCCAGGAAGAGAAGAAGAGCCTCGATAAAAATATGAGCAAACGTTTTCTTTGCGTAAATTAGCGATTGATTCTATTTGGTTAATCTGATTGTAACATACAGTCCAATCAATTTTTAAGATGTTTTCCTTAAATTTTATTTAATTGCAATCAAGGTGCAATGCAATGTCAAGGCCTGCCAAATTCGCCTATGAATTTCGCCTTATGATTTGCTCGTTCTAAAAATGCATTACTAAAGACCTTTAAAATGTAGGCTCTCAATCGAGAGTCTTGGAAAAAAGACGGCGATCCTCTGTAGGCTCTCCACTTAGGTCAATGTTGGGGGGCACATAAACGAGTAGTCTTTTGATGAGAAATTTTTGATATCATTTTCGAGTTTTTTTGATCCCTTCGATAACATCAAACTAGGTGCAGGAGATTCTGCAACCTGGAAACCTCACCAGATTAAATTTTGCATCAGGTGTTGCCTGCGTCGCGTTGCACATGATAGTAACGTTTTTAGCGCTTTTTCTATATGTATATGACTGCAATAACTCTCCGCAATCGGTATACCTTATCAAATTCCGTTTTGGCTGGTATTGAGGTGCATATCTTCAAAAAAGCGAGTGGGAAGAGGGGCTTTTGAATACCTCTGTCCAGCAGTGATTTAGTTGTGTCCAGCAGTCATTTAGTTGTGTGTCCTTAACGTTTTCGTAGATTTCGTGGCCTAGATCGATGGCTTGGGTTGGATCGAATGAATTTTTTTTTGTCATTACTGAACATAATTTGTTGCATGAAGTCTCCATGGTTCAGAAGGATAGCATGAGACTCGATGGTTCGAATGCTGATAAAGGGGTTTTTAGAGAAATTTCTCGTTTGGAGCAGGTTGCCCTGCCCTGTTGAACGTCATGATAACCATATTTCTGCGGATGGCCTTCATTATTCTGTTAAAAGTGAATAGAGTGGCTCCATTTAATACAGCCCGCAAAAGTTAAAACCTCCGTTTAACTTATTGACATAGGTCTGTAGAGGTCCAACCGGGCCAATGGTGGTGATGTTCTGATGATTTGCCAGGATAGCGTTGACAAGGATTTGAATCCTAGCTGGGTAATCGTTCATTTACACTTGAAACCAAAGTCGCTGCTGCTGTTCAAGGAAGGTATTCAGTTGTACGTCAACAGATTTAGATTCTAGTTCATTGATGTCTGTCATGAGGCGAGAGGCTTCTAATACGTTTTTTAGTTTATTCTTTAATTCGAAGATTTGATACTCTAGTTGGTAATTCTCTACTGCCTTATACGCGATGCCGGCAGTAATGAGTATTTGGCGACCATGTTTGACAAATTCCTTTTAGAACCACAGGCCCAATGGAACGTTTGTTCCGTTCACTGATTTAGCTTGTAGTGATTCCTTCCTTAACTATCATGGCCTCGCGTCTAACAGTTTCTTCTAGGGAACGGCAGTGTTGATACAACTTTGAGTAGCTGCTATTCTGATATTGTTGGCAGTAATCATAGAATTCCTTCACATGATTGTCGATTTTAATCAGACCGGCGGTAAAATTTAAAGAGATTTCGACCGAGAATTCCAAGTCGGAGTATTTGATGAAAACGTCTCCCAATTGGTGAATACGTATGCCTGGAGTGAGTGTTTGGATTTCTAAGGATTTAGTTGTTAGGGTAGTAAGGGCCAGCCAACATAAAATTACTCGAGTTAGTGGTGAGTTGATGCGAAAATACTGCCGACTGTTTCGGCGTACGGCAGGCTTGTCCTGGGCAAGAGGGAAAAGAGGGACCAAACAATTAGTTGCGCGATGCATGACCTCCCGTTTGGTTGTCTTTACATCGACTCTTCAAACAGGATAGCATTTAATAATTCGACCTATTTTTCAAACTTCAGGATGGAAATGGAATCTCCATTTATTTCTCTTCTGCAGTTGGTGGAAACGTTCCCAGAAATGTTGTTGAATTTGTTGCACTTGTAACCAACGTTTTGTGATTGGGACGGCGGTTGATGGACTTGCATCGAATAGTGAGTTCCTCAAGCTCCGTTGTGTAATGAAATGGAATGGTGTAAGGGCTGGAGCGTCTTCTGCTTCAGATGATTCTGGATGTCATGTTTGGCTATTCAAGATACCCTCGATGCAACATAATAAGGAGTTGAATTCTTCATAGGTTAGATTAGATATATTAGACATTTTCCTTATTTTATGTTTCATAGACTTAACGGCGCCCTCCCATAGATCGCCGAAATTAGCGCTGTAGAATCCGCCCTAACAATCTCCTGGATCGCTAATCTGTTCTTGCAGTAATTGTGACCTTGCTCCATTCTTGGTTGATCTTGTTTTCTATTTCAATAAAATTGGTACCATTATCAGAGAGGACCAGAAATGGTCAGCACCGTCAGTGAAGCGTGTGAAGACTGCCAGGAACATTTCCGTACTTAGATCCGAGCAAATTTCTATTTATGCAGAAAAGACAGCACAAATCCAGAATTCTTCCCTGATTATAATAAGTGCTCTTGTGTTTGGCGTACTATTAAACCAACCAAGTGGCATTTGGTTAACAACATCGGATGCTTATGACTTTCCGGGAGGTTGGTAAGAGAAATCCTCCCCCCAAACGAAGAGTGTTGTCATCCGAACCAAAGATTGGAGTTAAAGATGTCAACCATCGCTTCTCTTCGCAAAGGTTTTTGATTTCTTGAAGTAAGCAATTTTGGTATTAAATGATTGATGCTGCCGAAACCGAATGATTTTTGAGTTAGCATTGGATATTTCTTCAGCACATATTGGACAGGTCTCACGTGTATGCTTCTTTCTCGCCCACGCTGTTACTCGTGGTAGACGGTTAAAGCTGGAGAAGCTCTCAATGAAGTTTTCTTCATCACCCATATTTCGAGAGATATGCGTAATGTTAATTTCCAGATCTTTGAAAGGAGTTAGTGGAAGCTGGTTATGCATTAACCAGACTGGACCCTCAAACTAAAGCCGACAGCTAGTCAGATGTTCGTGAGTGAGTCAACGTACAGTTGGGTCAGCAGGAATTATCGTAGATTTGACGTTATGTCTGTCCGCCGGACTGATGACTTTCTGATGACTCTTTTAGTCACAAATTTGCTTTCGATCTTGATGTTGCTACGCACACAGCTATCACTACTGTATACGATCACCGAGATATTAGGATAGTGGGACTTACTTCTGACTTGGCTGAGAAGCTCGGTTAGGAGTAAAATTCCTCCTAACTCCATCTTGGGGATTGTGCATAGTTCACTGTCTTTGTTTGCTCTTCTCTGAAGTGGTAAGACTCGACCCCTTGGTTGTTAATAATCGGGTTGTGTAGGCTTCTCCATTTTTTACTCGACTGTAAATCACTGCTGCGTAGCCGTCTCCCGAGGCAATACAAAATCCAATGAGCTGAGTTGGTGAACTCTGGGTTCTTTGGATCCAGGGCGGCATTCCAGCTGTCAGCTTTTGGACAAAGCCAATCTGCTTGCTGCACACATTGCGGCCAGCACAACACTTCCAGATTGTGCTTTGTCTTCGCGTACACTAGTATCTGATTTTTAACATAAACAACCTGTCATGGAGACTTGTTTTTAATGGATGCCCATACATCCATTGGGGCAAGGATACGCCTTTCCATCGTTCTGAAGCCTTCTTGAGATACCAATTCGGAACTGTGTTGCTTGCTCGAGTTCCACCCTTGGTATGAGTTGAGGCCGACCTAAAACCTCTTACTGCTCTTAGGGTCGCTGCACCCAGTACTTATTGCATTGGGTCAACCAAAGGAAGACCCTTCCCGCGACTTTGGGTTTACATCACAGCCACCATGACGTTCCCACAAGGTGTCCTACCTCTTCAAGTTATTCCCGGACCGAGATCTGGGGGGTCTCCTGACTCCCATAGTACCGTGATTTAAGTCATAGTAGGGACTACCGATGGTCCAGCCGCCAACAAGACCTATGACCGTCAACTTGTGTCTAATCAAATCGTAGCAACCTTCGGTAGAGTCATCTGAAGATGTTTACGATAAGGCCAGTACTTTGCTCTGCCCCCGCTTTTTATTAGATGACGTCATTGATGGGCGAAGCCTTGATAATTGGGCGGGGCCCTGTCTCCACATACACTTGATTACCTCGAATCTTCAACAAATCCACTTTTGCACTCGTGTAGTAGTAAGAGTTCTTAAAGATTTTAACATTCACAAATCCGCCAGCCCAGATGGTGAGTTCTTCAACGCAGGCAAAACCACTGGGTAAGCTTTTCCAGGAGTAGGATTTCCTTAGAACTTATTACGAGCATTTGTCCGTCTCGTCCCTGAAAAAAGCTAATCTTTTTCTCTCTCCTCCTAAAGACCCATTACACTTACGTCCCTTCTTTCCAAGGTCACGGAAACGCTAATAAACCGTCAGCCGGTGAAATATCTCTAAACACGGAAACTTGTTTATACGGTGTAATGCTGCGAAATGTCTAGGTTTCCTCAAGCGATGTAAGAAATACGTCACCTCCTCTAATCGGTCCTCAATATAAATTAAATTAAATGTTAAATGATTTATTTAAAAAAAAAAATTATTCACTCAAAATACAATTCAGACTAAAAATTTAATATTACAGAAGTTAACTTATAACCTACTACGACAAGGTGGAAACTGTGGATTGCAGCGGATCAGATTATTTGTTGGCATCAGTTCAGTTTTTATGCATTTTTATTTTTTCAACTTAAATTACTCTTATATGCTAAACAAAAAACGCTTCAAAATTAACTTTAATTACTTACAAATAAACTTATTCTAACTTACTGGCCCCATGCGGGCACTCTAAGTTAAATCTAGCACTTAAACTATGTCTTTCTACGAATCTTACAGTCTACTTTTATTTCTATTTTTACATTTATTACTACTAAAACTAAGAAAATAAATTTTAAGCAAAAACTTAGTATATGGAACTTTTTTTAATTTTTTATAAAACTTAAAACTAAAAGCCTACAAACTACCTTAAAAATAAATCTTAATCTACTTAACCCACTTATATCTAACACAAACATAGACATACATAAATATATATATATACATAACATGTATATACATAATATATAAATACATGTATATATATATATTTTTTTTTTTGGTTTTTATATATTTTTTTTTTCTTAAAACTAACTTAATCCTATCTAAAACTATGTAAGCCGTCCATGGCTAAAAAAAAAAAGTTAGGCTAACCCGCTGTGCCTCAGATGAAGTTATCTATTACCTTATTGCTTTAGGCATTCGACGACGAAGCATCCTCTCCTTCAACTAGCCACCAAAGGTGTTGGTGTTGCCGAGCAACATCCCTCATATCGCGACTCCCTACCGCCCTACTGAACCGGAGACGCTCCGCACTGCCATGTGCGACGTCTCTGTCGTAGTTGAGTCGCCTGTCCGCAGCTGTTCGAGCGACGTGGAAGATTAGCGGCACCGCCAATCTGTCCTGGATCCGACCTTTATTATCTAGATAGAGGAACGCTTCTGTACGAATAAAGCCGTCAAAGCGAACTCTCTCGTGATACATATAATTGGGGTAGAAAGCCCCGGAAATCAGGTTGTTCGATGAGGTCATTGCTCTTGCAATGTGTCTTCGATTCAACTTAATGACGAAATTGTCCACTCGTATTAGGTTCGCCCTATTGTACAAGACCTCATTGGGATAGAATTTTATGTACTGAGACTCTGGTGTTCTGCATAAGCTAAGACAAGTCCTCAGACACCCTCTCAAATACCCGAATCTTTTCCAATATACTTGCTCTCACGTTGAACCACACGGGACATCCAAATACAAGCATGGGCCTGATAAGGGCCATGTAACAGATCACCTTCACCCTCGCATCGAGTTGGCTGTTATAAAACAGTCTCTTTGTAAGGGCAAAAGCATCTTTGGCTCTGGCCAGAGCAACATCTATATGTTTGTTAAAATACAGAAATTGATGTAGCCAGATCACAAGGTATCTGATTACCTTTCGACAAGCAAGTGGCTGCCCGTACTGCCCCACGATCGAGAACTTTCGCCAATTCTTTCTGGTATCCCTAGAGGCCCCAGACAAAGGCGTCCTAAACAGAATAGTTTCCGATTTCTGACAGTTGGTTTTCAACTTCCAGTCATCGCAATTTCACTTAATTTTGTCGAAATTACGTGGCAAAAGCATATTTATGACCTAAATCTTTGGACCCGATCTGTACGCGATTAAGTCGTCTGCGTACGCTATGGCATGGTGAAGTGAACCTATCTGATCACTTGTGTAAATGTTGAATAAGATAAGCGAATTTACCGCACCTTGTTGCAGACCGTTTTTAATGTTAAATGTTCCAGCAGAAGTCACATCGCCATTTTTCACGATGAACTGTCTACTGGAGAGCATATCAAAAAGAATATACAGCAGTGGTTTACTAATGCTCAACCTGTCCAGCTTGAAAAAGAGTCTCTCTAACCATACGGTATCGAAGGCCTTCTCCAAGTCAATCAGGCAGGCACCAGTGCACCGTTTCTTGCCTTTGTTCCATTGGATATCAGAAACCAGTTTAGACGCAGCATGAATGATATCATGCCCCGCCTTGAAACCGAATTGATTATCCGGAACTATATGTTTGTCCTCAACCCACTTAGTCAGGACTTTATTGATCACCTTCTCGAAAAGATTGGATGTGTCTTTATCCCTTTTGGGGATGGGATGTATCACTGCTGTTTTCCAATGCGCTGGATAATGTGCATTATTCATTGCATTATTAAACAGGGTAGTATAAATGTCCACCGCTTCTAGTGGGAGATGCCGAAGCACAATGTTCGGTATTTCATCGGTTCCCACTGATTTCTTACTTCTAAGTGATTCGAAGATCGTTTGGAGCTCTGCCTTCGAAATGAACGGGGGTAGTACCCTATCGTTGGTGATGACATTATTTACCATATTTTCGTCACTGAACTGGGTGAAACAAATTAATGACAAATTAATTTCCGTTTTTGACAATATGTTTGAGTTCACAATGTTCGTTTTCGCTAACTCTATGGCATAAATTGTGTTTGTTAATTCTTCTTTAATCAATTTTATTTTTAAATGTAAACTTAAAGCTAATTCGTTTGTAAACATTCTATCCTTTTTTACTCGTATTACGTTAAGTATGTCATTTGTAACATTTGTTAGTTGATTAATTCTATCTTTAATTGCTTTGTTTATAAAAAATTGATTATTTGTATTTTCAATTGCATTATTAATTTTGTTTTCCATAAGGATCGTCGTGGCCAGGATTTCCCGCTATCCACATACAAGCTGACCCGATGAAATTTAGTGCTCTTTTCTTTCTGTGTGCTTTGATATTGGCCTTGGGGATGTGCTCCGATATTAAGGATGAGGTGTGGGTTATGAAAGCCTCATATTGATTTATTTCGACGACGTGAATCAGTTTCATGTTTCCCTTCTGGATTATTGCTGTTCCAGTATACAATGATAGAACATAGAAACTAGAGTAGTCTAGGATTTGGATATCACAACAGGAGGAGTGGGTGAGGAGTAACCTGTGGATGAGAGTAATGGCTGCTTAACTTTTGTGTATGACCCTGCCTGATTTCGTTAAAATTGTTCTTGGTCTGTTTTCTTCAACGATTTCTTCTTTGAACCATGGCGTAAACTTTGAACCTAATCGTTTTTTTATTTTTGACAAAAAATATTTGACCTGGTGAGTACGTTTTGGGTTATTGTTTGTCTTTATTATGGTAATTAAGATCTTTTACATGTTTTTGCTACAACTGTTTTATGTTATCTAGCCTAGATTTTTCAAATTGCTTAGGATTTGTAGTAACGATTCTAATATAAAAAAGGTCAATCGGTTTTTTTTCCAGTAACAGAGTTAATGGTACAATTGTATTCATCTACAGATCGTTCGAGTAATATCTCGAATGAACGGCGTATACCGTCGGTCTTTATGCACCACATGATTTCCGACAGAGTTGAGTGCAGTCGTTCATAGACCTCCGCGGAGATCAGACAGATTTCGTGTTCGGCTTCACAAGTGTGAAAAAAAGTATACTTTTAAGCAACAATTTAGAAAGTGTTCGGTAGCCGAAGTGTTAAAAGCTCGGGCAACAAATCTCAGGGTTTGCGTGTTCCTTTTCCAACCCCTGCCTAAATTTTTTTTTCTCTCTTTATAAAAAGACAATAAGTATAAATAATAAAGTGATAAATCAAAATTCGATGAGTGGAAATAAGCAGTCCGCTATCAAAATAGCGGGGTCAGCAGATGGTATGATATCGTCTAATGATCAAACCGTTAAGACAGTCCACTCAAAATCAACAACAACAACAATAACAGACATCGTCACAAAGAATAGACTCCGAATCTCGATTAGAACACCATTTCAGCAGCGTTGGAAATGCTGCATGGCAGAGTCAAGGAGAGGGCAGCGCTGATATCGGCAAGCGCAGCAATAAAACGAAGGAGGGAAGTGTCGGACAATAATGACTGTTCGTATGTACCTGACGGAGCGGAAGGCCAATACATGAGAGCAGACAACAGCTTCGCATCAATAGCAGCATCGGAGTGAGTTGACGAAGAGAACGAGGTCGAAGCCCTGAACAGTAGCATCAAGCAGCTATAACAAAAAGTGCTGGCCATAAAAACCAAGCAAGTGACAAGGAGGGAGATGGAGAAGCAGCAACAACTCCAGAGACCTCAGGAGCAGGAAAACATAAACGTGGAGCTTCCACAAAACCAACAACAGAAACAACCGATAGAAAAACAAAAACTACAGACACCTATACAAGAACTAGCAACAACAAGAGCACAAACTCAGCAAAAATATAAACAAAAATCACAGCAGAATAAGCAGCCATAACAGCAGCAGCAACATCAAAAGCAACAACCGCAACAGCATTAACTACAGCCACAACAACAACATCAGCAAAAGCAACAGCAGATATAACAACAACAGCAAGAGCAGAAATCCACCAAACAGAAGGTGCCAGCAATCAACACTTTCAAATTGGAGTTATAGGACACATAAAGGACATCGAACTGTGTAAGTCAGCCATAGGCTATAATTTTTTTATAAAAACATTAAGTTTAGATAGGCACGTGATCCACTCCACAGTGGAGCGCTACCACAAAACTAAAAGTTTGTTGAGGGATACGACGATGGAGTTCTTCTCCTACACCCCGAATGGGGAGAAGCTGCAAACAATGCTTCTGAGGGGGTTAGAACCGTCGACTAACCTAGGAAGCTCCTTACACTGCTGAAAGAGAAGGAGTGCGTAGGGTACAAATTCGTGGGGGTCAAGCCATTCGTCACTGCTAGAGCGAAAAGGGAGAAGCGGCAACTACCGTTTTTCCTGGTCCAGCTAAGTCCCGACAGCAACCTAGATGGTCTAAGGAGTATTAGAGTCCTAGACTACCAGGTTGTACACTGGCAAAAATTAAAGAGGAGCGAAAATATTTTACAATGTGTGTTCGCTGCCAAAGGTTCGGGCACGCCGCGACGAACTGCGAAATGCAGCCTCTATGCGTGAAGTGCGGAAAGAACCACAAGTCCGATGAATGCGCTCTGGGTAAGGACGGAGCATCTGAAAAAAGCCAACTCTCTTGCGCGTTATTTAAGAACACGGGACACACCGCAAACTATCAGGGTTGTCCCAAATTCCAATACATCAAAAGAGTAAATCTGGCTAGGCAGCAGAAAGTGGAAATTAAACGTCCACCCGTGCATACACAAACTCCCGCCGTTACTTACTTACCTACGCCCAAATGACATTAGTTTAAAATCTAATAAACAATATATTACTGTAATATTTATAGAGTTTTGGGACACTGAAGCCAGTATTAAATCTACACCTGATTTAAAAATGTCTTAACTAATACACCAGGCCAAAACCTTGGCAAGTGTCGGGTATTCATTGGCATCTATAATCTAATTTGTTTGTACTTAACACACGTAAGCAAATAACTGCTGACTGTATCAGGGATATCATGGAGATTGGAGGAGAAAGACAACGAAGGCTTCTACGAATTTTGTTTACTTTGAATATTGTGATCTATATGTTAAAGCTAGATGCTCGCCCATCGCAAAATACTGCTTAGGTTTTCCTTAGTATATCTTTAGGCCTATTGGAGTCCTTAGTGGTTTCTGTTAAGTTTCCTGCAAAAGTAAAAGTGGTGGAGAAAAAAGGGGATGGGTACGAGTATAATTCCCAAAGGGCTTGACAATGAAACGACAAATAAATGCTTGACTGTAGACTTGGTTGGATATATTCACATGTGATAAATCAACTAATCTCCGCTTTTAGCAGCTTAGAATAAAGCAAAAATACGCGACTAAAATTTTTATTGCAAATAACTACTGAGTTGTTACCTTGTTAGCCTCTATTACTGTGTTTCTACACTAATTTAATGTATTCAATTGGTTTATTAACCTTGTTTTCTCAATGCAACATGGAGAAAACATGGGACATGGGTATAGAAGGATCCTTTTATCTCACATCGTTCTAAATATCAACATAGAAAAAGGTGGCTAGACCTTATTTACATAGAGAAATGACATACTTTATCGAAGTAAAATATCGATTTACGAGAAAGTATCCCTTAGGGTACAAACGGAAATGACTTGTTGATAGATAACTTTTGGTAAGAGGATACGATGACTAAAAAATATGTTTATTCTTCTTTATTGAAAATAGAAAGAAAATATAAAACAATATAAAGTGCATGATTTCACAAGAAAAAAAAAACAGTTTCATTTTCAAATTTATTAAAAGTTTAAGTATTAAAAATACAGAACGAAAATAAGCTTAAAGAAAGTTCATCGGTTCCCTTGCATATGACTTGATCTATTTATTCCATCCAAACCTTGAGCTCCTACTTCGAATGTCGACTGGCAGTTAAGTTTTTCCTATGGTCTAGTCTAGACAATTTTTTTCCGAAAACTTAGTTCAATGTGAAAATTTCTATCAGAATATGACAGATATGGTCGAGATGCGATTTCAACAGGATGGTGCTTGCAATTCAACATCCCAAACCGTCGATTTATTGAAATCTCAATTTTGAGAGTAAATGATTCCATAAAATGGACATATCCATTTCGACTTTTTTCCTTACGGCCACCTGAAAGCATTTTGTTATGCGTATGAAATAGCAACTATAAACGACTTTAAACACCGACATTGTGATTGTTATTTTAGATGCAAAAGCGATTCAAAAAAGTGGTCAAAAGTTGGAATCGAAGGATGTCCTTTAAAAAACTCAGTGGATTGTTATATGCTCAAAATTGTTTTAAAATATTAAGTGCCAAAAATTGTGAAATTAAATACAAAATTAAATACTGTTTAAATAGTTTTTGTGTATTTATTTTAATTTTAAATTCTCACTCTCCAAAAAAGAACACTGCATTTAGCCACCTTATGCGCTGTTCAAAAGCCTTGCTGCTAAATTGAATTGCCTAACGAAGAAAGGGTTGGCAAAAGTAATATTTATTCGATTTTTGTTATTGTATTGCTATCAAAATTAAATGCGAAGCCTAAGTAGATTTATTACTTTACAAGTAATATGTTGCAGAAAATATAGCGTGTTTGATATCGTTGGAAAATCTTGAAGTGAAATTTCGAAATACGGTTAATCCTCTCCCGCCACCTCTCCATCTTCGGGCACTAATTTTCAAGAATTCATCGATTGAAGGTTTAGTTAATAGTTTTTATTTTCTAATTAAAAAAATCTCTGTGAAATAATTTAAATTTAATTAATTTTAACATATTAGAATTTAAAGGAAATCAGAAATAAACCAGTTTAGATTGACCCACACTCCCTCTTAGGAACCATTAAAAACTCATTCTTTCCCAAGGAATATACAACAGGGCCGTTCTTTCATATCGAGAGAGCTATCAACAACATTGATCTCTACTATTTAAGAAAAAAAGCTTGATCCATTTTACATTCAGCAGATTAGTCGTAAGTTCAACACTTGGTAGTTGATTTACAAAAAAGAAACCATAAATAGGCGAACACCTCAAGGGGTGTACTTTCTCCTCTCGTATGAAGCCTGTTTGTCAACGGCATGATTGCCAAATTAGAAATCGCTGGATGGGATGGGGTAGCTTACGTAAACGATACAAATTCTTATGTACATATCGGACAAACAATCACAGACAATCGTTAACATTATTTTTCTTACACATGTTACTGCGGCCTTAGCGTAAAGCCGGCTCAAACCCAGCTTTTCCTTTTTAGAAGAAAAATCAAGATACACTGCATCCTCCCAACCAAATTAAATGGCACCTCTCTGAGTTCACCGAGGACTGTCAGTAGCTAGGCCTCATTTTTAATAACAAACTGAGGTGAAACAAAAATCGCAGAGCGAAATAAGAAAGGCATGATTGCCTTACACTCGTGGAAGTCGGCTTTCGACTCGAGTTGGGGATTACAACACAAAACCCGCGCGTAAAGAACATCTGCAACGTCGGCTCTTCAATCTTGGTCTACTTGCTACTTACAGACTTTTTCGGCAAATCCAATTGTAATTAACTCTGCCTTCAGGCTGAGAGGCACTTAACTGCACTTGCTGCATCGCGTTTGCCCCAATCAACTGATATAAATTTACTCAAAATGACTTCAATCACTAAATTTCATAGAGGAACGAACGAAGACAACGTGAAGTCGTTCTCAGAAAGTCTATTTCCATCTAGATAGGTGGCTTTAAGGTATCCGAAAGATTTAAAGCATTAGTATTTCGCGGATGAAAAATAAACACTGAGTCGCAGATGAACTCTCTAGAATCGGGAACAAATATTACGAGTATGTAGCTTGATAACACTAACGCTAACGCTTGATAAGGTTGAGCTACACAGGAACAACTCAGAATACGCATTCTGCTTTAGCAGAAGGCATTCGTAGCTTAGCTACGAAGACGTTTTATATTACATCAGAATCCATCGAAATTCGAGTCGTAGGCAATTAAGTAGACATTTTAATCCAAGCAGAACTTACATGTGAATAATTCTATATTCAAAAGTCATGCATGTATTCCATCATATACCAGTACATGATCTACAACCCGGTTACTGAGAGAAGCGTTTGGAGTTCTGCAATTATATTCTGGAAAGACACTTTAAGAAGACAACTTTATTACCCGAATTCTATGAACGCTTTTGTTTACTCATCAAAAATAATAACATTGGGTGATTTGAACATTGGATTGATGAGGCAGCTGCGAAAGTCCGAAAAGTATTGGAAACAATGGACGGTTGACCGAGCCATTCAAGCTTCACTTTCGTCTCAATGCGAAACAGAAACTGCTTGTGGACCATTTGGTGACGATTTGTCGACAGTTCTTAACCCTGCAAGTGCTATACAAAGAAATCATCAGTTTGAAAAAAATCCACAGCGATTTCCTCAGCGCAGTCCAGCAGCTGAAAGAGGAGAACGATACGTTGCGCATGAAGGTGGCCAATTTGGAGAGCCGAGTGAATTGGAGGGAGCAGAAGCAGCTGGAGAATGCTATTGAAGTTGTTGGTATACCTGATTTAAATAGCTCAAACGCCAGGGAGAGTAAGGCAGAACTTAGACAAAGCTTTAAATATCTCCATATCGACTGAGGATATACAGAAATGTTATGTAAAGCACATAGATAAATAAAAAAACAAGAGCATAACCACCACCACCAATAATCGCGGTGATATTCCCTGTGAACATTTCTCTACAAAGAAGGTCAAAGATGAAGTGATGAAGAGTAAGAAAATTTTTTTTTTTTTTTATAATTTACGCGAGCCTAAGGGGTTAGATACCCTTTTACTGTTGCCAAGGCTCGGGCGGAAAGATAGAAGGAGGAGAAAGGAAAATTGTTTTTGTAGTGGTTTGAAACTCAGGTGTGTTTGGTTTCTATGTTTGCTCTCCAGGGGTGGGAGTCCGAATAGGACGGAGAGATTTTCTTCACTCAGAGTGATTCGAGGTATATCACAGTATTTTTCTTTTTTTCTGTGCTTGAAACTCTACAACAGCCAAATCTACGTGTCAGTGTTATGCCTTCACACGCAGAATTTTTCTGTCTGAGTTCCAATTACACAATGAGAAACTGACTTGCCATGGGCAGGATTCGAACCTGGACCCTCCGAGTGAGAAGTGTTTGCTACTACCACTACACCACGGCCACCCCTAATTGCAATTAGGAAACTGAACTCATCGCTATTTATTAACGGTAGTAATATTATATATATAAATAGTAATATTTTTATTAATGACAGTTTAACAAACTATTTTAAAGCTTCAATTATGGCAGCTAAAAAATTTAAAACAGAGTTTAAATACAAATACTTGTGGTTCTGTAATTCTCGTATTTTGATGAGAAAATGTGATAATAGTGAGGCTGTTAATGCTCTTCATTATAAATGCTCTTCAAGCACAATAATATGAACGATAGCTGTGATCTTATGTGCGACAGCCCCACTATTAAAACCATACGTAATAATTTAGAAAGCTATTTTAAATGTAAATCAGATGGCAAATCATTTGTCGTTTTACATCAAAACATACGTAGTTTACGCAAAAACTTCGACTTACTGATGGTGAATCTAGAAGCTCACGTTAACCTGCTTGACATAATATTTGTTTCTGAAATTTGGATCTACTCTTGCGAGAGTGGAGATTACCATATTCCGAACTATAATTTTTTTCCTAATACGAATGATACGTACTCTGCCGGTGGAATGGGAGTTTTTATATCAAACTTGTATGAGTGTGATGGAAAAACTTTTAATTTAAAAAGCGCGGACGTCATTAAAGTTTGTTGCAATATTTACAATGAATTTTTTACAGACTTCATTCTACACAGACTTCATTCTTCTTCTCCGAATTTGTTTTTGGATGAATTTTCAAATTTGTTAGCCAATGAACGATCTGGAAATCTTGTTATCCTAGGTGATTTTAATCTAGATATCTTATTTTCGTTCGAAAATACAAGCGGCAAGTGAAAATCTTAAGAAAGAGTAGCAAGTAGTTAACAGTATTGTTAGTCGAAAAGTGTGTGTATGATAAAATATCGAATTTGGTACTCAAGTACCTTGGACCCAACTTAGTGGATATTTAATTTTAAATTTTAGTGTTATGTCTGGTGCCATTCCATCTGAACTTAAATGCGCTGTAGTGATTCCGTTATTTAAGAAGGGCAGCAGGACAGATAAATCAAACTACAGACCAATTTCTTTATTGACATCAATATCAAAAGTTTTTGAGAAAATAATTAAACTGAGAATATTAACTTATCTCAATCATTATAATTTTTTCTCTCCTATGCAGTTTGGCTTCAGAACTGGCCTCTCCACTGAGGATGCTCTATTGGACTTTTGATCCTTCTTACATAAGGGACTAGATAAAAAACATTTTTGTGCAGGCCTTTTTGTGGATATAACTAAGGCGTTTGACATGGTTGACCATGTCATACTATTAGATAAACTATATAAGGTTGGATTCAGAGGATTCATACACAATTGGTTTGAGTCTTAACTTAAAGATAGAATGCAATATGTAAAAATTGGAAGCAATATAAGCAGTTCAAAAACAAATAACCTGGGTTACCCCAAGGTTCTGTACTTGGCCCAATTTTATTCCTAATATACATAAATTCCTTATTTTCTCTCCCATTCATAGGTAAAGTTACAGCTTTTGCCGACGACCTTGGGGTTGCATATTGTTCAGCCAGTCCGCTAGGTCTAATCGCTGATATAAACCATGATGTTTTCCTACTTAGATGCTGGTTTGTTAATCAAAAACTTATTGTTAGTAGTAAAACTAAGTTGATGTTTATCAGTCTTACTGAGCAAGAGTATCCCGACTTAGACATAATATTCCATTCTAAAGTCTGCCCGTGTCACGACTTGCTATACAGCCAATGCAGAATCCAAGGTGGTCAAACCTTCAACAGGAATACTAACTGCAGTATTGATTGCTTCAAAATTGAAGGTGTAGATAATTTGAAGTATCTTGGTGTTACAATAGATCAAAACTTGAACTGGTCCAAGCACATTTCTACCTTAAAAAAATATCTTCTTTCTGCCACAATGCGCAACGAGCCTTTTCCGCCTTAGAAAGTATTGCTTTATTAACACGTTGAAAAGGGTTTATTATGGTGTATTCCAATCAAGATTGCAATATGGGATTTGTAGTTGGGGTGGTGCTTATATTAGTAAACTGCAGCAATTAACTGTCCCTCAAAAATCTGCAATTCGTAGTGTTTGTTGTTTTTATCGTTATGCGCACACAATGGACCTTTTCAGGGCCTTGAACATTCTTGCTTTGCGCCATCTACTCTATTTTAAAATCCTTAAGGCCTTTTTCATGAGTGGCGGGTATCTAGAGAGTCTAATTTCTGACTTTCGCAGCTTACGCAGCCATTCAAACTTTTTCGTAAATGTCCCTGCTTTTCGCACTACAAATTAGAGAAACTTTTACTCCATTGTTTCATGCAAACTATTTAACACTTTGCCCTTAGAAATTCGATCCATAAGAAATTTGTCCGCATTCACTAAAGTAGTTAAATCATGGCTTCTTAGTTTTAACCATCATGAAATCGAAACTCTACTAAGTTATCCAATTTAAAATATAGTAAAGTAAATAAATAAAAATGATTTGCTCATTTGCTCAACCATATATTTACCTATGTCTGCCATTTACATTAGATTATGTATGTAACCGCTTTTAATTTGTTATAGATTTTTTTTTCTTTCCTCTTGTTCTTGAATTGAACTTCTGTTTTTCTACCCTTGTACACCCCACACAAAGTAATTTTTTTATTTTTTTTTATAATGTGGCATCGACTCTATTTTTCATAAATAAAGGTGCTACTAACTATTCTATATGTACATATCAAATGCATGTAAAATCGTATTTTAAATTTGTAACTTTTGTATATACATACGAGTATGAGAAATTTGAATTGAAAAATTGAATTGTTAGTGATGGTGAATCAATGAGGAAGACAACGGACCACATAAACGGAGAAACCACTCCACATTATCGTTGCTTTGCAAACCAATAAAAGTAATTTACTGAAAAGAAATCCAAATAATTTTGATCACTAGGTGTTGCCGATGAAAAAGCTTATTTAAATGCTGATGATTATCCATGCGGAGATTTAAATTTAGCATTTGATACAAATAACTACAGTTTACTGTACAATATATAGTATATACATACTATACCATAATCGGCATTTAACTTTCAAGAAACATTTTTTTATAATAGATTGCAGATATCAAAGCGAGATAGCTAAAAATGGTCGAGTTGATATTTGTATTGAAATCAAATCGTCAAAATCAATTCCAGCTAATACGTCAGCATACTGATGTCAAACGACTGCCTTGTAAACTGTAATCCATTGAGTGAAATAGCTTCTCGATAAATATCATTCTTAGTTAAATGCTACATAGCTACATCTACATAGAAAACATATAAACGCAGAAGATAAAATGTATTTTATTCTCGACGTTCAAGGCTTTAAAGGAGTAAATAATGACATAATAAATAAATAAAGAAAATAGCTGTACTTTACAACGACCACAATCATCATTTCATCTAAGAACCACCATTCAACTCCAATCATTTACCATCGGCACTAAGGAGGTAAGCTCAACGGCTTTACCGAAATCATCATTGGTTAAACTGGAATGGGGGTCCACACAATTTCATGAACTTAAGAAATATTTACGAGAAAAATTCTAAAATATTATTGTCTACGTTAAATGGGCTGAAAAAGCTCAGTGGATGAAAGAATCACTTCAGAGTGAAAATGTTGAAGCGAAGAATGTGGGAGGAAGTGCTTGTGCAAGCTTTAAAGAATTACAGCGTCTCTATCCAAATTCTACGCACAACAAAGTGTTTATCTGTTGAAGAAATTAAACTTTTTTTTTGTTAGGATACCATACATTTATTGACTTTGAGAATTTAACAATCCATTAGTAAACCAGCAGAAATTGGTGCGGCCGATGAGATCAAGATCAAGAGAACTTGTAGTATTGCCATTGGTTTTTGATATTTCATATTCTACAAGAAACGACAAATTTTGAAAACGTTTTAATATGTCAATCTTAGTAAATTTCGTGCAATTTCTTATATTTGTCTCATCAAAAACCATAATAGTTTGACCGATCAGATGAAAAACACCCTGTATTAACGATATACTAATTAGTATTGCATTGAAGGTTTTAAAATGTTTGCTATTCTTTGAGTAACTCATATAATTCTGGCCAGATTTTCCCAAATGTTTTTTAAATGTGTGCTATCAAATTAAATAAATTCGTTATAAATTCGTTAAAATTGCTTATTAGGGTATTCTATTTATAGTAATTCGTTTGCCAAATCTTGCTTGAATATACTTAATTTTAACAACTTTATATAATTGGTTAATTAAAACGTCCCGCAATTTTTGTACTTATAAAAGAAATAGTCATTTTGGGGTTAGTTTATTTAACCTTATATCTAGAAAACTGTAAAACTATGAGCACATTTTTCCGAGATAAATGCGATTTTTCCAAAAATTTATTAAAAACAATTAAGAAAATTTATGTTTAAAGACAAATATCACGAAAATGAAAGCATGGATGTTAATAATGTTTAAATATGAATTAACTATTACGCAATTAGCTATAAAATAAGCTCAGCTTGGTTGCTCTATTGTTGTTACCTACTCCTCTGAAGGAATTTTTTTAAACGCCTGTAATTCAATGAGTGTTGAAGATAGACCCCCCTCCTATACGTCTTTTTTCATAACATGAACCAATCAATCAGATCCCAAAATATCTGCATCCCAAACCGGACCACCCTCTATATGTTGGAGTAGGTGGTATATTTCGAGCGTTAAACTATTTCAAGATATCACTCATATGACTTTGTTTATTAATCATCTTACGCTTCTTTAAACCTTGTGGGTGTTGTTCTTGGGATTATGAATTTTTCTACTGCTGCAATTCCTGTTGTTGTAGGCAATGTTGTTACGAGTATTGTTTTTTATGCTGGAGTGTTGGTCCACAAAAGACTCAAAGAAGATGGTATGGTAGCTTTTTCACTCCACGGAAAAACGGATATAGTATGGGTTCCGCTCAAGATAAATGTGGAAATATTTGTCTTTAAACACAAAATAGATTTTTTGGAAGAAATGATGATGGAAAAGGTAAAAGAAATGTGCGGAGGAGACTTTATTTTCCACCAAGACATTTCGTCTGTTCACACCGCCAGAATAGTAAAACTATATCTTTAGTCAAAAATAAATCTTACGAATGGACTTTATGAGAAGGGACCGAAATACGAGACAGTTAAAGATCTTACAGATGCTGTTTTAGCTACTTGGGCATCTATTTCCACTGAAGCTTCTCAAAACTTGATAAAATCAATTCAAGTAATATACAAAAATTAAAACACCAAATATTAAATCTTGTTTTTTATTAATTATTTGAAGTTTACTTTAACAAATTATTTGAAGTTTTTCTTTAACAAATTATTTAAGGCTTTCCGCTCATAATTTTTGTTATTGTTACGTTTTTGTCTTTTTTTTTATTATATTAAGAAATAAAATTAAAATCTTTCACCTTAAATTGATTAATTTGACATTTTGCACTATCATGATCATGATCACTATTTTTTGACATTAAATACAAAATTAACCCAGAGTTTTTGTGTGAATTTCGCTTACTGTAGGTTTAATCTTTATCTGGAATGACGAAAATAAAATTAATTTTTTTTACCTGTTTTTTTGTTTATTTTGTTTAATTCTTCTTTTAAAAAATGATCTCTTGATTTCTAATACTGTTTATTTAACTTTATGTTATATTTTTAAAAGTTGAATTTTTTGAGCTTTTATTTTATCTCTGGGTAATAACATTTTATTTTCGTTTTAGCTAGGACTTACAATTTTAGTGCCAATGCGAGTGTTTTGCTAATGCTGACATAATATTATGGAAGCTCATTTCATTTTTCCTACTTTTTTATTTATTTTCCGATGGTTCACTCTTGTCTGCTTGCTTGGTCGTATCTTGTTTTTCACTACCACCAATCACGTTTGGAATAGCTTTGTTAATAGTTTCCCTCACAGAATCTTCACCTGCTGCTAGAACCTTATCATAACCTGAGTAAAACGTTGAATATTTCATATGCTGATCTGCGTGTCTTTTGGCTATTATACCCGAAATAAACTCGAATCGAATCGAAATAAAATAGAATCGTTACGCAAATATATGGAAAGTCCTAACGTTTTATCCAATACGGCTGGACTCAAACTCTTTCTAAGCTGACTGGTGTAATTTCGTACATATACTATGCCGCCTTTCTCAAACTGGTTTTCGATGGTCCGTCACTTATTGTAGTTCCGCATCTGATTTTCATCAGTATTTGCTAAATTCGGACGCAAACGACCTAACCGTAAGAGTAAGCAAATTATCCACTACTGCTTTATTTACAGAAGCCCCAAACTGGACAGCAATTCGACTCTTATTGAGTTTGATGTCCTGTCTGAATCCATTCATAGAATTGTATCCTTGTATCCTCGTACTGAAATCGTTATTACGGGCGATTTCAATATACACAATTCTGGGTAGCTTCGACAACAACCGAAGAATCTTCTTCGCTGCGGAAAAAAACTTAACGCAGTTTGTAAATGAGCCCACGCAAATAGCAGACGTTGATAGTATACCGCCAACACCTTGGAATTGTTTTTAACTTCAGACCCTGATAAGTACACTGTTGATGTGCTCGCCCCTATAGGCTCGTCGGACCATTGATCGTGCCATATCAGCTAATTTCTCGTACACCGACCACACAGTTAGAGAAAACATTCCTAAAAGAACCGTATGGCAATACGAGAAAGCCAACTGGAGCGGTCTTAACAGCTTCTTTAGGAATTTTAACTGGTCGTTATGCTTCCTCGATAACGACGTGGATGCCGCTGCTGATATGATTACAGACACCATTCTCTTTGGAATGAGATCCTTTATTCCTCATCGGATGAAGAGTATCAAACCAAAAGAAAAGGCATGGTACGACTCGAGCTGTAAAGAGGCCGTCAGGGTTAGAGAAATGTTTTTTCGGTCCTACAAGACCAACCCGACAGAGGAAAACCGAAAAAAGTTCAAACGAGCCAGAAATGACTGCAACGCCTTTCTTAAGCGTGTGAAATTCCTATACGACCAACAACTGAGGCAAAAAATACTGCAATGTCCCAAAGGCAGTAAAAATTTTTGGTCGTTCGTCAAAAACATTAGAAATTCCGCCTCATCCTCCATCCCAACGCTCATTTACAATGACGTTCCAGCTGTCAGCTCTTTGGATAAGGCCAATCTGCTTGCTGCACACTTTGCGGCCAGCTCAACACTCCCAGATTGTGCTTTGTCTCCGCCTACACTTGAGTGCGTCGAATCTTCAATGGGACGAATCTACTTTCGCACTCGTGTAGTAGCAAGAGTACTTAAAGATCTCAACATACATAAATCCGCTGGTCCAGATGGTATATCTCCCCTTCTTCTGAAGAGGTGTTCTTCCTCGCTGGCAAAACCACTGCGTAAGCTTTTTCATCAATCCTACACTTTAGGACTCTTCCCGAGCAGATGGAAAACAGCATTTGTCCAGCCCGTCCCTAAAAAAGGCGAATCATCTTCTCTCTCCTCCTACAGACCCATTGCGGAAAACAACCTAACGCAGCTTGTAAATGAGCCCACGCGAATACCAGACGTTGATTGTTATACCGCCAACACCCTGGACTTGTTTTTAACTTCTCACCCTGATAAGTACACCGTTGATATGCTCTCCTCTCTAGGCTCGTCGGACCACTATGTTATATCAGCTAATTTCTCGTACACCGACCACACAGTTAGAGAATATTAACTGGTCATTATGTTTCCTCGATAACGACGTGGGTGCCGCTGCTGATATGATCACAGATACCATTCTCTTTGGAATGAGATCCTTTATCCCTCATTGGATAAAGAGTAACAAACCAGAAGAAAAGGCATGGTACGATTCAAGCTGTAAAGAGGCTATCAGCGTTAGAGAAATGTTTTTTCGGTCCTTCAAGGCCTACCTTACCGAGAAAACCGAAAAAAGTTTAATCGAGCTAGGAATGACTGCAACGGCTTTCCTAAGCGTATGAAATTTCAGTACGACCAAAAGTTGAAACTAAAACTACTACAATGTGCAAAAGGTAGTAAAAGCTTTTGGTCGTTTCTCAACAACATAAGAAATTCTTCCTCATCCTCCATCCCAACGCTCATTCACAATGATATTCCAGCTGTTAGCTCTTTAGACTTTGCGGCCAGCTCAACACTCCCAGATTGTGCCTTATCTCCGCCTACACTTGAGTGGATCGAATCTTCAATGAGACGAATCTATCTATCACTGCGTAAGCTTCTTCATCAATCCTACTCTTTAGGACTCTTCTCGAGCACACGGAAAACAATATTTGTCCAGCCCGTCCCTACAGGCCCATTGCACTTACGTCCCTTCTTTCCAACGGTCATATCTCGAAACACGAAAAGTTCTCAATGACAGCCACTACGGTTTTCGTAGCAATAGGTCCACTGATGTCTCACCGAAAAGTGGAACCAAAGTGTACATCAATCTGGCGAAAGCAATATAGTTGCACTTGATATTTCTACGGCATTTGACAGAGTTTGGCATCAGGCTCATTTTTCGAAAATGCGTGCATTTGGGATCGACGACTCTCTTCTTCAATGGATTAGAAACTACCGTTCGGATGGTTTCAAGTCTGATATTCACAAAATAAATGCTGGTGTGCCCCAAGGCTCCGTTCTGTCTCCGACACTCTTTTTAATTTTTATCAATGATCTCTTGCCTGCCACTTCATATCCAATATATTCCTTTACTGACGACAGCACTCTCTGCTTTTCATATTCGTTTCCGGACTCACGTCCCTGCTCTTTGGATGTAGAAGGGGAACGGCCGCGTATGTTAAGCTCATTAAAGTCCGATATTAACAGCATAACCAATTAGGGGTGGCCGTGGTGTAGTGGTAGTAGCAAACGCTTCTCACTCGGAGGGTCCAGGTTCGAATCCTGCCCATGGCAAGTCAGTTTTTCATTGTGTAATTGGAACTCAGACAGAAAAATTCTGCGTGTGAAGGCATAACACTGACACGTAGATTTGGCTGTTGTAGAGTTTCAAGCACAGAAAAAGAAAAATACTGTGATATACCTCGAATCACTCTGAGTGAAGAAAAAACTCTCCGTCCTATTCGGACTCCCACACCTGGAGAGCAAACATAGAAACCAAACACACATGAGTTTCAAACCACTACAAAAACAATTTTCCTTTCTCCTCCTTCTATCTTTCCGCCCGCGTCCTGGCAACAGTAAAAGGGTATCTAATCCCTTAGGCGCGCGTAAATTATAAAAAAAAAAAAAAAAAACAATTAGGAAACTATCAACAGAGTGGAATTTAATGCTTCCAAAACACAATGCTGTCTGCTGTCGTTAACGCGAAACAAAGCCATTGTCCATGAATGGCACTTGCATCGACGAAACCGAAAAACTTTCCATCCTCGGTATGTGTGTCAATGACAACTTACGTTAGAATGACCACATATTCGATGTCGCCAAATTTGCTGTGAAATGTCTAGGTTTCCTCAAGCGATGTAAGAAATATTTAACCCCTCTGATCTGGCTTCAATATATAAGGCGTTTATCCACCCAAAAGTGGAGTACAACGCCCAAATCTGGTCAGGTGACCCTAAGACCCTTTGCATCTGCTATATAGGATCCAAAATCGGGCGATAAAACTCATAGGTAACGCTAATATCACGCAGTCAATGAACACCCTCGAATGTCGACGAAATGTCTCGTGTCTCACTTTGTTTTATCGCTATTACCACCATCAGTGCTCCATTGAAATCGCCAGTAGCATTCCGCCCCTTCAAACCTTTAACCGTAACATCCGTCTCGCTATGAATGCTTATCAGTATATCCACAGGCCCACTTTCGGAAGTACTCTGAGATATCGTGATTCATTCCTAAGCCGAACAACTTGCTGGTGGAATGCCCTGCTCTCTATTTCTTAGTTATTATAATATTCAGACATTTAAAATCAACGTACATCGGTACCTATCTTTCGTCCCTCCCTAATTTTCCTTCGCCCGCGCTGTATACAAACATAACATTTTAAGGGTACTTTAACCCCTTGAGCGCGCGCTACTTAAAAAAAAAGAAAAAAGGAAAATGTCGCCTCAGCGTTAGAACTAAAGGTTTTTCCCCTCTTGTACTGTAAGGGGCGTTTCTGTACCCAAAGAAAAAAGAAATATCTTTGCAAGTTGGTAATCAACTTGGCATTTTTAAAAGTTTGCACTGCATTTTTCGCAGGACAATTACTTATCGCGTGAAAGGCGCTGGTGTTACGTGCTTGACCAATATTTTGGGCAGACCAACTCAACAAAACTTTTCTTAGCTTTTCTAATCTATTTTCTGTATCCGCTCTAGGCCATTTATTATAAACGTGTGTTATGGCCCCCATAGTTAATATTGTCACATAATTAAGTGCCCTCCCCAATTCCCCTGAGTACGTAACCTTGTCATGCTTGTCGTTTGAACATCAAGCATCAAGCGTACAAAAGGGCTCATACAAATTAAGTTCTCTACCCAACATTACATTCTCAAGAAGAGAGAGCTGGAGAGCACGAACTAGATCGTAAGCTTAGATCGTAAGTATTTATCGCAAGACTAGTCTCTAAGTTTAGTTATTAAGGAATTTTCAGTCTATTACCGGAGTCAGCTTTGAAAACTAGTTATAAATTTAGTAAAAATAAAAGATAAGAGTAATTTCAATCTCTAGCGAGTTTTATTATAATTCAATCGTTACATGTTGTATGATAATAATGATAATGATATCAGACCCACTGATGCGACTATACATAGTGCAGTTGAAGATAATTTACACTATATACATATAATATAAAAGGCAATAAATATCTACAAAAACAAAATATTATTAAAAATAAGAGAAAATATTCACAAAAATAGTTAACAAGAAATGCAAAAATTACGTATACGCCACAGAAATTAGTTATTTATTGGGAATAATGAAAAGATTCATTATTGTAAAGGAACTTATATGCGATTATTGTGAATATACAAGGCTATTTCTTAAATTTCACGATCTTTATGTAAAATATTTTACTAATAATAGTAAGTTAAAAATTCTTAAATCTTGCTCTATGTTGGAAGATATCACAGATAAAAACAAGAGGCTTACAATCATAAAAAAAGAACATTTAACAAAAAATCATAGAGGCATTTCCGAATTATTTTCAGAACTTAAACAATAATAATATCCTTATATGCTTAAAATAATACATGCATTTGTCAATAATTGCGAGACATGTAACTTGGCGAAATATTATAGACTTCCACCAAAGTTACCATTTAAAAACACAGAATCACCCACAAGTTTTAACGATTCAGTACATATGGATATTTGGTACCCTTGTAGAAATACTATGTTCTTAACAATGATTAATAAGTTTCCAAAAGACGCTACTATTCACAAACTTAAGGATAGAACATGGGTGCTATCAAAGAACGATTAATCTACTTAGGTAAAATGCGAAAGTTGGTCTCCGATGGCGAAAAGGGTATTAAACACAATGCTGTCGAGCAGTTTGTAAAAGATAATGACATAACTTTTCATCAAAAAAATCCATGTAATAATACAGACAATTCAGATGTAGAGCGATTGCATTTAACTCTTAATGAACAATTGAGACTTCTCGAGATAGATAAAACCCAAACTGAATTAGGCGATTTAGTTAAAAAAATTTTAATATCAAAATGATTTATAACGTGACAATACATTCTCCCACCAAAGTAAGACCAATTGACTTTATTGACAAAAACTATGACAAAAATTAAATACAAAAACTAGCCACTAAATACGAAATGGAAAAATTAATTTGAATGGGACAACTTAATAAGAACAGAAATGAAAATAACAGTTTATGTAAAAGTATTGTAAAAAATAGAAACATTTAAAAATGTAAACCAAAATAAAAAAGATTGAAAAGTACAAAGTAGATAATTGTTATATTTATGATACAAGAAATCAAAGAACTAAGTATTGCAGGGAGCAGTGGAAGAGAAAATTCAAATACCAACAAACACCTCCCTAACTGACTAGAGATTAGTATCTAATTAATATTAACTATTGTAAACTTATAATAATTTTATACTTATATTGAATTTATGTAATCAAATAATTCTGAATTGCTTGTAGTGATTTTGTATTACGTTGGATTTTTATAATATTCGAATCTTTTCTACGGTTTCTATTTGATTTTGTTATTATATTTATTGTCTATCACATATAAACACATCAATTTTGTATTCATAATATTGTAATAAAAAAAGTAACAAATAATAATATCTAATGTATAAAAACAAGGACAAAAAAAAATCAAACAAATATTAACCTTATAATTATCTTTTTATAAACTTATATCGAATTTTTGTAATCAAAAATGTTGAATTCTTTGGATTGTTATTTATTTGTATATTGGACTTTTATTACAATTTGAATTTGTTTACGTTTCCGATTATTTGATATTATTATTCTATTTGATATCTAATAACTTATTTTTTGTGGACAATAAACTCTTAGCGGGAGAGGTGTTACATAACTAAGTGCCCTTCTCAATTCCCCTGAGTATGTAACCTTGTAACGCTTGTCGTTTGAGCATCAAGAATCAAGCGTGCAAAAGGACTCATACAAATTATTTTCTCTCTTCAACATTATCTTCTCAAAAAGACAGAGTTGGAGAGCACGAACTAGATCGTAAGTATTTATCGTAAGCCTAGTCTCTAAGTTTACATTTTTCTGTTTTTTTTTCTTCACTCAGAGTGATTCGAAGGTTATAATTCACACTTGTTTTTTGCACTTGAAACTCTACAACAGCCAAATCTATGTGTCAGTGTTATACCTTCACACGCAGTATTTTTCTGACTGAGTTTCAATTACACAAATGAAAAGCTTGAGTAACTTGTCATGGGAAGGATTCGAACCCTGACCCTCCGAGTAAGAAGCGATTGCTATTACCTCTACACCACGACTATCCCGTAGTCTTAAAGGAATTATTACTCTGTAACTTCTCATGATTACGACATCTTCCACTCCCAGTTCGTTCGAATATGGTTTCAACTCCTGATCTACATTATCTGACCAACCATTCTGAATGAACCGAACAACTATTCGTAGTATCAAACCGCGTCTAGTGTTGCATGTAGAGGTGTCGCTAGTCAAAACGATTTCATGCTTTGGATTAAAAGGAACTAGCAACTTGTTCGAGTTTATCTCATTCTAACATTTACTAACAGTCAATCTCCACAGTCATAATTCAAAGAGATAATTTACTAGAAATATTTGAAATAAAATTTCCATAATAGTTGACCATCCCAATAAAGGCACGTATCTCAATCAAGTTGGTGGGCTTCGGAGAGTCAACGATAGCTGCAATCTTTCCTGGATCCTTTCGCAATCCGTTTTTATCGCCAACGTAACCCAGATACTTAATTTCTAGTAGAAAAAAACACATCTTTCCTTATTAAGTTTAAGCTCTGCATTTTAAAAAAAACTCCTAAAATCACTTTCAAATTGCGGATGTGCTCCTCTAAATTACACCCAACGACTACAATGTCATCCAACAAATGTACCGTACCCTTGCATCCCCGAAGCACTTTCTCCACTTCCTCTGGAAAATATGACTTCCTGGCTTGATGCCAAATGGTAATCGGATAACCCTTTAAATGCCCTTGTCTGTGCTCCGCGCAAGTTTATTACCGATATCTTCATCAATTAAAATCTGTTTGTATGACAAGATTAAATCGATTTTCATGTAGCTCATGGTATATATCGGATATGAGTGGAACTGGGTTATTAACTTCCTCCAACTGATCGTTGACCGTTAGCTTGCAGTTCCCTCACACACGAATTTTTCCATTTGATTTGAGTACTAGTAGTAATTTCATTTTTTTTTTTCAAAATACCTTCCTTTACGAATCTATCAAGCTTTCGGTTTACTTCCTTCTAAAGGCAAACGGGACACTTATTGGCTTACAAAACTTTTCCTTAGCACCTGGCTTGAAATCTAGTGAAATAATTGGGTTATTAACTATATGCTCCTAGTTTACCATAGAACAATTCTGGGAACTCAGTAAAGCAAAATGGGCAAATCAGACAGACTATATTGAAAACTGCCAACAGTTTTCTGGTAGTCTAGGGGAATTTTTGATAAGACTTCACCGGTAGATATGCTTAGAAAACAAACGTTTTCTGGGAGTCTAGGGTAGTTTTTGGTTAGACTTCACCGGTAGGAGACCTTAGAATATTAACGTCTTTGATACGACCAATTCTATTCAATTCATCAGTTATTTGGTAGAAGAAACTTCGGGCACTCCGGTTTTCACCAGATTCCAAACCATGGTTTGTCTTTGCTTTCTGGGGACATTCTCCTGAAAGGAGTGGTTTTTTCTAGAAGTGCAGTTGAATCACCCTAACCTTACTCTTCATGTTGTCTTCATCTTATGTACAAATGGAAACTTTTTTGAGGTAACTCGCACTACGCTTACTGTCCTTTCACACTGTCCTTATAGATATATTTTCTAATCTACTGACAGCAGATCCCTGATTACTGCAATAATTCATTAATTTTTTGAACAAAAAAATATATTCCCAGAATTCATGCAATTTCCAATTCACTTTAAATTTTATTCAATATAACTATGTAATTAAAAAAAACAAATTCTATATTTCTTCGTACGAGTATATTAATTTATTGCAGAGAGCAATTTACGTATTTGCATATATCTAAACTGTGGTATTCGCAGCTAGATTCCATTAATGGAATTACTTTGTCAAAGAAACCATTGAAAGATGAGCCCTATTTTAATTTAGTATTAACGAAATTGATAGATAGGTTAATCCGAAATGGTTGAGGTATCCTTGCCCTTAAGTTAACTGAACACCAAAGCAGAAAATAATTTTTTCAATTTCACAGTGATTTAATTCACGTTGCGGTCGACTCTTTTTTTAATCGAATATAACTTAATTTTTTCAAATAAAGTATATCCAGGATATCCAGGAAAAATGTGTATACAAAATACTCCAGTTTAAATCAACGGTAATTTTAGGTGAAAGTGTTTATGCTATAAAAAAAGGAGGTAATAACATAATATTTTAACTACCTCAATACGATCTGTGCTGGAATTATTAATTGTATTATTTTGAAATTTCGAACAATAATGACTGGAATTGAGTTTGAATCGAAATTCTTCGTTCATTAAAAAGAATGATTAATGGCATTATATTTTGACACTAATTTATATCACTTCACTTTATAATCTTATAATATGAATTTTTTTTAAAGAAGTGATTTCCGTCGGTGCAATTTTCTCTTCGAGAAATTAGTACTTTGTCTCTCCAATAACCCCCTGAATATTGACTTGCTCATACACAGGTTGTAAAGACGTGATGCCCCCACTCAGAATTTGCATTATATCAGTTCCCAATGCACTGATCAATTTTGCTATATAATGTTGCGGATTAATCAGGTCCTCAGTAAGTCAATAGTTTCATGGGCAATTTACCGCGTAAGAAAATCCATCTGGAACCACATATTATCCGGATCAATGTTGTTATTATTTCAAAAAAATAATCACTGTTCATTGTCCGGTAATGCTGGCCATTGACAGTGACGCGAGACTCGATCCATTTTTTAAAAAAGTGAGGACCTATAATGTTATCAACATGAAAACTACACCACACAACACACTTTTGTCTATGTAATTGAGCCTCATGTGTATGTCCTGAGTTTAGCACACTCAGAAATTGAAATTCTGTTGTTCACGAACTTATTGAGCAAAAAGTTAGTCTCATCATTAAATATAATTTTTCAATAAAATCTAGGGTTGAGTTCAAACTGCTCAAGATATCGATATATCCGGCCTAGTATCATGAATATGTTTCAGTTGTACCGTTTTACATAATACGAGTACTTCTATGCAAATTAGTGACGAATTCGACCATAGTGTTTAAACATCTTGACTAAAAATAGACTGTGGGTGGCCTTGAGCCATGGCTCAAGTGGTAGTGTATTGGTTTCCGAATCGGATGGTTCGAGGTTCAATACCAGCCGTTATCGAAAGATTTTTTTTCATGCAACTAAAATCTCGTGAGATGAATGGTTGCCTAAATACAACATCAAGTCAATTTACACTAGTAATATAGTCTCCCCATTAATTGTTGGATGCCACCCATGGAGCGAAATAGCCAGTGAGTCCAAAAATCTTTCTTTATCTTTCTGTCCTATTTTCCGAAAAACTTAAACATGCTTTGGCATCATAAGTGTAGACATACCCACTTGAGTGTTAAGGTCTTAAAAAAAATTAAAATAAAGACTTACGAACTTAGGATGTTACTCCACATTTTCTGTTACAAAATAAGATAGTCTTAAGTTCAAAGATAAACTTTTCAGAATCGAAAATATCTGTATACTCCCAGTGATCTGTTATTCGCTCAATACACAGATATTTCTGTATACAATTTACGTAACCGGTAATGCATACAATTTCCAGTTGACTCATAGTTTTTCTCTTTTCCCACAATCCTATCTTTTGCACTTTTAACTTGCTTCGTCCGATACACGCGCGTCGAACAGAATTAAATTTTCCCACACCAAAAAATGCTGAGCTAACAATATAGAACTAAAAGGCACTGGCAAACACGCCAAGCTTCGGTCTAAGTACTAAGAGTAAAAGCTAATAAATTTTTTTTTACCGCGAAAACGGGACTAAAAATATCAGTGGTGCAGTCAGTAGGATCTTTATATAAAAAAAAAAGAGTGAACGGACCGAAAAATCGCGAAGCAAATGAAGAAAATAATTCTAAAGACTTAGTAGAAAAGTGAAATACAACTGTTTGATAAACACTTTGGTGAACTAAAAATTAGTGATTAACCAAACTAAAATGCAGACCCAAGAATAAAAATAAATTAATGTGAACGAAAATCACAGCAAAATTCTGAAGAAAGTGTGAACGAAAATCATAGCAAAATTCTGAAGAAAGTGTGAACAAAAATCACAGCAAAATTCTGAAGAAGAATAGCATAGATAAGTTCTGGCCCAAAGCTATCAGCCAGGAAATGAACGAACAACTAATGGAAGGCTCACAGCAGCCATAGAAGTTTTAGCTGCACGAGGTGCACTAAGCATACAAAGCCGTGCGTGCTTCGTAATGAAAGAAATTTCTTATATCAAACCATTTGATGGCGATCAAAAAGAACTCACCCAGTTCTTAAGTGTATTTGGAACACACGTAAATGCAGTGGAAGATCCAGTGAAGTTGGAGTTATGGGGGGCGATTTACAACACAAAAATCACCGGAAAAGCCAAGGACTTACTTCTCAATAACCAGCCGAGTGGATGAACCGAAGCAAGAGATCTGCAACATTTCCAACCAGCAGGCAACCATAGGGACATATCCAGAAAAATAAATTACCTCAGAGTAAGTTCAATATTACACCTTAGTAATAAAATAAAATTATTAGTTCAAGAAATAAATTCTATTGCAACATATGAAACGAAACCTAGTGAAGGCAAGGAAACATTTTATATTATTTTAGTTAACCGAATCACGCGCGCTGTTAATTGAAATTGCTGATCACATCCGGATAACTTCCAGT
The DNA here is from genome assembly GCA_949129095.1 of Volucella bombylans. Taxonomy (NCBI): domain Eukaryota; kingdom Metazoa; phylum Arthropoda; class Insecta; order Diptera; family Syrphidae; genus Volucella; species Volucella bombylans. Next base: position 44,189,504 of record OX422144.1, on the reverse strand, counting down.
ATAATCGAAGATATACCGGTACAATCCCAGCCCCCACCGACTCCATCATACAACACCTCGCTTCTCACTGAGATGCTTGAATCTGCAATTATGTAACTCTTGGATCATCTTCTCCTCCACCACAACCCTCTTCGGTAAACGATGCTACTACACCAACTCCTGAACCCACAATCTCAAGATTCGGAATCTTATGGACACTTTCGGAGTGGAACACGAGAATAAAAAAGTTGAACAATTTCAACAAAGCTGAGTCAGTTGCCTTTTTAATAAGAGGTACTCTCCTCGACCGAAACAGGCTAACTAGTCTCTTCAAATCTAAATTTAAAATATATGTCAGCAACTGCCGTAAGATCTCCACCAACACCTTCAAGGTAAGCATCCCGTCAAAATATGAATGGATGTTTATCAACCCTGCTTCCGACGTCATCAATCTGGGTGGATTAACTATGGAAAGAATTAAACCGAATAGGGGAAACAACAAACATCGCAAGGATACTACCTTTACCTCAAAATCCACTAAATCTAAAAAACAGAATAATGTTAATTTTATGTCTAATCTCAAAACTCAATTCCTAAGCGCGTATCTTTCAATCTAGATCCTCCTCCCAGTCATTTACAAAACCCAACATCTTCTCATTCCCCTCATACAAAAACGGCATACCCCAACTTTATTCGTTCCCATATTTTAAATCCCTCCCCATGTTCTAAGCTAGACTCCCACCCTAATACCACACCACCTTCTTTTTTAGACCCCATTCTTCCTCCAAAGGCAAAGTTAACCAAGCACCTTTTCGATTCTGGAGAAGATGGCCGATATGTTCTCTCTCGTTTAAGAGACCGCAGATTATATGACAATGTTCGCTTATATCTCGCCTACCTACATGATAAGCCTGACTCTGTCTGTATCGACGGTATAACGAAAACCAATGCAATGGTTTCCATTCTGCAAGAAGGCTTCCCCACTAATCATAATGATCTGCGGCAACTTTTTATACGTTTTCATGAGCAGTTAGATATGACTCCTGATGACGTGGCTAATGATTTCTCTTCTTTCGCGTCTCATGTTAGCTCCAAACGGATACTACACCTCCAGAGAACACGGTCTAGTTTCAAAAACTACCATCGCTCCTAACCCACCACTCAATTCTTTGCCGAAGCCTCTCAAATATATGTCCCTGTATTATCAAAACGTAAGAGGATTACGAACTAAGATTTCTGCTATATATCTTAATTCGCAGATTCTGCCATACGACATCTTTGCCCTCACAGAAACCAATCTCACCCCTGATAATAAGAATAATGAATTATTTTCCCAAGTCTTCGATTTACACCGTGACGATGGTCTAGATAAAGAGGAGAATTTATATGGCCGTGGTGTACTTCTAGCTATACACTCTCGTCTCGAGTCTAGACCCTTTAAAAAATCGTCCACGGCATTCTTCGAATTCGTTTGCGCTAGAATTCCTATTTGCAAACGCAACCTATATATTTGTTGCTGCTATATTCGCCCCTCTCAACCAATTCAAGGTTACCAGCTAGCTGTTGATGCAATCGACTGCATTTTTAATGCTGCTGATCCCAATGACGTTGTTATTTTTTTAGGTGATTTTAATCTACCTAAACTTCTATGGACTCAGACTTATCAGTGCTACTATACTGCAACAAATCCTACCTCTGATAAAGAGAATCTTTTCATTGACTGCCTAACTGACTCTGGTCTATATCAATTAAGTGGTGTCACCAATAACATCCGCAGACAACTCGACCTAGTCTTCGCCACTGATACAGATAACTGCGTCGTTTTAGAAAGTAAACATCTGCTTTCTAAGTTGGATAGTTACCACCCTCCGCTTTCTCTTACACTGACATATGACAATGGTCTTAATCGCGTTTCCTATGAATATTCTTACAGTTTTAATTTTCATAGGGCTAACTACGCCGAGCTGAACAACCTCCTCAGTATGGTCAATTTTAACTTTCTCTACAATAACCCTAACCTTACGGTTAACGATGCTCTTGTATCCTTTTATACCGAAATTTTAAAATGTCTCTCCCAATCTGTGCCTTTTCTACCCAAAAGGAATCCCTCATCGTCACCACCCTGGTATAATAAAGAGCTGCGATGTCTTCGTAACAAGAGAAATAAGCTCTGGTATTCTTACTTAAAATCGCGTTCCGACACCGATTTCTTCTACTACCAGTCTGTCCAAATTAATTGCTCTGTACTTTGCCAAACTCTCTATAACAACTATTTAAACCGAATGGACCACACACTCATTTCCGACCCCAAAAGATTCTTTCAGTTCATCAAAACTAAAAGCAAATCGGATAACTATCCATCATCCCTAAATTTTCTTGATAGGTCCTCGGGCGATCCCCAAATTATTGCAAATCTCTTCGCAATCTTTTTTGGCCAAGCGTTCGCCATCCATTCCCAAGAGCCAGACCATTCTTACTTTTCCTACTTAAACAGCTGCCCACAAACAACTTTGGAATCGGTGTCTATAACTTTAGAGCAAGTTAGAGATAAAATAATAAAACTCAAAGATGATTATTCTGCTGGCCCTGATGACCTTCCCCCTATATTTTTAAAGAAATGTCAAATGCATCTAGCCCAACCTCTTACAGCTCTCTTTCAGCTTTCTATCACGCAGGGATTATTTCCATCAACCTGGAAAAGGTCGTTTATTATTCCCCTACATAAAAAAGGTAGAAAAGACGATATTTCCAACTATCGACCAATTGCTAAGTTGTCCTGCATACCTAAGCTTTTTGAGAGCATTATCTATGACATAATGCTTTTCCATTGTAAATCTATTGTTTCCCCAAACCAGCACGGATTTTTCCAAGGCAGATCTGCGACCACCAACTTAACGGAATTCGTATCAAGCACTTTATGTGCACTGGAATCTGGAAATGAAGTTGATGTGATTGCCACCGATTTCAGCAAAGCCTTTGATAGAATTGCTCATGATATAATCCTTCTAAAATTAAAGGCTCTTGGTTTCCAGATAAACTTTATAACTTGGGTTCAATCCTATTTAAATGAAAGACTTTACTACTCGTATGTTCTATTTAGGTCCATGGTTTCTGACCCAATTAAAGCCTCCTCTGGTGTACCCCAAGGCAGCTACCTTGGTCCCTTATTATTTATTCTGACCATTAATGATGTTGCTTGTATCATTAAAAATTCATACATATCTGTTTACGCAGATGATATGAAAATATTTAGATATATATCATCTTCCTCAGACAGCCTACTTCTGCAGCAAGATCTAGACAGGTTTTGTACTTGGTGTCAGAAGAATTTTCTTGAGCTTAACGTCAATAAGTGTCAGGCTATAACATATACCCGTAAACGCCTCCCTACTTCACCTCGTTGCTATCTAATCTTTAATCTGCCTGTTCCCTTAGTGAATGAGTTGCGTAATTTAGGTGTTATCTGCGACAAGGAACTCAATTTCCGTTCTCACATTGATAGTATAATAAAAAAAGCCAACTCTGCCCTTGGTTTTATCAAGCGCGGGTCTAAGGCGTTTTCCAATCCTTATGTTACCAAATCTCTTTACATAACCTTTGTTAGGCCTCTTCTGGAATATGCCAGCCAAGTTTGGTCACCCTACTACAGAACTCACATCCTCCGGATAGAAGCTGTTCAACGCAGGTTTTTACGCTTTGCTTTACGTGGTCTTCCCTGGGATGATAGCCAAAACTTACCACCTTACACTGACCGGCTGAAACTTATAAATTTACAATCCCTTTCTATACGCCGAAAAGTTGCCGACATTCTCTTTATTCATCAAATTTTAGTAGGTAATATCGACTGTCCTTCCTTACTTCAAATTATTTCTTTTAACACCAATCCCCGCAATCTTAGGTCTGTGCCACTTTTCCGGCTCAATCTTCACAGAACGAATTACGGACACCTGGAGCGAATGTCTAGGATGCTTCGCGAAGTTAACGATGTACTGCCTCTCTTCGACTACCATCTCAGCAAACTCTCCCTCAAGAACATAATTATTTCCGCCTATTCCTCACGTCCTTATTTTCTTTAACCGCTCCCACCCTTTAGTTTTTAAGTGAAAATGTTAGTTTTAAGTATATGTTTGCTTGCAATAAGCTTAATAAATCTGTCCGGGATTGACCCGGGCCGCAAAATATAAAATCAAAAATCAAAATTAATAGAATTAAGCAAATAGTGTCAGGGAATTTGTCCCGAGAAATAAAAGATCTTTACGATTTACATCAAATAAAAAAATACTTTGTACACTTATGTGGGCTTTGATCAACATAACATAGACAGAGACTTTATGATACAAGATAAACGTAACGCACATAATTCAAAACCCAATCACGATAACAGGACTGTTGAAACATTACAAGTAGGTGACAAGGATGACGACATAACAAACGGGCAACAAAGGAAGACGAAATATGTGTAATTTGCTTTGGTTTGCAATAGTGCAATCATTTGTTTTTATCGTTGACCAAAACTAGGTCAAATCGCGTCCCAAGTGTTCGGTTTTTGTTTAGTTTTTGTAAGTTTTCTTTTTCCCCTTTCTTTGGCACTAAAAGGTAAGTGTTTTTATCTAATTATTTATCTTTTTTGTCTGCTCCCCTCCCTTCGCGTAATTCGATTTCATTTTGATTTGTGTACACCGGCGTAAGTACGTGCGTGTGTACATATTGTACATAAGTACATCGATTGTTTCTTATTGTTTCGTGAAAGTGAAAGATCGAGTGCAGTGCAAAACAAAAAAAAGCAATGGGAAAATTTAAAAAAAAGTAAAAAGTTCATTGAAATTATTTCCCAACAACTCGGTACAATTTATTTGATGTTATTTGTACGATAACTGTTCTTCGCGTACGCGGCTTTTGGTTGTGCAGTGCGATGCTGTGCGACGAAATTTTCGCGAACGGTTAGTGTTTTGACGATGGCCGAATTAGCCTTCTTAGTGTGTGTGTGTGTGGTATTTAAATTTTTAAGTAAAGTCAAGAATCCGCCTTCCTTTGAATTGGAGTAAGTTTTTTTTTTTTTTTACATATTTAATTTTGTTTACATATTTATTTATTATTATTTTCTTTATTTATGTAATTTATGTTAAGATTAGTTTAAGGTATATATTATTATTAAGTATTTATAAATTTTAAAAAGTGTTGTTTTTCTTTTTAAATTGATAACTTTAAAGTGTTGTGTTTTGAGTGGACAACGTTGACTGTTCAGTGAAAAACTTCAAGTGCCGTCGGGGTTTTGATTCTCCATTTCCCGTCGGCATTTTGGAATTTTGGAACTCTGCAGTGTTGTCTGGTATGAATGATTTTGTGTGGTTTAGAGTGGACTGTATGTATGTGTGTTGTGTTGCGTAAGGAAATCTAGGATAAATAAGTTTGTAATTATTTGTATTCCATTAAACTAATAAATTATTTTCAAAAGAAAAGAAATGTCTTTAATTTTTCATGTGAGTTTATTTAAAGTGTTTGTTTTATAAATGTTGTGTTGTGTCGTTTAAATGTCTTGCTTTCAGTTTGCGACATATAACGACAAATAGAAACTTTTCCCAGGTGAGCGATTTAGTTCTCCGGTTTCGGGTTCGTACCGTAAGCACTCGGACAAGTGCTTATTTCAGGGATGTGTGTCGATGATTCGTCCGAGACGAATTGCAATGTTGGTAGTTTTTCGTCCTTGAAGAGAATTAAGTCTCCGCGTTTTGATCCCGGTTTCCGTCTTGTCCCCTTCGGGCGCTGTTTCAAAGTGGACATATATACTTTGCTTCACTTGCGCAAGATATTCTTTTTGATATGCTCTCCAGTAGACAGTTCATCGTGAAGAATGGTGATGTGACTTCTGCTGGAACATTTAACATTAAAAACGGTCTGCAACAAGGTGCGGTAAATTCGCCGATCCTGTTCAACATTTACACAAGTGATCTGATAGGTTCACTTCACCATGCCATAGCGTGCGCAGACGACTTAATCGCGTACACAACAGGTCCAAAGATTGAGGTCTGTTGGGGTGTGTAGGGCTATTTTCTCGACTCTGTCCTATGTATGGGGTAATGGGTTAAAAAAAATGCGGTTTTTAAATAAAACACGTTGATTCGCTTCCAGGGTTACAGCAAAAGAGGCCTTTTTATTATTCACCGGAAATTATTTCCATTTTTAACTATCAACTGCCATACATTTGTACTAAATTTACAATACGTAATCTTATGTTACGTTTCATAGGTTACATTATTAATAAAATAAGAGTACAATTTCAATAAATTTATCTCACTTCTAACATGGATTACAATTTTAATACAAAAATGAAATAATTATATTTACTAAACATATACTAGTATGTATATTATTTATACATTTTGTTCACGAACATGCTCCCGCTCGGTGGACGAATTTAGTCCACAAGTGTCCTCGCTCTTGTACTTTACTGTACCTCTTTTTACATAAAAGTTGTGTGTTGTGTGAGGGTGTTGGCTATCTACATGTAAATGAGACAAAATCGTCTAAATTAATAATTTGAAACATTACATGTAGGTGACAAGGACGACGATATAACAAACGAGCAACAAAGGGAGATAAAATATGTGTCATTGACTTTGGTTTGCAATAGTGCAACAGTTTGTTTTGATCGTTGACCAAAATTGGGTCAAATCGCGTCGTGTGTTCGGTTTTTGTTCAGTTTGTGTTGTTAATTTTCGTTGCTTTTTCTCCTTTTTGTTTGTTAAAAAGGTAAGTGTTTTTAAATAATTATTTCTTTATTCTTTTTTGTCTGCTCCCCTTCGCGAAATTCGATTTCGTTTTGATTTGTGTACATCGGCGAGAGTACACAATCGTATATACGTACGTGTGTATATATTTATATGCATCGGTTTCGCGCAAGTGACATTCGTGTGCAGTGCAAAAAAAATAAAAGAGGAAAAAAGAGTTGGGAAAATAGAAAACATTAAAAAGTTCATTAACAATATTTTCCCAGCAAATTCGGTACAATGTGTGGTGTTAATTTTGTACGATAACTGTTCTCCGCGTACGCAATTTTTGGTTGTGCAGTGCGATGCTGTGCGACGAAATTTTCGCGAACGGTTAGTTGATGATGGCCGAATTAACCTTCTTAGTGTGTGTGTGTGGTATTTACACTTTTGTGTAAAGCCAAGAATCCGCCTTCCTTTGAATTTTTGTTGCAATTCATCCAGTAAGTTTTTTTTTTTTGACATATTAATTCGTTTGTTATTTACGTACATATTTATTTATTATTTTCTTTATTTATTTAATTTATGTTAAGATTAGTTTAAGGGATATATTATGATTATTGAGTGTTTATGTTGAAATGTGTTTTTAAAAAAAGAAGGATAAATGTTAAAAGTGTTGTGTTGTGTTGAATGGACAACGTTGAGTGTTCAGTGAAAAATTTCAAGTGCCGTCGGGGTTTTGATTCTCCAATTCCTGTCGGCATTTTGGAATTTTGGAACTCTGCAACGTTGTCTGGTATGAATGATGTGTTTTCTGTGCATAACGTTGAGTGTTCACTAAGAAGCTTCAAATTCCGTCGGGGTTTTGATTCTCAAATTCCCGTCGGCATTTTGTAGTTTCGGAACTCAACAGCGTTGTTTGGTATGTGATGTGTTTTCTGTGGATAACGTTGAGTGTTCACTAAGAAGCTTCAAATTCCGTCGGGGTTTTGACTCTCCAATTCCCGTCGGCATTTTTGAGTTTCGGAACTCCGCAGCGTTGTCCGGAATGATTGATTTTATGTGGTTTAGAGTGGACTGTATGTATGTGTGTTGTGTTGTGTAGGGATAGCTAGGATAAAATAAGTTTGTATCATTATATTTTATTAATTTAATAAATTGTTTTCAAAAGAAAAGAAATGTCTTTAATTTTTCATGCGAGTTTACTTAAAGTGTTGTGTTGTGTTGTGTTGTTTAAAATCTTGTGTTGTGTCGTTCAAATGTCTCGCTTTTCGCCTGCAATATTTGATTGCAAGTAGCAAAATTTTCAAAGTGACCGATAAAGTTCTAATATTTCGTTTCGTTCCGTAACCGCTCGAGCAAGTCCGTCTTTTCCGGGATGTGCGCCAATAATTCGTCGGAATCTCAACTGCAACGGCGGTAGTTTTTTGTCCTTGAAGAGAACTGAGTCTTCGCGTATTGATCTTGGCTTCCGTCTTGTCCACTTTGGGCGCTGTCTCATCTTGGGCAGATATATTTCGATCCACTTCTCCACGACAGTGTCTCCTTGACGAATTTCGAAAAGTCTAGTGCCACTGTTTATTTTTCCAGCTTGTGCCCGGCAGTTTCGAACAAAAAGTTTGTAGTATACAAAATTGCGACGAAGCTTCGTGGTTTTGTTTGACTTCCTGAATACCGCATGCTGATGAATGAAAAAGTGGTGTGGTGTATCCAGTAAGGTATTCTTTTTGTCAACCTCTGGCATCTGACGAAGCTCCTTGCATTCCTGTAAACACTTGGAAAGCTCTTTGTGCTGTGTGGGGTTTTTCTGGAATCTTCTTTCCGGTTGATGAAACCTACGTAATGCACCTAACTTCGAGGCACCAAACACAGGCTTACATCCGTCTGTATGTAATGGCTACGATACCTCATATCGACCATCAGGCGATCTCGTTATTGTGTTGTTATTCTTTTCAGAAGTTTTCTCTTCCGCAGTTTCCTTAGTGTTGAAAGGCAACTTTTCCAGTTCCCAGTACCTTCGCAGCTGAGTGTCATTATTGAGAACCTGTAAGAAGCTATGGACAGGTTCTTTATTTTGTGAAATAAGCTGGGGTATTTGTCTCGAAACGTGTTACCAGAGACCCAAAGGTAAGACTTACATACCGCTGACATGAACCACTGCTAACTTTTCCCAATCCAGATACCTGAATGATCGTTCGTCGCAGATGAAGCCCTAATAACTGGACAGCGGATTCAGTAATGAACGTTGCTTCCGATCCAGGATCAACTAACGCCCTCAGATTAAAATAGTTTCCATTTGAAGACCTGACTCGAACAACTGCTGTTGCCAGAAGAACACTTGGCTGATGTACTTCAGAGGAGGCTACTTTAGGTAGGTTAAATTTTGATGTTATATGAAAGGTTTGTGTAGATGCAGTTGTATTCTGTCCACTGCCTTAGATCGTCCACAGATCTCCATGGCAATAAACTTCTGACAAGTTCGAAGGGAGTGCTGACCTCTACCACATACCTGGCATGCAAACTGCTTCTTCGACTTCGACTGCAACAGCCTTGTGTACAGAAGAACCGCTGACCTTGATGGCACTAGTTCCAGCTACTGCTTCCAAGGTTTGAAAACGTGTTTCCAGGAACTCTGTGAATTGTCTCAGTGTTGGCAACTCCTTCCAACTACCTAACTTCTCCTCCCATAAACGCTGAGCAAAAGCAGGTAATTTCTCAACCAGTATATATGTATATTAAAATGTCATCCCAAGAACTAACCGGCAATCCTAAGTTTCCCAGAGCGTGGAAACATTCCTGGGACGTGTCCAGTAGAGATTTGATGTTGCTTGCCGTCTCCTTCGTCAACTGCTGCTGCTCAAAAAAAAAGATGGAAATGAGCATTTACCAACACTCGCTTGTGGTCGTATCTGGCGACAAGCAGTTCCCATGCTTTGTCATAATTGCCAGCGTACAAACCTAAATGCTGCAACAAACGAGCAGCTTCACCGAAAAGAGAAGATTTCAAATAGTGAAGCTTTTGAATTTCACCCAGCCTTTTATTTGTGTGGACTAAAGATACAAATACATTGTGGAAAGCCCGCCACTCGGTGTACGAGCCCTCAAAATGTGGTATTTGAATTTGGGGTAATGAAAGCTCATTACAAGAACCACCTGTGGATCCACCTTCCACAATCTTCTCCTTGGATGCTAACTTGGCATTGTCGATAGCGTCGACCAATTCACCTCGGTAAGTGAAATATGTTTCTTGAAGCAGATCAAAATCTTCTTCTTCCAGACCTTCTTCAATTTCTCCTCGTCGAATCTTCGCTTGAAGACCAAGCGCATTCTTGAAGTTCCCTTCTAGAATAAGAAGACGACCTGACAGATAGCTGGCTGTACGACGTGATGCTCCAGTCTTTTTGAAGTTGGAATGATCACGAAGAATCTGCTCCAGAACACCTTTTTGATCTGCACCCTTGGAAAATTTCGACATATTTTAAGGTTTCTTATTTGAAAATTAATTAATTATAAACCAATGTATGTACGAGTATGTATCAAGTACAATGTTTATTTAATTATTAGATACAGTGTCTATTAAAATACTTAATTAAATATTTTATTACAGCAACTTACGACCTTTGGTCAGCTTTGCCCAACTGGTGACAGTTGAGGTTAAAATTGACTGGTATTTAATTTAATTTTTACACGGCGCGGGAATTCCGATCATGCACAACCACCGAAAGAAGATTTAAAGTTTAAAAAGGAGAAAGACAAGGGGCAAGACACCGACCGCGAGGGAATCTGTGTACGTACTTTATGTTTTATATATATCTATATGTATATTATATTTTTTCTTATTTTCTGTACACTTGCAGTTCGCACCTGCACTTTGTTCTTGCACTTACACTTGCAATTTTTGATTAATTTTTCTTTTAAATGTTTAATGTTTTGTGTAGTCTCTTAAATATCTTTTATATACATATTTAAATATGTATGTTTTTCACTTTTCACTTTTTTTTTTTATTTTTTTTTTCTTTTTTAAATGTTTAAATGTTTAATTTTCTGTGGAGTCTTTATTCGGCTCGAAAGGGACCAAATGTTGCGGTGTGTAGGGCTTTTTTCTCGACTCTGTACTAAGTGTGGGGTAATGGGTTAAAAAAAAAATTCGGTTTTTAAATAAAACACGTTGTTTCGCTTCCAGGGTTACAGCAAAAGAGGTCTTTTTATTATTCACCGGAAATTACTTCCATTTTTAACTATCAACTGTACTAAATTTACAATACGTAATCTTATGTCACGTTTCATAGGTTACATTATTAATAAAATAAGAGTACAATTTCAATAAATTTATCTCACTTCTAACATGGATTACAATTTTAATACAAAAATGAAATAATTATTTTTACTAAACATATATGTATATTATTTATACATTTTGTTCACGAACAAGGTCATTAATATACTCTTACAACGTGACTTCGACAAAATTAAGCGATATTGCGATGACTGGAAGTTGAAAATCAATTTTCAGAAGCCGGAAACCATTTTGTTTAGGACGCCTTTGTCTGGGGCCTCTAGGGATACCAGAAAGAATTGGCGAAAGTTCTCGATCGTGGGGCAGCATGGGCAGCCACTTGCTTGCCGGAATGTAGTCAGATACCTTGGGATCTGGCTAGATCAATATCTGTATTTTAACAAACATATAGATGTTGCTCTGGCCAGAGCCAAAGGTGCTTTTGCCCTTACTTTATTTATATGTAGATAGTTTATAAGTTTTAGTTTTTAAGATTTTATAAAAAAGAAAAAGGCCGTATACTAAGTTTTTGCATTAAATAAAATTGTATTCTTAGTTTTAGTTTAAATAAATAAAAAAAAAAATTGTAATCGTACAAAACGTCGAAAGACATTAAATAAGTATTATGTTAAATTTAGAGTGCCCGCATGGGGCCAGTAAATTAGAATAAGATAATTTTAAGTTAATTAAGCTAATTTTTAAGCGTTTTTTTGTATAGCGTATAAGTGTTACTGAATTGAAAAAAATAAAAATGCATTTAAAATGAAATGAAAAAAAATGATAATGAGTGGCGTCTGGCATCGAATCATTGACCACAGGTTCGAATCCCGAGCCAAATTCAGAACTTCTTTTTTGTTTTTTTTTGGTTCCTGATCAAACTACGCGAACTCAAAACGAAACAAGTAAAAGAAAAGAAATCAAGTGATGGATGGTGGAGAGCGTTCCGCTCTTCCGAGGAAATCGACAATTACCTAAAACAAATGGACGAGACAATTAAACAAACTATGGACACTACAATACCGCGGTATCGACGTACGACTAACGAAGACCTGTTCCGCAATCCTACTATTGACGCACTGCACCGACAGAAAAGTAGACTTCTGACAAGACTTAAAAACTTGTACAGACAGTTAACTGACCGACAAGACCCGGAGATTAAGACACTGAATTCGTCGATTAAAAATATTCAGCGTTAATCTTCCATGTCGCTCGGACAGCTGGGGACAGGCGACTCAACTACAACAGAGACGTCGCACACGGCAGTTTGGATCGCCTCAGGTTTAGTAGGGCGGTGGGGAATCGCGATAAGAGGGATGTCGTTCGGCAGCACCAGCATTTCTGGTGGTTGAATGATGGGAAATATGTTTCGTCGTCGTTTCCATCAATTACGGACCAGCCTCACTAATGAGGCAGAGCTGACCAATCTATTTGCTCAGTAAATAGCGATGGCCAGCTTACATAGGTTTAGGTTAGCATTTAAGAAACATATACATATATCAGTGTATACAAAGGTGTATACTGATATATGTGTATGATTGTGTATAATGTCTATGTGTGTTTATGTGTGTATTGTACATTTAGGTTAGGTAGGCTAAGGTTTATTTTAAGTTAGATACTAAGTTTTTATAAAAACGAAAAAAATGTCCATATGCTTAGTTTTTGTAAACAAATTTTTTCTTAGCCTTAAGTATAGAAAATAAGTATTTATAAATAAAATGTAGATGCAATCGAAAGACATAGATATAAGTATTCAGAGTAGCTTAGAGTGCCTGTGTGGGGCCAGTAAGTTAGTATAAGATTGTTAAATAATTGTAAGCTAGCATTTCGACTATTCTAGCCAGTGGCCACTTCGCTGGGGGATATCTTTCTTCCGTGATGATGACTATATCGTTGACTTGTAAATTTCTTTTTGATAGTGTCCACTTTGGACGCTGTTGTAGGCGCTGTTGAAGTTAATTATTTAATAGTTACCATAATCCGAATTGTATATTACTGGCAACACCCAATACAATACTCTTATAACTCTTATATACTTTTCTGTTAAAGAAATCACTAAATATATAACTGGGTACAGTTCTTTTAAATTCTTTACTGTGTAATAAATTTTGTTGCTTGTAAAACCTAAGAAGGTGTTTTCAATTCTTTTGTCCTTACAAAGGTTATGGGCCCAGATCCGCGCAAAGTGTTAACAGTGTTGTAAAGTACAGACATTAAACATTTTTATCCAAAATGAGCTCGCCGTTTTATCAAATTGATAAGCTAAATGAGGAGAACTACGATGGATGGAGCGTGCAGATGAAAGCTGTTTTAGTTCATAGTGATCTGTGGGCTTACGTTTCACGCGCTAATGTTAAACCCACTCCAACTGCAACAAACGAATCTTCAGTGGCGGCATGGATAGGTAAGGATGAAAAGGCGTTGTCGACAATTTTACTTGGTGTAAAATCTTCGCAACTTATTCATATTAAAAAATCGACATCGTCGAAAGAAGCGTGGAGTAAGTTAAAAGAAATCCATCAACCGAGAGGCCCAGCCCGTAAGGTGGCTTTGTTTAAACAGCTATTGTCTCTGAAAATGGCTGAAGGTGAAACTATGTGTAGTCACTTGAATAAATTCTCTGAAATATCTGAAAAATTGATGGAAATTAACATTAAGATGGAAGATGAGTTGTTAGTTATCATAATGTTGTAGAGTTTGCCTAGTACCTACGAAAATTTCATTGTGGCCATCGAGTCAAGGGACTTGCTTCCCACATTAAGTGCTATGAGGACAAAGCTTTTAGAAGATTGAAAACGAAGAGAAGAAAACACTGTGGAGACAAGTAAGTCTGCATTCTTCATACGTCACCAAAATAAAGCGTCTAATTTGAAAAGCAAATGTAGAAAAGGCAAGTGCTACAATTGTCAAAAGAAGGGGCACTATGCTTCTGAGTGTCGAAGTCCAAAAAGCTCGTCGACAAGAAATGTGACGTCATCATTTGCGATGTTAAATAACAATGCTAATTCGTCGGAACTTAACGAAAATATGTGGGTGCTTGATAGCGGGTCGACCTGTCATATGTGTTGTGACAAAAGCCGTTTTTCGATCATACAGCCACACATTGAGAAGATTGAATTAGCTGGAAATTATACCATTATGTCAACAGGTATTGGAGTTGTCAACATTTCTACAATTTACAGAAATATAAAACTGATTAACGTCTTATATGTACCTGAATTGAAAACCAATTTTATATCGGTTAGTAAAGCAGTGGAAAATAATTATTGTGTCGAATTCAGTGAGAAAGAGGCCAGAATCTTTGACAGCAGTAAGAATTTGATAATGCATGCAATGAAGTTAGGTAGTTTGTTTGTGCATGAAAACAAAAGAAAAGTGGCTATGTATGGTATGCAGAATAATTTAAGTAACGATTCATTACTTTGGCATGTACGATTAGGTCACTTAAATGTAAAAAGCATGAACCAGTTATTTAAAGAAAACATGGTGGAAGGAGCTAATCTTAAAAGTAATCCAAATGCCTTTGAGTGTGAAATTTGCATGAGAGGAAAAATTTGTAGTTCGCTTTTTCCAACAAATAAAAGAATCGCATCCAAAGGGTTACTAGAAGTGATACACTCAGATATATGTTGGCCGATGAAAAAAACGTCATTAGGAGGTGCTAAGTATTTTGCATTGTTTATCGACGATTATAGTCGCAAGTTATTTGTTTATTTCCTGAAAACAAAAAGTGACGTTTTTGATGCTTTTAAAGAATTCAAAGCTGAGGTGGAATGTGAAACAGGGTGCAAGATAAAGGTGCTAAGAACAGACAATGGTGGAGAATATTTGAGCACACAGTTTTCAAAGTTTCTTTCTGCGCATGGTATAAAACGACAGCTGACTGTAGATTATAAACCTCAGCAAAATGGAGTGTCTGAACGAGCAAATAGGACGTTAGTAGAGATGGCTAGATGCATGCTATTAAGTTCCAATCTTCCAGAGTCACTATGGGCTGAAGCAGTTAACACGGCAGTATACATCCGAAACCGATCACCCAGTAAGCTTTTGAAGAATCAAACTCCTTATGAAATTTGGTGTGGGCGAAAGCCAAATATAGGACATTTAAAGGTATTTGGGTCCAAAGCTATTATGCTGGATAAACGTCCAGGAAAGTCCAAATTTGATGCAAGAGGAATACAATGTATCATGGTAGGTTATTCAAAGGAGTCTAAGGCATATAGATTATATGAACCCGTTGGTAGAAAGATTTTGAAAAGTCGTGATGTAAAGTTCATTGAATTGTCTTCTAGTATGAGAAGTTATAATGATTCTTATACATTAATTGATTTAAATAATAGTAAACTACCCTACATTAAAGAGGAAAAATATGGTCCCCACAAAGTTTTAAAGGAGGCGGACTGTTATACTGGTGAGGTGGCATGCGAAGAAAATAACGCGGATGGGATTGCAAAAGGAGCACAAGAGGAAGAGGAAAATGAATTCTTCACTCAGGAAATAAGTGAGGGTGAGTTGAGAGATGAGGTTGGCAGTATTGAAAACGACGGTCAGATGCATGAAGAAGATTCCTCGAAGTATATTATGAAGTTAAGACCAAGAAAACCAAAGGCGAATTTCTTTATGAAAAACAAAGCAGAGTTCATAGATGCTAACCCACTTTCAGTTAGTTAGGCTCTAGATCGTCCTGATGAAGATATGTGGATACAATCAATGCAAAGTGAGTATGACTCTTTAATAAAAAATCAAACGTGGGAGTTAGTTGATCTTCCCCCTAATCGGCACGCAATTAAATCTAAATGGGTTTTCAACATAAAGCATGACAAACAAGGAAAGCCGGTTCGATATAAATCGAGACTAGTGGCAAAGGGCTGCAGTCAAAAGCTAGGGACCGATTACACTGAAACGTTTTCACCGGTCGTAAGATATTCAACAATACGAATAATTCTAGCGTTGGCAGCACAGTTTGATCTTAAGGTTCACCAAGTTGATGTCTCGTCTGCATATTTAAATGGAGATATAAAAGAAGAGATCTATATGCATCAACCGGAGCATTTTGTTAACACGGAAAGCCAAAATAAAGTTTGTAAATTAAGAAAGGCGCTATATGGCCTAAAACAAGCAGGAAGAGAGTGGAACAGTAAGCTGGATACTACCTTAAAGAATATCGGTTTCTCTCGTTGTGTGTCAGATACTTGTGTATATACTATGAACAGAACTGATGACTTCAATATTGTTGCAGTATATGTCGATGATATCATTATTTCCTGCACCAAAGAAGATTCGATAACTTTCATAAAGCGCGCCTTAGCCGACGCGTTTGATTTAGTGGACAAGGGGCCAATTGAGTTCTTCTTAGGAATTGAAATCAGCCGAGATAAGGAGACAGGATCGATTTCTCTATCCCATGGGCAATATATCCGAAATTTGTTGTCACAATATGGCATGAATTCGACAAGGAAGTGCAACACTCCTTTGGATCCAGGCGAAAAACTAGGAAAATTTTCAAAAACGGTGTGTCCGAGGATAGATCCAAAGGAATATCAATCATTGATTGGATTCTTGATGTATCTGGCGATTTCCACTAGGCCAGATATTATTCATGCAGTAAGCAGATTGTCTCAGTTCAATATTGAGCCACATAAAGAACACATGACGGCAGCTAAACACTTGTTGAGATATTTAAATACTACTGCTAATTATAAATTATCTTTTACAAAATCTAGTAAACTTCTATGCGGGTTCGCGGGTGCTGATTGGGCTGGCAGCCATGAAGGCCGAAAATCTTACACTGGTTACATTTTTGTTTTGGCTGGAGGTCCTGTTACGTGGGAATCGCGTAAGCAGTGTACTGTGGCGCTTAGTAGCACAGAAGCGGAGTATATGGCATTGGTGGCAGCAACAAAGGAGGTGGTTTACCTGCGAAAGCTACTCACAGAAATTGGTTTTGGTTGTGTTGTAAAAGGGTCGACTGAATTATGTAGTGATAATTTGAGCGCACAACATTTAGTAAAAAATCCTGTATTTCATTCAAGATCTAAACATATAGATATAAAGTATCATTATATTCGTGAAATTTATAATAAATCTGAAATAGAACTCAAATATGTCCCAACATCAGAAATGATTGCAGATATTTTTACTAAAATTCTAAATAAATCAAAGCATTTAAAGTTTTTAAGCAAAGTAATGTCAGTTTAAAATGTATTCCAAATAAATAAAAGTTCTAAGAGATATTGTTTTGAGGGGTAGTGTTGAAGTTAATTATTTAATAGTTACCATAATCCGAATTGTATATTACTGGCAACACCCAACACAATACTCTTATAACTCTTATATACTTTTCTGTTAAAGAAATCACTAAATATATAACTGGGTAAAGTTCTTTTGAATTCTTTACTGTGTAATAAATTTTGTTGCTTGTAAAACCTAAGAAGGTGTTTTCAATTCTTTTGTCCTTACAGGCGCGACAGGTACTTTTTCTGCCATCGATCCCAAAAGTGTTGAAGCATCTGCTGGATTTGCTGATATCTATTCAATCGGTTTGTTTTAAGGTCCAATAGGGATGGTTCTGGACCAATATTTGCAGGCTCTCCTATGAGAAAATGGGCCGGAGTGAGAACGCTTAAGTCGGTTGGATCGTCAGTATGTGGTCTGGAATTTAAAGTGGACTCTATTTGAACTAGGAAAGTATTCATTTCTTCAAACGTAAATAATTTATTTAGAAGAATTCGATTAAGATGGTAATTAACTGATTTCACTCCTGTATCCCATAATCCACCAATGTGTGGTGTGGCAGGAGGAATGAAGCTCCAGAAGGTACCTTCGTTTTCCATCTGGGCACGAACATCAGGTAAACGAAATTCGAGGAATTGACGAGTCATCTTTATGAGTTCCTTGTTGGCTCCTACGAAGTTGGTCCCATTGTCACTGTACAGGTGACTGCAGGCTCCTCTTCTTGTAGTAAACCGTCGGAATGCAGCTAAAAATCCTTCCGAAGTCATATCTGAGACTAACTCGATATGAATCGCTTTAGCTATGAAACAGATACAGATGAAACCTTTGTATGTCTTCGGTGATCGTCCTTTAGGTAGCTTAAGGTCGAAAGGACCAGCATAATCCACACCGCTGTGTCGAAATGCTCGGCTTTCAATTACTCTTACTTTAGGGAGTGAACCCATTAATTGTGAAGTACGTTTTTTATTAAATCGAGTACAGAGCACACAATGATGAAATTCTGCTTTTTCAATGCTTCTTAAATTTTTATCCAATACTTATTTCGGATATAGGACATAATCAATTGAGGTCCATCATGTAGAGTTTTAAGATGCGCATCGGCCACCAAAAGTTTTGAGACCTCCAACACGAAGTTGATTATTTTTGTCAATGAATGGATGTAAATTAAGAATTTCGCTTCTGGGTGAAATATCCTTTTTAGGTGTAAGACCTTTTATTTCAACTGGAAATGATAAGGATTGCGATAGAGTAATGATGCATTGCAATGTTTTTTGAAGCTATATGGCTTTGAGACACCCACTATAAATTATCTTTCTTTTTGGACGAATTCGAAAAATGTATGATTTCACTCGAAGTAAACGTTGAAGTAAGCTAAATCTGCTAAGAAAATGTGTTGAAAATTTTAAAAACACATTCGTACCTGTAAATATTTTTATTCTATGTTCAAGATCAGTACAAAAACGAGCTTTATCTTGACTTCGCCATTTGGATTTTGGGCAACTGAGCCACAGAGGGCCATCCCACCAGAGTGTGTAATTTTGAAGATCTTGGGGCTGAACTCCACGCGAAGCACAATCAGGTGGATTGTTTTCAGAATTTACGTGAAACCATTGGTCGAGAGTTGTTATTTCTTGGATTTCACTTACACGATTGGCGACAAAATTCTTCCAACGAATTGGTAAGGCGTGAATCCAGCCAAGTACGATTATTGAATCTGTCCAAAAGAACGATTCTAATTTAGCAGTTGTCATTTGTGTTGCAGAGAAGAACTTTTTAAAAAGTCTAGCCAAGAGGACGGCACCTCATTACTCCAGTCTTGGTAGTGAAATTTGCTTTATTGATGCAACTTTAGTTTTTGCAGTAATTATACTAACAAAAATCTGACCGTCAGGCCTTTGAGTTATGCAGTATAAAACTGCAAAATATGCATGGATCGAAGCATCAGAAAAGCCATGGATTTCAATGAATGATGAAGATGCAGTACCTAGCCATCTGGGTATTTTGATAGATTGCAATGATATAAGATTTTTCCTATAGTTTTCCCATTCGGAACTTAATCTAGAAGGAAGTGAATCATCCCATTTTATACCTTTCAACCAAAGTTGCTGAAAATATATTTTAGCCAGAATTATAGTTGGGGTTAGTAAACCAAGTGGATCGAAAAGCCTCGATGCGTCTGAAAGTAATATTCTTTTTGTATAACTATTACATGTCGGCAGTGATAATTTGAAGAAAAAATAATCATATTTTGGATTCCAAAATAATCCCAATGCTTCGACTGTTGAATCTGAATCATCAGTATCGAAAGAAAACTAGCAATCATCTGGTTGTAAATCAGAGAGAAGTTCAGGACAATTCGATGTCCATTTCCTTAGATTAAATCCTCCGCAACTTAAAAGATCCTTAAGCTCCATTTGAATTATTTTAGCTGATTTAATATCATCTACGTAGATGTCTTTCTTGAGAATTTCAGCTCCTTGCGGAAAACTTTCTGCTTCATCAGTAACTAATTGCTGCAGAACTCGAATAGAAAGATATGGGGCACAAGTTGTACCATAAATAACGGTTTGTAATTCATACAATTGTAATGGAGTGATCGTATTTGAACGCCATAAGATCCTCTGAAGCCTTGTTTCCTCTGGATGCACAATGATTTGTCGGAACATTTTTTCAATGTCCGATGTGAAAACGAAGAGAAATGTTCGCCATTTCAAAATTACTGCAGATAAATCATTTTGTAACGTAGGACCTTGAAGAAGCTCTTGATTAAGAGAAACTGAATTGAGTGGTTTCGAAGATCCATCGAAAACAACTCTTAACTTCGTTGTAGAACTGTTTTCTTTCCATATTCCATGATGTGGTAATATGAAACCATTTTCATTAGGAGGAAGTTCTTGTAAATTGCATATTAACTGCATATGATTAAGACTTATGTAGTCATTTATGAATTTGGAATACTCTTGTTTCAGAGTTGCATTATTTGGAAACACTTTAAGTTCTAATGATTAAAAGGTTTCTGTGCATTAAGCAAAGAATTTTGAAAGAATGGATAGTCTTCATTGAGTACTTTGGTTTTAAATGGAAGCTTGACTATATATCTCTCAGTGGAGGAACGGGAAACTGTGTTTTAGTAGTATTCTTCACAAGCTGTTTCTTCCGGAGTAGAAATTCTTGAAACGGAAACTTCTTCAAGTTCCCAGAACTTTCGAAGTGAATTGTCAATTGCATTGACTTGTGTATGAAAGGAATTTGTATTTTGAATGGAAATGTTGTTATCTGAATTGATAGGACCAGATAAAATCCAACCCAATACTGTTCGTTGGGTCAATGGTCCGTTTTTAGGTCTGATAATGCCATCGAGTATAATTTCGTGGAAAATATTTGCACTTATGAGTACGAGTATATCAATATTTCCTGGCTCCGAAAACAATGTATCAGCCAGAGTAATCCTTTTAAATTCCTTTGGTAAATTGGAAGCAATTGGGTATGTATTAACATAATCACTGATGGATGTCATAACTAGAACCTTCACTTGTATTTTGAAATTTGTATTTGTACACGATTTTAAAAGGAACTCTACAAAACCTTTGCAGACGGTTGAAATTGAAGAACCTATTCCACTGACTACGCAATTGAAAGGATGTTTTTTTAAGCTTTAGACGTTGAACACATCTTTCAGTTACAAATGAAGTTTGAGATCCTTGATCTACAAGAGCTCTCAGAATATGATCACCAGAATTAGTAGAAATTATGACATTTGCTGTAGCGAGAAGAATTTGTGGGAATGCAATAGAAGTGGAATCAGTATACAGCAATGATTGTGTTAACGGTTTTTATGAAACATTATTGGAAGTACTTTGTACATTCGACGAGCTTTTATTTTCAATATTCATTAGAGTATGGTGACATTTTGAGTTTTGTTTGAATTTGGAGTTTTTTTCTGCTATGTAAAGTAACCTTGAACTCTACAGCTTCTAACGAACGAAAGAAATCTTTACGAAAAGTAAAAAGATCTTCGAGTTTTGGTATTTTTCTGTACCAGAAAGTTTCCCAATTGCGTCTGGAAGATTTATCTAATTTTTGATATGAATGAGATATGAATTTTTGAGATAATAAATCGTTTATTATCGTAACGATCACAAAGAGTTTTTCATGCAGTAGCATAGTTCACATTTGTGCACTTTATAGATCGGATTAGGGATTCAGCATCACCGGATAAATATTTTTTAAGAAAATACAGCTTTTGAGCATTAGAAATATTATTTTTTGTATGAATCATACTAATGTATAAATCATGAAACGTTGACCATAAATTAGCCAAAACTTGTACCGTTCTTGCGGTAAGAACGGTTAGAACAAATGCGGTTGTACCGATATATACTCGTATATATGCCGTTAAACAGAACACGCGAATTTACGGTTGATCAAATTCACATAACAAATAACGAACAAATTTGTTCATCACCAAATATTATAAGCACTATTTAATCAAATCTGTAATAAACTTAAATTTAATTAATTCTATTTAATTTTTAATAAACCAAATACCAGTTCAGTACCAATCCAATACTGCACGCGCAATTATTATCCGTGTACAGTGTGTACTTATGTATATGTACATATGATGTATATATGATGATCAATCGGAAATCGCTGAACAGGTGTTTATATGACTTCAAATACCAGTTGAGTACCAATCCAATACCGCACGCGCAATTATTACCCGTGTACAGTGTGTACTTATGTATACTATACGAGTATGTACATACATATACGCAGAAGGCAAAAAAAAATAAAAAAAATAGAAAAAACTATTTGGCTGGAAGGACCAAAAAATGTTCGATAGCTCGATAAGATAAAATTATTATTAAAAAGAAACAATGAAAAATAAAATTTAATATACAATATGTAAATTTATTGAACTCGGCGGTACGCGAGGCGGTACGCTGCAAGAGTGGAAGATGTAGGGAAATTATTTTACATTTAGAATATTGATTGAGGATTAGGATTGCCAGTTATGTAACTTTAAAGTAAAGAAGTTCGAATAATAAATTGTAATAGATTTTAAACAGAGTCTATCATATCTGTATTATATCCGTTATTGATTAAAGTGTACGCGTTGTTAATTCTACTCAGGAAACTACTTATCTCGTCCTAGTAATTTCCGATTGTCGTCTTAACCCTAGCTGTTCTTATCTCATCGATGAATTTATTTATTGGAACTTTTTCTCCAAAACAACTTTTTATTACTTCCTTTATCTGCTCCCATGTATCTAATCTACGAGTACCATGTTTGATGACTCAAGTTGCAACCGCACAATACGTAAAGTGTCGAATAGACAAAAAGTACGTTTACCTGTCGCGCTCGAGTGTCAATTGTATATGGATTCTTTTTTGTTAAATAAGCAAATTTTCTGTACAAATTTCTTTTTGTTAAAGTAAGCAAAATTTCTGTATAAATTGAAGCTATTCAATAAATAAAATCGCTTTTTGTTATTAAGAGTCAACGAAGTAGTTTCACTTAAAAGATTTCCTCCCACCAGCGGTAAGGAATCTCTTGAATTGAAAATTACGGAGAAAACATTGGTCCTTCGAGCGAAAAACATAAAACAAATACTACATAAGGCGTTACCAGGGCAACTAACACTGGTTAGAGAAAACAGAAAAATTATTAACATTATCTCACGAATTTCAAGCGTATACCAGGGCTTAAAACACTGGTATAACATAATTAAACAAATCAAACAGAACATTAATTAAATAAAAAATAACAGCGATGGATTCCAAAATAGATGAAACCGAAGTCTTCATCATTATTGCAGAACAGAAGAAGTTAGCAGAGGAGCTAGAGAAAATAAAAATAAACGTTGGAAAAGACAGCGCATCCCGAAAAACTCAGAAGTACAAAGACGAACGAATCAAAAAAATTGACGAAATTTGGGAAACATTTTCTTTTAATCATGAAAAAGTAAAGAATGTAATTGCACACGACACTCCGTATATGGGAAGAAATACGTTTGAACGAGTCAAGGAAATGTATGAAATACTAAAAACCAACTTGGTGGCCATAATTCCTCCAGTCACTAAGCCAGCACAGTTATCTAGTACATCAAGTTCAACGGAAAACTCAGCAACCCAAAATCATATACTAAGAAAACTACACCTAAAAATTGAAGCAGTGATATCAAATATTGAAGAATTTGAAGAAACTTTAGAGCAGTATTCCAAAGAAATTCATGACTACCAGCAGAAAATGCTGCTAGAGCAACTGAATAATCTTACTAACCTTCATGAAGAATTCATGACAAATGCTACGGAAGCTGATCTCAATTCGAAGTATGTCACTAACAATGACTATAAAGGTGTGAAACAAGATATAAATCGATTTCTTCATCAAATGGCGACCAGGCTAGGTGAAATTAACAAACAAAACCGAGGAGAAGAAACAAGGCAAACCGAGTCTAGACTACCTCCAATAAAAATTCCTACGTTTAAAGGAAATTACTTGGAGTGGCAATCATTCTACGATCTGTTTGTTGCAATAATTCATAACAAAAGTAGTCTAAGTACTACAGAAAAAATGGAATATTTAAGGACTCACTTAGAAGGCGAACCTCTTCATTTAATTCAGCAATTTACCTTTTCGAGTGAGAACTACGAGAGTGCTTGGGAAACACTCAAGTCTCGATATAATAACGAACGAAAAATTCTGTCAATTCACATCGACAAAATGCTCAGTTCAGGGCATCAAGGAAATTCGACATCAGCTAATAATATTAAAAATTCTCTGGATGCTATCAAGGAGGGCTTAGCTGATCTAAACAATATGGGCTTCAATACCACGTCATGGGGCCCAATGATTGTACACCTGATAACAAAATCAATTGATCTAGAATCCAGGAATTTGTTCGAGCAAAGCCTCACAGAACCCAATAAAATGCCCGATTTAAAAACGCTTTTGGAGTTCATGGAAAGACGTTACCAAGCCTTAGAAGTTCTGAATCCAGCAAAAAAGCAACAAAAATGTGGGGATAAAGCAAAGCACGCGATACGTAATTTCCACGTCGGATCCAAGGCAATAACACAATGCCGCATATGCAAGGGCGATCACATAATATACAAATGCCCAACATTCAACAACTTAACGCCAAGTGAAAGATGTAAACAAATCAAACATGCGGAACTTTGTTATAACTGCTTGCAACATGCTAAGCAAACTCAATGTCCAAGCAAACGTGCATGCAAACAGTGCAACAAGAAGCATCATACAATGCGAAGGGAAATGCAACAAAAACAGGTGAACCATAGTTACCTAGATCAAAATGTTGTTCTAGCAACAGCAATTGTCTATGCAAGCAACAGTGATGGCCACAGTGTCAAGATACGAGCACTTATTGACCCAGGTGCTCAAGCAACGTTAATAACGGAATCAGTTGTGCAATTATTAAAGCTAAAGAAACAAGAAGTGAACATTGAAGTGAGTGGCTTAGGCGCTATGAAAACCGGCACGTCCAAACACAAAGTCGAGTTCACAATAACTTCATGGTTTCCATCAAAGCTCAACCTCCAGGTTGAAGCCCTTGTTCTGCCTAAACTAACAAGCCAACTTCCATCAAACCAAGTAAAACGCGTGAGCTTTGGAGACCTTAAAGGTATAGAGCTGGCAGATCCAACCTACGATATTCCTGGAGCTATAGACTTAATTATCGGAGCCGATATATTTGGAGATGTTATTCTCGATGGTATAAGAAGGGATGACGCAACTTCCCTAATAGCCCAAAACTCACGGTTAGGATGGCTTATATCAGTACGAGCAAAATCTGAAGTTTCTTGGAGTAAAGGAATCATTGGACTTGTAGCCCAAAAATCAGTTGATAAACAACTAGAACAATTTTGGGAGTTGGAGGAAGTTTCACAACCAAGAAAACAAACACAAATGGAGATAGACTGTGAAGCGTTCTATAAAGAAACACACTACCGGAAAAACAATGGGAGATATGTAGTAAAAATCCCTTTTAATAAAGAAAAAACTAATACCAGCAAATTAGGAGAATCAAAAAACAGAGCATTTGCACGATTTTGTCAACTTGAAGCTCAGTTCGATAGAAATCCACAACTCAAGCAAGAATACACTGATGAGGTGAACGAATTCTTAAGGCTCGGTCACATGATCGAAGTGGAATCAAACAATCCGCAGGAGAAAAAACCATACTACATGCCTCATCATGCTGTCATAAAACCGGACAGCTTAACCACAAAATTACGAGTCGTCTTCGATGCATCAGCTAAAACATCAACCGATGTAAGCCTAAACGATTTAATGCTAGTAGGCCCAAGGCTCCAAGATGATATAGCTACTATATTAATGCGATGGAGGAAACACAAATATGTCTTTAGTGCAGACATAGAGAAAATGTACCGCCAAATTGAGTTACATAAGGATCATCAAGATTATCAGCGGATATTATGGCGAAGTGCCAAACCAAACCATCAAGGAGTATAAACTTACCACAGTTACGTATGGTACAGCGTCAGCACCATATTTGGCAATAAAAACGCTACAACAACTAGCTGAAGACGAAAAACTGCAGTTTCCAGTCGCCTCGGAAATAGCGAAAAATGGTTTTTACGTTGTTGACGTAATGTCCGGACAAGACACAATCACAAAATGCAAAGAAGCACAAAGGCAACTCATTGATATGTTAGAGAAGGCTGGGTTTCACCTGCGAAAATGGGCTGCAAATGACAAAAGACTGCTTAATAAGGATATTCCAATCGAATCAAGAAATGTAAACAAAGTCGATTTTGCCGTTGATGACACCATCAAAACATTAGGCATCTATTGGAGCCCAATAAGTGACACATTCCAGTTTAAGACCGACTTAGACGCGATCACTTTAAAGCAGATGTCACAGACAAAACGTCAAACTTTATCCGAAATAGCTAAGCTGTACGACCCTCTTGGCTGGTTAGCCCCAGTAACGGTAAAAGCAAAAATTCTGATGCAGCAAATCTGGAAGTCGGAAATCGATTGGGATGAAAAACTTCCAGTGGAGTTACAAAAACAATGGAACAAGTTAAAGAAGAATATCAGTGAAGTCGAAAAAATTAGAATTCCAAGATGGATAGAGTCGGACAATTGCAAGAAAATCGAGCTTCATGGTTTCTGTGCTGCCTCAGAAGCAGCATATGCAGCGGTAATTTACTCCAGAGTTTCCTTGTCCAATGGTCACTTTGTTACCAGACTTATAAGCGCAAAAACAAAGGTTGCGCCGATACGCATGAAACTTCAACTTCCCAAATTGGAGTTATGCGGAGCTCATTTACTGTCAAAATTAATGACAGACACATTACGGACATATGGCACACAAGTTGGTAATGTATACGCCTGGACTGATTCCACAATAACCTTAGCTTGGATTCAGAAATGTCCATCGACCTGGAAGACGTTTGTTGCCAACAGGGTATCAGAGATACAACATGCAATCAAACCCGAACTATGGAAACATGTGCAATCATCAGAAAATCCAGCTGACTGTGCTTCTAGAGGTTGCTTACCTGAATTTATGGTGAACAATCAACTATGGTGGAAGGGTCCAAAATGGCTAGAAGAAAATTCTGATAATTGGCCATCACAAAACCAATATGCATCGGTCGACGTTCCCGAAACAAGAAAGGTTATGACAGTAAGGACACAAATCACTGATGATATAACTGAAAGATATTCTTGTTACAACAAGTTAATAAGAGTAGCGGCCTAGAAGAAGAGCCTGCAGAAGATTTATTGCCAGTTGCAAAGATCACAAGCCAAAGCAACCTAGAGTGCAGCAGTATAAAAAAGTAAAGGACTCTCAAACTAGAATTTGAGATAGATCATACAAGCTATACAACAAAGAGTTTTTCCCGAAGAGCTAAGGTGCATTAAGACAAGAAAGCAGTTGGATAAACGAAGTAAAATACTATCATTGAGCCCCCAATTAAATGATGACGTCATTTTGGTAGTTGGTGGTCGTTTGCAAAATTCAGAATTATCGAATCCACAAAAACACCCATATATTTTACCGCATGGTGAAAAACTTACAAAATTGCTCATTGAAGACGCACATGCAAGCACACTACACGGTGGTGTTCGACTTACACTTGCAAAACTGAGACAACAGTATTGGATAACACAAGCAAAAAGAGCAATCCGAGAAGTTATACACAAGTGCATAAGATGTTATCGTTTTATTGCACAACCAAACTCTCAACAAATGGGTGTGTTACCAGCTGCTAGAGTAACCCCAGCAAGACCTTTCACGCACACAGGAATTGACTATGCAGGACCCATTCAAATACTTATCAACAAAGGAAGAGGCAACCGATCAACAAAAGGCTACATTGCTATTTTCGTTTGCTTTACAACTAAAGCAGTACACATTGAGCTGGTTAGTGATCTTACTTCAGCAGCATTTTTAGCAGCAGTAAGACGATTTATTTCGAGGAGGGGAATATGTTCGCATTTTTACAGTGACAATGGCACAACGTTTGTTGGAGCCAGTAAAGAAATTCAACAGCAACTACGAGCTTCAATCAAACAATCTGAAAGGGATGCATCGGTCATACTCGCAATGTATGGAACCCAATGGCACTTTATACCACCAGCGTCACCTCCCTTTGGTGGATTGTGGGAAGCAAGTGTAAAATCAACCAAATATCACCTTAAGCGAGTGATTGGAGACAGAACATTGACATTTGAAGAATTGACAACTGTGCTAACTCAAATAGAAGCGTGCCTTAACTCCCGACCATTAACGGCAATCGAAAACGATATAAGTGATCTGACCGTTCTTACTCCTGGCCACTTTCTCATAGGAAGCGCTATTAATGCAACACCCGAACCAATTATCGATGAGACTAAAACATACCGCTCCCGTTGGCAGCTGCTACAAAAAATTACCCAAGACTTCTGGAAAACTTGGTCTTCTGAATATTTGTCTCAGCTTCAACAGCGAACGAAATGGAAACAGAAGGAAGATAACTTCAAGGTTGGTGACATTGTTCTCATCAAGGAAGATCGATTACCACCAACAACCTGGGTAATGGGTAGAATTTCTGAAGTTCACCCTGGTAAGGATAATGAGGTTCGAGCGGCAACAGTGTTTAGCAGCAATAAACACATCAAACGGCCCATAGCAAAATTGTGTCGTTTACCTATAGAGTCAGGACAACCTGATTCAACAATCAAACATATTCGAGAAAGCAAAGGAAAACCACAAGTGTTAACAACTATTAAAACCTCATCGAATAAGAAACCTAGCTCACTGTTTTAGATTTTTATACTGTTAGGAATCATGAACTCAGTCAAAGCTACTCCAACTGATCAACAACATAAGGTCGAATTCACTCCATTTGAAAACCAGCCAGGAATATACTTTGAGGATGTAGGACGAGCGAGTCTTATTTCGAGCTCTTGGAAAACCATCGTATTTTTCAACATGACATCATCTTGGTTGGAGTTCGAAACCTATAAGGAAAGTGTTAATCAAATGGAAACAATGTGCTCATCCACAGACATAGCTGAAGTCAAGTCAATAATGTGCGAAGGGATACTAAGCCAATTTAAGCGCCAGATTCAGCAAATTGAACTAAACAACGATATTTTATTGCATGCGAATGATGACTCTATGCGAAGACAACGGCACTCTCCATTTGACTTTGTAGGAACGATTACGAACGAGTTATTTGGAATACTTGATCACCGGTTCGCCAAACAGTATGAAGAAACAATTGAAGCTATTCAAGGAAACGAAAACCATGTGCTGCAACTCATGAAAAACCAAACAACCATAATTGACTCTACCATAAATATATTCAAAAGGGAACAGTTAGACACAAGACAACAGATGCAATCGCTGAATGAAGTGGTAGCCAAAATTAAGAATAATGTAGACAAATACAACAATTTGAAGCTATTTTCGTCAACTGCTATCAACGCTATTCTGATAATGTTTAACTATCAGTCAACACAGAATATTTTACTAGACATTATTTTGTCCACACAAACGGGAAAGGTACATCCACTAATTCTGACAGTTCAACAGTTTAAAAATGAATTGACAAAGATACACGAAAACATACCGCGTTCATTAATGATACCAGGAGAGAGGCAGCATGAATCCATCCTTCAACTTTACAAAAGCTTGAGTTCAAGAGGAAGGTTGACTGGCAGAAATATAATAATAGAAATAACACTCCCACTTATTTTTAATGAGGAATTTAAGATATATAAAGTGTTACCAGTTCCTACTTTCCATAGTGGGAATTTCACTTGCATTGTGGCAACTTCAGACTACTTGCTTGTGAATCTAAAGGGAAACCATTTTTACCCTCTTGATAGATCTGAATTCTCCCTTTGCAAGGAGAGACACCTCGATAATTACTGGTGTAGACTTCAACACCCAATATATACATCAGGAGCTTCGGTCAGCTCTTGTGAAATGAGCCTAATTCACCACAACACTGAGCTTTTGGACTCATGTCTGACGAACAACATTCCGATTAAAACATATTGGATTGAAATGCATCATCCGAATTCTTGGATATATAGTGTTCCGGGTACAACTACAATCAACATTGACTGTGACTTCAATCCGTCACACACTACCTTAAAGGGTAGTGGGATATTGAAATTGCAGGCAGATTGCATGATCCATGATCAAATGATGACAATCATTGGTAGACAAACAATGATCAAAAAAATAATATCTTCTTTTCTATCATCTTTCTAAAAAGTTAACTACGTTTAACTATAAAAGAGAGCAAAGTCCCATTGTATTGAAAACCGATATGTCGTTAGAGATCTCAAAATTAGAACATTCGATCGAGCTACAACGAAGTCAAGAACATATTCTGAAGGAAATAAAAACCCATAGGGTACATCAATATTCTCTTCTGGGGTCAACGGTATTTCTGGTAGTAGCTGTTACAATTGGCGTCATTTTACTGAGAAGGAAGACAAATCAATCAATAATCATTCAACAGTCTAAAGATGAGAAGCGGATTGAAGGTGGAGGAACTTTTTCAGACACCGATTTTTGTGTTTCGTCAGTTTGAGAGAGGCCCCAACATGTTTAGTAGTAGTTTCACTTAAAAGATTTCCCCCCACCAGCGGTAAGGAATCTCTTGAATTGAAAATTACGGAGAAAACACTATCCTTAATGTACCCAATCAGAATGGCTTTAGAAATTTGGTCGGGTTAGATGCCCTTTTACTGTTGCCTGGGCGCGGGCGGAAAGGTAGAAGGAAGAGAAAGGAAGATTGTTTTGTAGTGTTTTCAAACTCAGGTGTGTTTGGTTTCGATATTCGCTCTCCATGGGGTGGAAATACTTAAAGTTATGCACCGGACATGCTCCACCATCATGTTGCTGACACAACACCTGAAACACCATTCGACACCAGGTTCATGCCGTACTTAGAAATTCAATAGGTTTCATTATAACTATAAGTTAGATTTAAGTTATGTAGCAATTCCGACTCTAATAAAGAAAGATCCAACCTCGAAAAAATAATTAAAAAAAACATTAATCTAATGTTTTAATTGGCGACCGAGCAGGGACCCAGTTATTTTAATATAAAAACGCAAAACGCCCTCAAGTAGTGCCGCGTAAAGTACAGTTGCGAACCGTAGGAAAGTGTCGCGAGCCACAAACGCCCTTACGTAGTGCCACGGTAGTGCTGTGTTAAGATACTGTGGTCCGAACATAAAGACGGAAATAAAAGAAACCGTTTGGAACCCAAGTGCAGTGTTGAAATTGTAAGACGATCGTAAGAAAATCGCTTAAAAGCCCTGAAAAGAGGAGAAAATCCGAAAAAGTGTACACCGAGGATCCTAAGTAGCACCCGCAAAAGGAGGAAATCCAAGTTACCGTCGGGGGACACGATGAAACTATTATTATTAGAAATTTCTACTTGTAACCAATTTCAAAATACTCGTAGTTCTAAAGATTTTATAAAATCAGTTTTAGTTTAAGAAAGAAACTTTTTCCATACTAAAGCATATACTCGTTACTAATTATAATATAAACCTAGTAAAGTTTCATAAAAGTGAAACTCATTAAAGTTATTGTTTAAGAGTTACGTTTAAATAGCATTAAGTTCTAATTAATACATATTTCCATTTGAAAACAAAAAGTTTTCAAATTAAATTAAATTAAAATTAAATTAAAATGGCAAATGAAAATCTAATTCGACCATCCATCCTTGATCTCTAACAAAACCCTAATCAACAAGAGCCAAATGTCACACCGGCACTTTATAGATTAATCACATCTATCGTAACTGAGGTATTAAATAATCAAGGCCCAAGATTAACACAAAACATTCTAAATCCGTACGCAGACCTTTTCCATGGCATTGATCAAACAATCGATGTTCATCACCGAGGCAACTTATAAGACCTCGATCAAATACCGGATGTTGTCCGCTGTCTAAGAGAATTCTCTGGACAGCCTGGTGAATTCAGCTCTTGGAAGAAGAGCGTTGCCAGGATTTTACGCTTATATGAAAATTCGAAAGGGACTCCAAAATATTTCGGAATCCTTAGTGTCATAAGAAACAAAATTGTCGGCAACGTCGACGTTGCACTCGAATCATACAATACTCCTCTAAGCTGAGAGAGCATTTCGCGCTGCCTAGAATTACAGTATGCAGACAAGCGCGATATGGGCAAGTTATTACCTTTTAATTTTAAATTAAATAAAAAAAAGTTATTTTTAGACAGATGCTCGTTTTATTCACTCTACTTAAACCTGAATACAATTTTGTCTTACAGCACTATTTATAACATTTTACTGTGGGAAAATACAATTTTTGATAATTACATGAAGTCAGCAGTAATACTTAAAATACAAAAATACTCCAGAGAGATATCTGATCCATATCCGCTGGATATGCATGCAGGTGTTTGACGCGTATGCTGACGAAGCTGGTTTGTGTGTGACAACGACTGAGAAATGGGTGATTAGTGCAAATTTTTATAACTTCTTAATATTATCTATGTGTAAACTATGTAGATATTCCAGATCTAGTCTAATTTCTTTTACTGTTAAATTGGCCTGAAGAAGTGGTGGTAAGATATGATACGTGGTGACGTCTTTATTTATATATGTATTCTTGGTCGTTGATAAATATAGAGTTATTATTGAACTGCAACAAAATGTTCCATTTAGAATTTTGGTCTCTTCTTGATGTTTAATGCTTCCGTTGGAATTGGTTAGGAATATGATGTTTTCGTTGATGAGTTCAATGATTGGTTTTTTATAGAATTGGTGTTCGCATTTAGCATTGATTCCTTTTAGCAGCTGACTGATGAAATGGTCTGCATATAGTTTTTGAAGTTGGTTGCTGTTGCATACTAGTATGCCGTTAATTTCTCTGCACTGATCTTGGATTCCATATTTTTCGTCTTGATTTACCAGAATTTGGTTTGTTTCTAAGTATATTCGTCTATTGTCTTTAATTGAAGATCTAATTAAAAGATGATTGAAATCGATTGGTTTTGTTTTTGGTAAGGCTTAAAGTATAATTGAATATTTTTGTAGCACTATTGGTTCTGCATACTCGATTCCTTTTTTTGCTAATTGAACTGCTGAAACGATTTCATTGACTTCATATTTTTTATTGTAAGTTTATTATACATTGTTTGTTCAAACGTATCGACACTTGTATTGTTAATTCTCTGAATGATCTTATAGTAGTTATCCAAAATTCCTTGAGTTACTTCGGTAATGCGGTTATTAAATCGATATTGATTATTGTTGTTTCCAATAATAACGTTTTGAGTTTTCAGAAGGCTATCCCAATCAGTATCATCCGGTGTTCCGGCGATCCATTTCCATGCAGATCCAGGCCAGTTTATTGATCTGGCTAACCTTAGTCTTTTGCAATGCAATTTATTTAATGATTCTTCGATTTGAACTAATTGATACAGTATTTGAGGTCTGAGCATACTATTTTTGTCTCTTTGTTGTTCAATTGTAGGAATGGAGTCGCTAACTATTTCATTGTACGATGTGAGATTTATAATGTGGATCATTTTAAAATTGCCGTTAATGATTCGTCCGCTTCCATGTTTTATAGTTATTAATGGTGTATTGTATTCGAATATGCTTAAGATTGTCGAGGACAATCCTATTGACCTAGAACGGAAAGAAAAAATGACATTGTTACTGCTTTGTGTTCTTAATCTGTGTTTTATGGATTCTTTTCCCAGTTTCTGTTGTAATTGTTACGCGATTATCTTTCTGAACTTTTTCTTTTTTGAACAAAGGTTTTTGTTTTTCGTCCCAGCGTTTGACGGCAGCAAAAACTGTTTCACCTTCTTAATAAGTCTTAGGTTTGGTTCTGTTCCGGTTTCTTCTACTGATTTTCTTTCTTTGAATTTTTCGAATGAGTTCCGTTAAATCTTCATTTACTTTTCCCTGAAAATCCATTAGATTTTTGTAATTTATCCTTTGGATTTTGCCTAGAAATATGTCACTTGGCTTCTTGTTTGTGACAGAATGTATGGAGTTTTATAGCGATCGATTGCTATATTAATCAGTTATTTTGTAGTAAAGTCTGGATACTCCGTGCGTAAGCATCTGATCATCTCAATAATTGTTGAATGGACTCTTTCGATTGTGCCATTGACTTCACTTTTTTGAGTTGGTGTTAAATATATTTGAACTCCTAGGGTTTTGATGTAATTCGAAACAACGGGACTTATAAAACCACTCTCATTATTCATGACTAGTATTTTCGGAACTGTAAAGTAGTGGAGGATTTTTATTATTTTGTTTCTCAAGTACAAAGCCGATTTTTATTTGATACGGAAGAATTTCGTGAATTTAGTAAATTTATATGCAAGTAATATATTTTTCATGGTCTATTTCGAAGAGATCGATGTGCAGAATATCTGAAGGATAAGTGGGAATTGGAGTTTCTTGGAATTCGGGTTTTAAAGGATGGCGATCATATTTATTCAAATTGCAAATATCACAAACCTTACACACATCACCATTCTTCACAATGAACTGTCTGTTTTGTGGCATATTATAAAGAATGTACAAGAGTGGTTTACAGATCCTCAACCCAGTCAGCTTACAGAAAATACGGTGTCGAAGGCCTTCTCCAAGTCAACAAGGCAGGCACCAGTACATTGCTTTTTGCCTTTATTTCATTGGATATCGGACACCAGCTTAGACGCGGCATATGAGATATCATGCCCCGCCTTAAAAACGAATTGATTATCCGGAACTATATGTTTGTCCTCAACCCACCTAGTCAGAGCTCTATTGATTACTTTTTCAAACACCTTAGTGATATTCGGAAGGAGACTTATCGACCGGAGATTCACCGGATTGGTTATATCCTTCCCCTTTTTGAGGATAGGTTGAACCACCGCCGTTTTCCAATGCGCTGGATAATGTGCATTACTCATTGCATTATTAAACAGGGTGGTATAGATGTCCACCGCTTCTAGAGGAAGATGTCGAAGCACGATGTTCGGAATACCATCGGTCCCCACTGATTTCTTAACTCCGATTGTGTCGAAGATCTCATGGAGTCCTTCCTTCGAAATGAACGGGGTAGGCCACCCTCTCTGACAATAACCTTATTTGCCATATTTTCGTCGCTAAAGTGGGTGAAACCAGAGCCCTCGGATCGCCAGGTCTCTATTTCATTTCGAATGCAGAAGTCGTGCACAAAGACGCGATTGTCCAGGTCGTAATTAGGGCCAGTGGTATCAGTGGCCTTGTATTCTTCTTGGAAAATCGCACCTATGGCCTCAACCTTCTCCTGCGGATCCTCGATCACAAAAAAGTCGTCATCATCAGCGGCTTATTTAGATCAATACCTGCTATCGTCAGTAACCGTTCATTGTCTGTTGTCCGGGCTATTTTAAGACACTGAAAGTCGTTTTGATTTTTTCTCTGAAATAGTTTATTTATTTGTGGAAGCATATTCGGGTTGCTGGTGTTTACAGCCCGAACCTTGTTGTTCCAATAAAAACTTACAGAAATTCTGTAATTTTCTTTTATTAGTGTTTGAATATTTTTAATCGACGAATTCAGTGTCTTAATCTCCGGGTCTTGTCGGTCAGTTAACTGTCTGTACAAGTTTTTAAGTCTTGTCAGAAGTCTACTTTTCTGTCGGTGCAGTGCGTCAATAGTTGGATTGCGGAACAGGTCTTCGTTAGTCGTTGGTCGATACCGAGGTATTGTAGTGTCCATAGTTTGTTTAATTGTCTCGTCCATTTGTTTTAGGTAATTGTCAATCTCCTCGTTTGACAAATTCCTATTGAACGGTGGGTGGAGCGTGTTCGAGTAGAGCGCCCTTTTCAAGGTTGCGGAGAAGCTTGTCCATCGAGTTTTACTGTAGTTGTAAGAATATCTTTGGACAAACTCCTTCAATTCCTCAATTTCGTTGGGAACTGTAATTTCGGTGCTAAAACCGCAATGGTCACTGTCATACACGAATGTGCGCAAACAGTTTAGCGTTTGTAAATTCGTAACTGTCAGTCGTATGCGTTCGTCGTACAGCAGTAGATCCAAATAAGACCCGCCTCTGGGAAACGACGGGTTATCCGTCGCTTTAAAACCGAGTCTGTACATGACATCGTGCTGACCCCATCAATTGAGTAGTAGGTTCCCTCTAGTATTTGGCAAATTATTTCCCCAATCTCTATGTCTAGCGTTGAAATCCCCGCCGATTATAAAATAATTCGCCCCCGATTCCAGCCTCAGAAGTCGAAAAAGCGTGTCGAGCTCTGTAATGAATAGGGTGGATTGTGAAGTATCAGGTGCATAAACAGAGGCCAAGTACATCCGCTTTCCACTGCGGAGCGGGATGTAAACGACGACTGCCTCCAACACCCGGAACCTGCGCAACACTCCCTTGTACACTCTATGAAATTTTATACCTTCTTTAATGAAGATCGCGCCACCGCCTCCACGTTTGGATCTGGGCCGATTTCTTATTCTAACAATATAATTATTGTACTCCAGTTTGTGCTTATCGGTTAGCTTGGTTTCGCTAGCGAAAAGCACGTCAGGAGTTTGGTCTTGTAGCAATTTAAACATCGCGGGTCTTCGTTCGATCCTAATCAGTGAATTAACATTCACCGCAATGACCTTCAAAGTTTGCTCCACCATGTGCGTACCCATTACGACATATGTTGCGTTAGGCCCGGCAGCAGCGCGTAGATCTGGTCCACCCGCTTAGCCTGTTCTTGTACTTGCTGCTGTAGCTGAGCCATCTGCCCTTGGATTGCGAGCAAGATGGCCAGCATGTTAGGTGCAGCTTCCGTTGTTCTCGGCATTGGCGCCGGCGAAGCAACAGTCGCTTGCTGTACCGTAGCCGCGCTACCAGACGCCATTTGGGCGTAGGAAATTTGGGACGTGACGGCTGGTGTTTGAAACCTAGCAGGTGAACGTTTGACCTCCACCTTCTGCTGCCGAGCCAGTTTTGCTTTTTTAATGTCAGCGAACTTAGGACAACCCCGATAGTTTGCGGTGTGTCCCACGTTCCCACATAATACGCACGAGAATTGCGTCCTATCTTATGCTCCGTCACTACCCAGAGCACACTCCTCGGAGCTGTGGTTCTTAGCGTACTTCACGCATCGAGGCTGCATTTGGCAGTTCGACGCGGCGTGCCCGAACCTCTGACAGCGAACGCGTTGTATAACGCCTTCGCTCCTTTTTCATTGTTCCCGCTGAACCACCTGGTAGTCTAGGACGTTGATACTCCTTAGACTATCCAGACGGCTTTCGTAACTGAGCTGCACCAGGAAGAACGGCAAACTCCGTTTCTCCCGCCTGGCTCTAGCTGTGGTAAATGGCTTTACCCCTACAAACTTGAGCCCTTCGCACTCCTTCTCTTCGAGCAGTGCCAGGATCTCCTCAGGATCAGAAGATGGTTCCAACCCCTTCAGCAGCATCGATTGCCGCTTATCACACTTCGGCGTGAATGAGTAGTGCTCCGTCGTCGTTTCCTTTAGGAGCTCTTTCACTTTCGCGTAGCCTTCCACTGTATTCCAGTGGATGGCATGGCGATCGTTCCCCAATCTCATAATTTTAAAATTATTACCAATGACCCACTTACACAGGTCCTTGTTTTCATTTACTAGTTTATAGGTGTTTATAGGAGCCACCTTCTCCTTCCTCTTTTGCTGCGGCTGTTGTTGTTGCTGCTGCTGCTGTTGTTGTTGCTGCTGCTACTGTTTTTAAGCTGCTGTGTTTTCAGCTGTTGTTGTTTTTGCGTCTGTTGCTGTTTCTGCTGCTGCTGTTGTTTCTGCGGTTGCTGTTGTTTCTGCTGCCGCTGTTTTGTCTGCTGCAGTGGTAGTTTCTGTCCTTTAACATTTTATCCTCATCTTCGGATTCGGATGCCGCTAGAGAAGCAAAGTTGTTATTGCCCCCCTCATAATGTTCATCTTCCTCTGATAGAACGGCATCTATTT
The DNA here is from genome assembly GCA_949129095.1 of Volucella bombylans. NCBI lineage: Eukaryota > Metazoa > Arthropoda > Insecta > Diptera > Syrphidae > Volucella > Volucella bombylans. Next base: position 44,151,829 of record OX422144.1, on the reverse strand, counting down.
TCTTTTTTGTTACATTAGGAGGGGATTTCAAACTCCTCCTCGGTTTAATGGTTTTCGCCACGGCACCGGCAACACTATTGTTAACTTTTGCATCTCCCGTTATGGGAAGAGCGGAGCGCTCTCCACCATCCATCACGTGGTTATTTACTTTTTGGATTTCTTGTTATCACACTTTGAGGAGAACAAAAAAAAGATTTGGCCTGGGCTCGAACCCGTGTCTTACTATTCGATGACCGACGCCGCTGACCGCTCGGCTACTGAGTCAACTAACTAGACTTTGCCTGATTATCCTTAGGAGGAAACTGGTTCACTATTTTTTTTTGCTTTAGAAAAAGCCGAAACACGTCTGTTCTTTGCGAAGATCTGCGAACGACTGACAAATCTGACATACGCCACAAACGTCAGGGCCGAGATACGAACTACAACCGATGGCCCGGTTTATTTAAAATATACTTAAAATATTACCCTTACCCGATATCTTTAAAAGATGCGGTTGATAGACAAATAAAAGAAATGCTCGATAATGGAATAATCAGACCTGATCACCTTACCACTCCCCAATCTGGATAGTGCCAACAAAATTAGATGCATCAGGCGAGAAAAAGTACAGAGTTGTCATTGATTACAGAAAGTTAAATCAGGTTACCATCCCTGACCGTTATCCTATACCTTAAAAGTGGATTTCATCAGATTCTTCTAAAAGAATCTGATACTTTTCCGTCAACAGTGGAAAATTGTAGTTTACACGACTCCCGTTTGGGCTGAAAAATTCACCATCTATCTTTCAAAGAACATTCGATGATGTACTTAGGGAGCATATTGGGAAAATATGCTATGTATACATCGACGATATTGTAATATTTAGCGAAGACGAACAGACTCACCTCGAAAACATCCAAAAAGTTGTTCATACTCTTGAAAAAGCGAATATGAAGGTACAAGTAGAAAAATGCGAATTCTTACGAAATGAGGTTGAATTCCTTGCATTTGTCATTTCGTCGGAATTCATAAAAAGTTCGAGCAATTGTTAATTGTCCACCTCCGAAAACCCTCAAAGATTTAAGATCTTTCCTTGGACTGTCCGGTTATTACCTACGACTTATAAAGGAATACGCAAAGATAGCGAAGTCACTAACGTCTTCGTTGAGAGGAGAGAACGGGCGAATTTCGAAGAATCTTTCATTCAAGAAAATCATCACCCTAGATGACGAAGCCATGGAGGCATTCTCGAAAATTAAGAATTCACTAGTATCAAACGATATAATTGTTATGTACCCTAATTTCTACAAGGAGTTTCACCTTACTACAGACGCTTTCAATTATGCGATTGGCGCTGTATTAGAAGAGGATGGAAAACCTATAACTTTTATCTCAAGGACGTTAAATAAACCCGAAGAAGGATATGCAGCAAATGAAAAATAAATGCTTGCGATAATTTGGTCACTCACTTCCTTGAGAAATTACCTTTACGGTTCCGCAAAAGTTACAATATTTACCGATCACCAACCGCTTACTTTCGCTCTTAGTCACAAAAACCACAACGGTAAGATGAAACGGTGGAAATCAATATTTGAGGCATACAACTACGAACTCAAGCATATTGTTATGCCTGATCTGGCATAGTTCTTTTATTGTACCTTAATTCACACGCGGGCTGACTTTAGGGAAGGGTTTTCTCCCATCAGTTTTACCTTTGTGTATCTAGAGTTTGATATGATAGTGCAGAAAAACACACGAAGCTCAGCGAAACCAAAACGACAAGTGACGACGATCAACCAAATGAAAACCAACACGACAAGTGACGACGATCAACCAACGAATGAAATAATTTAACGCACAACAATTTTATGTGTATTCAGTTTTATTTCTATAGCAAAATGAACTCGCAGAGTCATTCTACTCTAAGTTTTTATTCCTGCAATCTGCTAAGATTGCAGTTTTTTGCCCGTGCGAATGGTATCACAACAATTCCCATTTTTTTTTGTTGAAATGTTGAGAAGTGCTGACTCTTCATGCTGGCTCTGCGTAACAATATAGTAAGCCCGGCAAAACGAACGTTGTCGCCGACGCGCTCTCAAGAATACCACAAGTAAAATCTATTTCAGCCTCCCAACACAGGGACGATAGCTCATCCCATGGACTAATCCATTGAAGCACCCATCAATGTATTTAGGAATCAACTTATTCTTCTAGTTGGAGGAGAAATTCCCCATAGAACTGAATACCCCTTTCCCAATATTCGCCGAATCTGTTTCAGTCAACCCTACTATAGTAAAGAAAACATAATTTCAATATTTCAACATTCTAGCGTTTTCTTAACCCTCCAGTGATAAACGGGCTTTTGACTAATGAAAAATTCAAGAATTCTATAGAGTACGCCATCTAACGTTTTTTTTTTCAACTAGTGCTTATTTTGTGAATGGTAACACTTAGCTCATGTCTGATTTGACAGATAATTAGTTTTATCCTTCCGCTGAACGAATATGGTTGTGTATATGCTTGAACAACGCTGGAAACGTGGGCCTGCGATCGACTTAGAGAAGATGCCGATTTTGCAAAATAAATCATCATTTCAGATGAAGCTAATTTTGATCTTGGCGGGTATGTAAACAAGTAAAATTGTCGCATTTGGGGCACAGAAAACCCGCGCGCATACATTGAAAAGCCGATACACCCAAAACGAGTCACTGTTTGGTGCGGATTTTGGTCCAGAGGCATAATTGGGCCATTTTTCTTTTTTTTGGCCGTTACAGTCAATGGCGATCGTTATCGGGCCATGTTGAACGAATTTTTGTTCACAAAAATTTAAGAGGAGGATATTGGCAACATTTGGTTTCAACAGGACGGCGCTACGTGCCACACAGCCGTAGCTACACTCGATGTTTTGCGCCCTGTTTTTGAAAATCGCATTATCAGCCGCAGAGCTGATGTCGTTTGGCCACTTCGGAGCTGCGATTTGACACCGTTGGACTATTATTTGTGAGGTGCAGTTTCAGTTTCAGTTTTTATGCATTTTTATTTTTTTAACTTAATTTACTCTTAATATGCTAAACAAAAAACGCTTAAAAATTAGCTGAAATTACTTACAAATAATCTTATTCTAACTTACTGGCCCCATGCGGGCACTCTAAGTTAAACCTAACACTTAAACTATGTCTTTCGACGAATCTTACAGTCTACTTTTATTCCTATTTTAACATTAATTAATACTAAAACTAAGAAAATTAATTTTAAGTAAAAACTTAGTAAATGGACATTTTTTAATTTTGTATAAAACTTAAAACTAATATTTGTGAGGTGCCGTAAAAGATAGGTATTACGCCGATAAGCCAGAGGCAATTGACGTTTTAAATGACAATATTCGTGAAGCCATTGGTGAAATACAGCTGCACACAATCGATAATGTGCTTAAAAATTGGACCGATCGTGTAGGCTACTGCATGGCCAGCCGAGGCAGCCATTTGAATGAAATTATTTTCCATTATTAACCGGAAGGATTGTACTTTCAAATAAAAGAAGAAATTTGAGAAAATATTCAGTAGTTTTTTTTCATAGCATTTAAACAAAAAAAGTTTTTGGCGGACCCTATATAAGTTTCACTTTTCAAACTACAGAGTTCGTTATACTCAAACTAAAATAGATGACCTTACTGACACATCAAAACAGGAAGAAGTTATTTTAGATACCCATGCAAGAGCACATAAAAACAAAGCCCAAATCTTACAAAAATTTTATTTCCCCCAAATGAGTTCTAAGATCAACAAACTTGTCAAACAATGTCGTGTATGTAAAGAGCACAAATATAATCGCCACCCAAATAAACCAGTGCTTAACGCTACACCTATTCTACAATTCCCCGAACATATCATTCACCTTGACATATATTCCACTGAGAAGCATCTTGTGCTTACAGCCTTAGACAAGTTCTCTAAATATGCTCAGACAAAACTTTTAAAATCGAAAGCTACTGAATATGTCAAAGAACCACTAAGACAAATATTATTCTCTTTCGGTGTCCCAAAAATTGTTGTCTTTGACAATGAGAAATTATTCAACTCATCATCCATATGTTTCATGCTTCAAGACCAGTTAGGAATATAAATATTCAAAACACCCCCATTGTAGAAAAGTTCGTCTGCCATGGGGTCCCAATGTGAAACAAGAACTGCTTTAATTTCAGCCATTGCTGCCATTTCCAAAGATGTCAGTGTCCTTCTTGGAGGATGAAGCCAACATCCTTTGCCAATTCGATAATCTTCTGAGTTGGTGAAACACTGCTAAGATAGTCGTCGACATAAAAGTCTCACAAAACGAATGTTCTTGTATCCGCTGCCTACATTGTTGCATTGCTCGTATAGACAAGAATGGTCCGCTTGCAGTGCTATAAGTTACTGCTGTCAACTGCTATATACGCAACGATTGAGTTGGAGATTCTCGACATAATATCTTCTGGCATGGCCTATGTGGTTTGTCAACCAGCGTGAATATTTTCTCGATACCAGCGGAGAGTCAGCAAATCGTTAAAGTCGGGAGAAGATGTTTGCCAGTAACTCTTGTATGCGCAGGCTTGCTAACTGTGTTTCATTGAGAGAAATATGGCATTTTAGTATGACTGTGATGGATCGCCTGGTTGATCTACTAAGGCACGTAGACATATGACCAAGGTTGATGTATTTCTGCATGCAAGCAACTTGTTAACTTGCTGTTCTTCTATGCCCCATCCACAAAGCGAATACTTGGTGTGGATTGATAATCTACCATCGCAGATGCAAATGCCACCCAGTAAGTTGTATTGATTGTGGAAATGGTTCGCCTTCACAGCAACGCATAATGCCATCTGATATGAGCTAACATCATTAGTCTGCACCAGGTAATGCAGGCATTTTTTTTTTTACAATTTACGCGCGCCTAAGGGGTTAGATACCCTTTTACTGTTGCCAGGGCGCGGGCGGAAAGGTAGACGGAGGAGAAAGGAAAATTGTTTTGCAGTGGTTTGAAACTCAGGTGTGTTTGATTTCGATATTCGCTCTCCAGGGGTGGGAGTCCGAATAGGACGGAGAGTTTTTTTCTTCACTCAGAGTGATTCGAGGTATAATTCACAGTATTTTTTTCTGTGCTTGAAACTCTACAATAGCCAAATCTATGTGTCAGTGTTATGTCTTCATACGCAGAATTTTTCTGTCTGAGTTCCAATTACACAAATGAAAAACTGTCTTGCCATGGGCAGGATTCGAACCTGGACCCTCCGAGTGAGAAGCGATTGCTAATACCACTACACCACGGCCACCCAGGTATTCGTCCTGTTGTACAAAATATAGGGTCAGCCAATTGCATATTACGCAGATGCTATCAAGAGACATTAGTTTTAATTTTTTTGTTTTCTTTTTTATAGATTGCACACCCTCAAGGTAACCTTAAAATGCTTGCACAAAGCGCGGGCGAAGAAATATTAGGGAACAAAGAAAGGAGGCACCGACGAGCGCTGGGTTTAAATGTTTGATGTTTATACTGACTAGAAAATAAAGAGCTCGATACGGTGAATTGTACTGCTTAGAAAAGAACTACGATATTTCAGAGTACAACTGAAATTGGGCTTGAGGGTAAACTGATGAGAATTCGTAGAGAGAAGGGTGTTACGGTTGAAGGTTTGAAGGGGCAGAATGCTACTGGCAATTTCAATGGAGTTGTTGTGGTGACAATAGCGGTAAAACAATGTGAGGCATTAGACATTACGCTAGTGTTCGAGGGTGGCAACTGATTGAGTGATATTATTATCACCTATGAGTTTTACCAAACGGTTGTGAATCATATCTAGCAGGTTTTGTTTTAGAAGCATCTGACCAGATGTACTCCAATTTTGGACGGATAAATGTTTTATATTGGGTGACCAGATGACAATGATAGTTTTTTCAATTGTTATAATATGTAATATTAATATATAGATAATAAAATAATAATATGTATGCCTTATTTAAGCTTGCCGAACGCGCGGAAGTTATTAAAAAATATTATCGAAATTCCGGCTCAGTTTTAAATCCGCAACATCAAATTCGTCGAGAGGTAGGTCTTCATCATGGCTTTAGTGTGAGGCAATGCGTCGCAACGTGACAATGTTTGAGCATCAGTACACTCCTTTGGATCTTAAGCCACCCCCACCAGGGTTAGATTGGCGCAAAATCAAAAAAACATAGCCGCCGTGGCGGCCCGACGACATCCAATATATGGTCTTTACAACGTTAGTTTTCATTGACACACATAAGTTCCATTCGTGGATAATGGTTGGGTATTTAAATTTCGCTTTACGACGGAGACAGAGTTGTGTATAGGAAGCATTAAATTCCCCTCTATTTATAGCTCTCCAAATAGTTATGTTATTAGTATCAGAATTTAGTGAGCTTAACATACGCTGTCGTTCCCATTCTACAGCCTAAGAGTAGCAACGTGAGTCTGGGAACGAATATGAAAAGCAGGGAGCCAGCAAAAAAGATATTGAGTTAGAAATTTTAGATTTAGAAAATTTAGATCGATCCCAAATCGATCGACAATATAGCCTGATGCAAAACTCTGTTAATTGCCTATCTTTCTTCGACAGACTGATGTACGCTTTGTTTCCACTTGTTGCTACGAAAACCGTAATGCCGGTCATGGAGAAGTTTTCGTGTTTCGAGATATTTCATAGCTGATGGTTTATCAGCGTTTTCATGACCGTGGAAAGAAGGGACGTAAGTGCAGTGAGTCTATAGGAGAAGAGAGATTCGCCTCTGTTAGGGACGGACTGGACAAATAATGTTTTCCATCGGCTCGGAAAGAGTCCCAAAAGGCAAGATTGATGGAAAACTTACGCAGTGGTTTTACCAGAGTGGAAGAACATGTCTTCAGAAGTAGGGGAGATATACTATCTGTCCAGCGGATTTGTGTATGTTAAGATCGCTAAGTATGTCAAGATCGTTGTCTCAGATGTACCATGGGCTCACAATCTAGAAGTGTTTACCTGGCCGCAAAGTGTGAAGCAAGCAAATTTTTTTTTTTTTTTTTTAACTTAACTCAAGAGGGTATAAGTACCGGAGCATTTTTTTTTTTTATAATTTATGCGCGCCTAAGGGGTTGATACCCTTTTACTGTTACCATGGCGCGGGCGGAAAGATAGAAGGAGGAGAAAGGAAAATTGTTTTTGTAGTGGTTTGAAACTCAGGGTGTTTGGTTTCTATGTTTGCTCTCCAGGGGTGAGAGTCTGAATAGGACGGAGAGTTTTTTCTTCACTCAGAGTGATTCGAGATATAATTCCCAGTATTTTTTTCATTGCTTGAAACTCTTATAACAGCCAAATCTACGTGTCAGTGTTATGCCTTCACACGCAGAATTTTTTGTCTGAGTTCCAATTATACAATGAAAAACTGATTTTTGCCATGGGCAGGATTCGAACCTGGACCCTCCGATTAAGAAGCGTTTGCTACTACCACTACACCACGGCCACCCCATGTTAAGCATGTGTTAAGTTTTCGGAAAATTGTATAGAGGGACATAGAAAGATGTTTGGCATCATTGGTTAGAGTCGTTCATAGACCTCGATCGGGGACAGACGTGTTTTCGACTTTTTCTCCAGTGAAATAGTGCAAAAGTGACAAAAGAACAATTAAGAACATTTTGCCCAAGTGATTCGGTGGCGCAGCGGTAGTGGTGTCGGCCGAGAAACCAAGGGGCGTACGTTCGATCCCCGGTATAGGACAGACTTTTTATTTTTCAAAAAAAAAAAGCTAATAAAGTAAAACAAACAATAATATTGTGAAATCGAACGATGAGTGGAAGGGAGCGGTCCGCTATTCCAATAGCGGAACCAGCAGCAGAGTTAACCATGTCATCGGATGATCAAGCGGCTATATCATCAGGCCATAATGCATCTGGGAATCCAGACAAAACAAAAAAGAGGAGGAAGCTGCGGCCTACTCCAAACCTCGTCAAGCGCCCTTCCCTCACAGTTTCCACCGGCTTCTGAGTCCGAGGACGAAGAAGAGGAAGTGAAAGCTCTAAGCAGCCATATCAATGAACTGCAACTACAGATACTGGCTATTAAAGTAAAACAAGTTGCGCGAAGGGAGAAGGAGCAGCAGCAAGAACTCCAGATCTCTCAGCAACAACAAAAAGTATGCGTGGAGCAACAACAGCCGTCAAAACAACAAAAACTACAGACACCGACACAAGAACAAACAACAAAATATGCACAACCACTACGAAAGCATAAACAGCAAAAACAACAACAGCAACAAAAAACGCAGCAGCAGCAACAACAGCAACAACAGCAGAAGCAACAACAACAAAAATCAACTAAGCAGCGGGTACCTCCAATCAACACCTTTAAGATGGAGTTAAAAGAAACAATTGAACTATGTAAGTCGGCCATAGGTAATAATTTTTACATTAAAAGACTTAGTTTAGATAGGCATGCGATCCACTGTAACACAGTGGAGCGCTATACTAAAATAAAAAACTTACTGAAGGAATCGACGACAGAGTTCTTCTCCTACACCCCGAAGGGGGACAAGCTGCAAACAATGCTGCTGAGGGGGATTGAACCGTCGACTAATCCGGAGGAGCTCCTTGCACTGCTGAAAGAGAAGGAGTGCGAAGAGCTCACATTCGTAGGGGTTAAGCCATTCGTCACGGCTAGAGCCAAAAGGGAGAAGCGGCAACTGCCGATTTTCCTGGTTCAGCTAAGTCCCAACAGCAAACTGGATGGTCTAAGGAGCATCAAAGTCCTAGACTACCAGGTTGTACACTGGGAAAAATTAAAGAGGAGCGAAAACATTTTACATTGTGTTCGCTGCCAAAGGTTCGGGCACGCCGCGTCGAACTGCGAAATGCAGCCTCGATGCGTGAAGTGCGGAAAGAACCACAAGTCCGAGGAATGCGCTCTAGGCAAGGACGGAGCGTCAGAAAAAAGCCAACTCTCTTGCGCGTTATGTAGGAACACGGGACACACCGCAAATTATCGGGGTTGTCCCAAATTCCAATACATCAAAAGAGTAAATCTGGCTCGGCAGCAGAAAGTGGAAATTAAACGTCCACTCGTGCAGACACAAACACCAGCCGTTACTCCCCACGTTACCTACGCCCAAATGGCGGCAGGTAGGGGAAATACGGTACAGCAACCAAAGGTAGCTTCTCAGGCCCCAGCGCCTAGAGCACCGGAACCTGTACCTGACATGCTGGCTATCTTGCTCTCTATTCAGGGGCAGATGGCTCAGTTGCAGCGTCAAATACAGGAACAGGCTAAGCGGGTAGATCAAATATACGCGCTGCTGCCGGGCCTAACGCACCTCCAGTCGTAATGGGTACGTACATGGCGGAGCAAACCCTGAAGGTCCTTGCTGTGAATGTTAATTCACTGATAAGGCTCGAACGACGAGCCGCACTATTTAAGTTGCTTAACGACCAATCCCCTGATGTGCTTTTGGTTAGCGAAACTAAGCTTACCAAAAGACACAAAATGAGGCACAGAAGATACAAAATAGTACGGAGAAACCGACCCAACTCCATTCAGGGAGGTGGCGTTGTGATTTTCGTACGAAAAGGTATACGTTTTAAAAGAGTATACAGTCATGTAGTACGTAGGTTACAGGTGCTGGAAGCATGCATTGTGTATATCCCTCTCCGTAGTGGAAAGCGGTTGTACATGGTGTCTGTCTATGCAAATAAGGCTACTCAATCCACCTTATTTATATCAGAGCTCGAGACACTTTTTCGATTTCTGAGGCTGGAATTGGAAGACAACTATTTTATTATCGGCGGAGATTTCAACGCCAAACATAGTGATTGGGGAAATAATACACCAAATACTAGAGGGAACCTACTATTCAATTGGTGGGGTCAACACAGTGTTATGTATCGACTCGGCCTTAAGGCGACGGATAGTCCGTCGTTTCCTAGACACGGGTCCTATTTGGATCTCCTGCTGTTCGACACACGAATACACCTGACATGCACAAACCAACAAACCATAAACTGTCTACGCACTTTTGTGTATGACAGAGACCATTGCGGACTTAGTACCGAAATAATCGTTCCGAATGAAGCTGCGGAATTGGACGAGTTTGTTCAAAGGCATGCCTACAACTATAGTAGGGTGCGTTGGACACACTTCTCCAGAACACTGACGAGAGCACTCTCCTCGAATTCGCTCTACCCACCGTCCAATAGAAATCTGTCAAACGAGGAGATTGACAGGTATCTAAAACTAATGGACGAGACAATTAAACGAACAATGGACAAAACGATACCTCGGTATCAATACACTGACAACGAAGACTTATTCCGCAACGCAACCATTGACGCACTGCACCGACATAAAAGTAGACTGCTGTCAAGGCTAAAAACCTTGTACAGGCAGTTTACTGACAGACGTAACCCGGAGATTATGACGCTAAAGTCGTCGATCAAAAATCTCCAAGTACTAATAAAAGAAAATTACAGAGCATCTGTAAGTTTGTATTGGAACAACAAAATTCGGGCTGTAAACACCAGCAACCCGAATATGTTTCCGCAAATAAATAAAATATTTAGGAGGAAAGATCACAACGACCTCTCGTGTCTTAAAATCGCCCGAACGACTGACAACGAGAACATACTTATAACAGCAGGCATCGATCCAAATGAGGCTGTTGATGATGACAACTTCTTTGTGATCGAGGATCCGCAGGAGAAGGTAGAGGCTATAGGAGCGACTTTCCAGGAAGTATATAAGGCGAATGACATCATTGGCGCGAACCACGACCTGGAAAATCGAGTCCTTGTGCACAATTTCTACCTTCGAAATGAAATAATGAATTGGCGATTCGAGAGCTTGGGTTTCACCCAGTTCAGTGACGAGAATATGGCAAATAATGTCATCACCAACGATAGGGTGCTACCCCCGTTCATTTCGAAGGACGAGCTCCAAACAATCTTCGAATCACTTAGAAGTAAGAAATCAGTGGGAACCGATGAAATACCGAACATTGTGCTTCGACATCTCCCTATAGAAGCGGTGGACATTTATACTACCCTGTTTAATAATGCAATGAATAATGCACATTATCCAGCGCATTGGAAAACTGCGGTGGTACATCCGATCCCCAAAAGGGATAAAGACACTTCCAATCCGGCGAATCTCCGCTCGATAAGTCTTCTTCCAAACATCAGTAAGGTTTTCGAGAAGGTGATCAACAGAGTCCTGACTAAGTGGGTTGAGGACAAACATATAGTTCCGGATAATCAATTCGGTTTCAAGGCGGGGCATGATGTTATTCATGCTGCGTCTAAACTGGTTTCTGATATCCAATGGAACAAAGGCAAGAATCAGTGCACTGGTGCCTGCCTGATTGACTTGGAAAAAGCCTTCGATACCGTATGGTTAGAGGGACTCTTTTTCAAGCTGGACAGGTTGGGCATTAGTAAACCATTGCAACGTGACAATGTTTGAGCATCAGTACACTCCTTTGGATCTTAAGCCACCCCCACCAGGGTTAGATTGGCGCAAAATCAAAAAAACATAGCCGCCGTGGCGGCCCGACGACATCCAATATATGGTCTTTACAACGTTAGTTTTCATTGACACACATAAGTTCCATTCGTGGATAATGGTTGGGTATTTAAATTTCGCTTTACGACGGAGACAGAGTTGTGTATAGGAAGCATTAAATTCCCCTCTATTTATAGCTCTCCAAATAGTTATGTTATTAGTATCAGAATTTAGTGAGCTTAACATACGCTGTCGTTCCCATTCTACAGCCTAAGAGTAGCAACGTGAGTCTGGGAACGAATATGAAAAGCAGGGAGCCAGCAAAAAAGATATTGAGTTAGAAATTTTAGATTTAGAAAATTTAGATCGATCCCAAATCGATCGACAATATAGCCTGATGCAAAACTCTGTTAATTGCCTATCTTTCTTCGACAGACTGATGTACGCTTTGTTTCCACTTGTTGCTACGAAAACCGTAATGCCGGTCATGGAGAAGTTTTCGTGTTTCGAGATATTTCATAGCTGATGGTTTATCAGCGTTTTCATGACCGTGGAAAGAAGGGACGTAAGTGCAGTGAGTCTATAGGAGAAAAGAGATTCGCCTCTGTTAGGGACGGACTGGACAAATAATGTTTTCCATCGGCTCGGAAAGAGTCCCAAAAGGCAAGATTGATGGAAAACTTACGCAGTGGTTTTACCAGAGTGGAAGAACATGTCTTCAGAAGTAGGGGAGATATACTATCTGTCCAGCGGATTTGTGTATGTTAAGATCGCTAAGTATGTCAAGATCGTTGTCTCAGATGTACCATGGGCTCACAATCTAGAAGTGTTTACCTGGCCGCAAAGTGTGAAGCAAGCAAATTTTTTTTTTTTTTTTTTAACTTAACTCAAGAGGGTATAAGTACCGGAGCATTTTTTTTTTTTATAATTTATGCGCGCCTAAGGGGTTGATACCCTTTTACTGTTACCATGGCGCGGGCGGAAAGATAGAAGGAGGAGAAAGGAAAATTGTTTTTGTAGTGGTTTGAAACTCAGGGTGTTTGGTTTCTATGTTTGCTCTCCAGGGGTGAGAGTCTGAATAGGACGGAGAGTTTTTTCTTCACTCAGAGTGATTCGAGATATAATTCCCAGTATTTTTTTCATTGCTTGAAACTCTTATAACAGCCAAATCTACGTGTCAGTGTTATGCCTTCACACGCAGAATTTTTTGGCTGAGTTCCAATTATACAATGAAAAACTGATTTTTGCCATGGGCAGGATTCGAACCTGGACCCTCCGATTAAGAAGCGTTTGCTACTACCACTACACCACGGCCACCCCATGTTAAGCATGTGTTAAGTTTTCGGAAAATTGTATAGAGGGACATAGAAAGATGTTTGGCATCATTGGTTAGAGTCGTTCATAGACCTCGATCGGGGACAGACGTGTTTTCGACTTTTTCTCCAGTGAAATAGTGCAAAAGTGACAAAAGAACAATTAAGAACATTTTGCCCAAGTGATTCGGTGGCGCAGCGGTAGTGGTGTCGGCCGAGAAACCAAGGGGCGTACGTTCGATCCCCGGTATAGGACAGACTTTTTATTTTTCAAAAAAAAAAAGCTAATAAAGTAAAACAAACAATAATATTGTGAAATCGAACGATGAGTGGAAGGGAGCGGTCCGCTATTCCAATAGCGGAACCAGCAGCAGAGTTAACCATGTCATCGGATGATCAAGCGGCTATATCATCAGGCCATAATGCATCTGGGAATCCAGACAAAACAAAAAAGAGGAGGAAGCTGCGGCCTACTCCAAACCTCGTCAAGCGCCCTTCCCTCACAGTTTCCACCGGCTTCTGAGTCCGAGGACGAAGAAGAGGAAGTGAAAGCTCTAAGCAGCCATATCAATGAACTGCAACTACAGATACTGGCTATTAAAGTAAAACAAGTTGCGCGAAGGGAGAAGGAGCAGCAGCAAGAACTCCAGATCTCTCAGCAACAACAAAAAGTATGCGTGGAGCAACAACAGCCGTCAAAACAACAAAAACTACAGACACCGACACAAGAACAAACAACAAAATATGCACAACCACTACGAAAGCATAAACAGCAAAAACAACAACAGCAACAAAAAACGCAGCAGCAGCAACAACAACAACAACAGCAGAAGCAACAACAACAAAAATCAACTAAGCAGCGGGTACCTCCAATCAACACCTTTAAGATGGAGTTAAAAGAAACAATTGAACTATGTAAGTCGGCCATAGGTAATAATTTTTACATTAAAAGACTTAGTTTAGATAGGCATGCGATCCACTGTAACACAGCGGAAAGAACCACAAGTCCGAGGAATGCGCTCTAGGCAAGGACGGAGCGTCAGAAAAAAGCCAACTCTCTTGCGCGTTATGTAGGAACACGGGACACACCGCAAATTATCGGGGTTGTCCCAAATTCCAATACATCAAAAGAGTAAATCTGGCTCGGCAGCAGAAAGTGGAAATTAAACGTCCACTCGTGCAGACACAAACACCAGCCGTTACTCCCCACGTTACCTACGCCCAAATGGCGGCAGGTAGGGGAAATACGGTACAGCAACCAAAGGTAGCTTCTCAGGCCCCAGCGCCTAGAGCACCGGAACCTGTACCTGACATGCTGGCTATCTTGCTCTCTATTCAGGGGCAGATGGCTCAGTTGCAGCGTCAAATACAGGAACAGGCTAAGCGGGTAGATCAAATATACGCGCTGCTGCCGGGCCTAACGCACCTCCAGTCGTAATGGGTACGTACATGGCGGAGCAAACCCTGAAGGTCCTTGCTGTGAATGTTAATTCACTGATAAGGCTCGAACGACGAGCCGCACTATTTAAGTTGCTTAACGACCAATCCCCTGATGTGCTTTTGGTTAGCGAAACTAAGCTTACCAAAAGACACAAAATGAGGCACAGAAGATACAAAATAGTACGGAGAAACCGACCCAACTCCATTCAGGGAGGTGGCGTTGTGATTTTCGTACGAAAAGGTATACGTTTTAAAAGAGTATACAGTCATGTAGTACGTAGGTTACAGGTGCTGGAAGCATGCATTGTGTATATCCCTCTCCGTAGTGGAAAGCGGTTGTACATGGTGTCTGTCTATGCAAATAAGGCTACTCAATCCACCTTATTTATATCAGAGCTCGAGACACTTTTTCGATTTCTGAGGCTGGAATTGGAAGACAACTATTTTATTATCGGCGGAGATTTCAACGCCAAACATAGTGATTGGGGAAATAATACACCAAATACTAGAGGGAACCTACTATTCAATTGGTGGGGTCAACACAGTGTTATGTATCGACTCGGCCTTAAGGCGACGGATAGTCCGTCGTTTCCTAGACACGGGTCCTATTTGGATCTCCTGCTGTTCGACACACGAATACACCTGACATGCACAAACCAACAAACCATAAACTGTCTACGCACTTTTGTGTATGACAGAGACCATTGCGGACTTAGTACCGAAATAATCGTTCCGAATGAAGCTGCGGAATTGGACGAGTTTGTTCAAAGGCATGCCTACAACTATAGTAGGGTGCGTTGGACACACTTCTCCAGAACACTGACGAGAGCACTCTCCTCGAATTCGCTCTACCCACCGTCCAATAGAAATCTGTCAAACGAGGAGATTGACAGGTATCTAAAACTAATGGACGAGACAATTAAACGAGCAATGGACAAAACGATACCTCGGTATCAATACACTGACAACGAAGACTTATTCCGCAACGCAACCATTGACGCACTGCACCGACATAAAAGTAGACTGCTGTCAAGGCTAAAAACCTTGTACAGACAGTTTACTGACAGACGTAACCCGGAGATTATGACGCTAAAGTCGTCGATCAAAAATCTCCAAGTACTAATAAAAGAAAATTACAGAGCATCTGTAAGTTTGTATTGGAACAACAAAATTCGGGCTGTAAACACCAGCAACCCGAATATGTTTCCGCAAATAAATAAAATATTTAGGAGGAAAGATCACAACGACCTCTCGTGTCTTAAAATCGCCCGAACGACTGACAACGAGAACATACTTATAACAGCAGGCATCGATCCAAATGAGGCTGTTGATGATGACAACTTCTTTGTGATCGAGGATCCGCAGGAGAAGGTAGAGGCTATAGGAGCGACTTTCCAGGAAGTATATAAGGCGAATGACATCATTGGCGCGAACCACGACCTGGAAAATCGAGTCCTTGTGCACAATTTCTACCTTCGAAATGAAATAATGAATTGGCGATTCGAGAGCTTGGGTTTCACCCAGTTCAGTGACGAGAATATGGCAAATAATGTCATCACCAACGATAGGGTGCTACCCCCGTTCATTTCGAAGGACGAGCTCCAAACAATCTTCGAATCACTTAGAAGTAAGAAATCAGTGGGAACCGATGAAATACCGAACATTGTGCTTCGACATCTCCCTATAGAAGCGGTGGACATTTATACTACCCTGTTTAATAATGCAATGAATAATGCACATTATCCAGCGCATTGGAAAACTGCGGTGGTACATCCGATCCCCAAAAGGGATAAAGACACTTCCAATCCGGCGAATCTCCGCTCGATAAGTCTTCTTCCAAACATCAGTAAGGTTTTCGAGAAGGTGATCAACAGAGTCCTGACTAAGTGGGTTGAGGACAAACATATAGTTCCGGATAATCAATTCGGTTTCAAGGCGGGGCATGATGTTATTCATGCTGCGTCTAAACTGGTTTCTGATATCCAATGGAACAAAGGCAAGAATCAGTGCACTGGTGCCTGCCTGATTGACTTGGAAAAAGCCTTCGATACCGTATGGTTAGAGGGACTCTTTTTCAAGCTGGACAGGTTGGGCATTAGTAAACCATTGCTGTATATACTTTTTGATATGCTTTCCAGTAGACAGTTCATCGTGAAAAATGGCGATGTGACTTCTGCTGGAACATTTAACATTAAAAACGGTCTGCAACAAGGTGCGGTAAATTCGCCGATCCTATTCAACATTTACACGAGTGATCTGATAGGTTCACTTCACCATGCCATAGCGTACGCAGATGACTTAATCGCGTACAAATCAGGTCCAAAGATTGAGGTTATTAATATACTCTTGCAACGTGATTTCGATAAAATTAAACGATATTGCGATGACTGGAAGTTGAAAATCAATTTTCAGAAGTCGGAAACCATTTTGTTTAGGACGCCTTTGTCTAGGGCCTCAAGGGATACCAGAAAGAATTGGCGAAAGTTCTCGATCGTGGGGCAGCACGGGCAGCCACTTGCTTGTCGAAATGTAGTCAGATACCTTGGGATCTGGCTAGATCAATATCTGTATTTTAACAAACATATAGATGTTGCTCTGGCCAGAGCCAAAGGTTCTTTTGCCCTTACAAAGAAACTGTTTTATAACAGCCAACTCGATGCGAGGGTAAAGGTTATCTGCTACATGGCCCTTATCAGGCCTATGCTTGTGTTTGGTTGCCCCGTGTGGTTCAACGTAAGAGCAAGTTTATTGGAAAAGATTCGGGTGTTTGAGAGGGCTTGTCTTAGGACTTGTCTTCGCTTATACAGAACACCAGAGTCTGAGTACATAAAATTCTATCCTAATGAGGTCTTATACAATAGGGCGAACCTAATAAGAGTGGACAATTTCGTCATTAAATTGACTCGAAGACACATTGCAAGAGCAATGACCTCATCGAACAACCTGATCTCCGGGGCTTACTACCCCAACTATATGTATCATGAGAGAGTTCGCTTTGACGGCTTTGTTCCTCCAGAAGCGTTCCTCTACCTAGATATGAAAGGTCTGATCCAGGACAGATTGGCGGTGCCGCTAATCTTCCACGTTGCTCGAACAGCTGCGGACAGGCGACTCAACTACGACAGAGACGTCGCACGTGGCAGTGCGGAGCGTCTCCGGTTCAGTAGGTCGGTAGGGAGTCGCGATATATGGGATGTTGCTCGGCAGCACCAACAATTCTGGTGGCTAGATGAAGGAGGGGAAGTCTCGTCGTCGAATTCCTCCAGTCCTACGTAGCTCCATAGGGAGCAAAGTCGGTCTTCTACATATTTTTTTTTTAGCCGTGGCCGGCTTACATAGTTTTAGGTAGAATTAGGGTAGTATTTTATTTTAGAAAAAATAAAAAATAAAAAAATAAAAATAATAAAAAATAAAAATCACAAAAAAAAAAATAAAAAAAAACAAAAAGAAAAAAAAAATTTTAGAACAGAGGTGGGTAACACGCTCTAAAATATGGTATAGGATTAGATAGTTTAAGTAGGATTAAATAGTTAAGATTTAGTTTTAGGTAGTTTATAGTTTAGTTTTAAGTTTTATAGTAAAAAAGTCCATATACTAAGTTTTTCCACTTAAATTTTATTTTCTTAGTTTTAGTTTTCATAAATGTAAAACAAAAATAAAAATAGTCTGTAAGAAACGTCGAAAGACATAGATTAAGTATTATGTTTAACTTAGAGTGCCCGCATGGGGCCAGTAAGATAGAATAAGATTATTTGTAAGTTATTTAAGCTAATTTTTAAGCATTTTTTTGTCTAGCTTGTAAGTGTAAATGAAGTATGAAAATAAAAATGCATATTAAATGAAGTGAATGAATGGCATCATTGGTTATTTCGCTCCATGGGTGGCATCCAACATTTAATGGGATATGATATATAATGATACTAAATTATTATTGTATAGGCAACCATTCGTCTTACGTGAATTAAATTGCCTGAAAAAAATTTTACGCAAATTATTACACTTCTGCTCGCACTTTTTTCCATAAAACACTTTGCCTTATTTATTATACTCAGTGACCTTCTGCCTCTGCCGTAGATGCAATATTGACGGTCCTCCTCTTAAAATTTATAGTATGTACACAATCTCAAATCTACTTCTCGATTCAAAAATTAGTCCTTAGTGAAACTCGCACTAGAGTCTGCGACAAATAATTCCGGACATACTTATTTAAAAATGATGTTTAAATTTTAAGAAAATCATAATACGATGACAACTTGTACGTGTTAGCATTTTTGCCTCCTAAACAGCCATTAATATATGCGGATTTTTTTCGTAGGCACAAAATCACTAACCGACTCGACTGGTTTTGTCACATGTCACACCATTTGTGACATGTGGGAGTATGTGGCATCATAATGAAATGATGGATAACTGGAATAGAATGTTGGTTACGCTCGCTGTTAAAAACAGACGTTGGACTTGTTTGCGGAACAGGATTAAAAAAGTTACAGTAATTGGCATTGCAAATTATGTTAAAGGAGAGAAAAGTAGAATTTAAATATCTAGACAAGTTGAAATTCGTTATAGTAAGTGCTGGCAGTTCAAATAATAGACAATTTAATATTTTATCTTAGTTAATTCATACTATGTATTTCAAATTGTATTATTGTGAATTAACCCTATTTAATGTGTATAACAAATTAAATTTGTCAATCAGGAAATTATGTAAAAATTATTATTCGCATTTTTACCATGTGATTTCTAAAAGAAAAGAAAAAATCAAAAATCAAATATTTCATATAATTATATACATATGCATACCCTTGACATTGTGTAGAGTGAGAGTAACGTTCTTTTCCTTACCAAGCAATAAAAATTACTTATATCCAATTGTGCTAATCGGGATTTCGGCGCCGTGCAACAAATAATTTCTACTCATCAGCTGAAGGCATAAAACGTAAGTCCTCTTTTCTTTCGTCTCTTTTATTGTCCTTTTTATTTTGAATAACAAAAAAGAAGAGTATGTCCCTTGGCGAACTCCAAAAATTTGCTTTTGGCACAAATAGAGCGTGATCATGCCAATTTCAAAAAGACGGTAAAAGAATCTCGCCGGGCTTCAAATTACCTTTCGAGTCGCCTTTCAATGTTAGAAGGTAATTTTGCTACAGCGAAGCGGTACCATGAAGCAATAATGTCAGGCAAGCTCGAAAAGGGTATGATTAAGAACGATTTAATAGTGGTCTACGAAAAAATACAAGATAGTTACCTGGATTATCGAAGTGATCTTTTGGATGCTATTGATAGGAGATCTCAGGAGCAGAAAGATGACGCAGTGGCGAAAAGCACTTCGGCTTCCAAAAATCAATATTCCCGAATTTTCTGGATCATAATCAAAATGGCGATCTATTCATGACATCTTTGTTTCGTTAATCCACGATAATAAATCAATCAGTGATACTCAAAAACTGCATTACTTGAAGTCAAGTCTCACCGTCGATAGATGCAGGAAACTACGACAAGGCTTGGGAACTGCTAACAGCCAGGTTCGATCAGAAAAGAGTATTGGTAAATGCTCAACTCAAGCTATTTTTTGGTCAACCTGCGTTAGTAAAAGAGTCTGCACAAGGTATTAAATCTTTGCTAGATGTTTCCTCTGAGTGTTTGCATGCGTTGGAGAATTTGGAGCTACCAGTAAAGCATTGGGACAGTATCGTCATTTTTATTTTGTTTCAAAAATTACCCATTATAACCCAACAGTTATGGGAAGAAAAGCTTGGCAGTAACAAGGACTTACCAAAGTGGCAATTCACAGAGTTTTTAGAGTCACGGTTTAGAACATTGGAGACTGTAGCGGAGAAAGTTACGTCTCGGTTGAACGCCAAGCCATGGTCGAAATCGGAGGTAGCGCCCAAGGTATTTCATGCGAACACACAGTCGAAACAATTTACATGCAAGTTGTGTCATCAAGGCAACATTCGCTTCGGAAATGCAACGGATTTTTGGGCATAGGATACAGACTGTTCGCCAAATTAAAGTCCGTGAAAACTGTCTCGCATACAGCCATTTCTCGTGTGAATGTCCTAGCAACAAAAGTTGTTACTTTTGCCACCAGCGACACCACACACTTTTACATTTTTTAACAAATACACACACATCTGCACACCACACTTATTTAGTGCCACAGACACAACACAACACCGAGAATACGCTGCAGCAAGTGGCCGTGAACCCCAACGCATCGTTTTTCATCCAGCCAGCGGTGAGCAGCAAAACACAAACACTCGTAACGCTTTTTATGCGTCTCAACGAGCTGACACGAACATTTTGTTGGCTACCGCAGTTGTTAAAGTGCAGTCAGTTGATGACATATTTTTCGAGTTGAGGGCCTTAATCAACTCTGGATCAGAGGCCACCTTTATCTCCGAATCAGCTGCACAACTGCTCAGATTAAAAAAAAGGCGTACTTATATTGAAATAGCTAGGCTGGGGAAGGTCAGCAACGGCAATTCTCAGAGTTATGTCGACATAACATATATGTCGAGGGATTCGGCTTTCAAAAGCTCTGTGAGCGTACGTTTTTAAGTCGTTGACTGGGCTTCTTCCGGCCCGGCCCGTTTTATTAGATAGTTGGAACCATATCTCCGGTTTACAACCAGCAGACCCATCTTTTCATGTTCCTGCAACAATAGACCTTCTTTTCGGTACTAACGCTTATTCAGAAGTTATTCTTCCAGAGATCATCAGGAGTGCTGAAATTGAAGCACCCATCGCACAGAAAACCCTACTTGGATGGGTGTTACTGGGAAAAGTTCCTGAAATTCCTCGAAGGCTTCAAAGTTTTGTACAACAGGTGGATCTTGACGTACAGATGCGTAAATTTTGGGAGATGGAAGAGGCTCTGTTTCCAATTCAACAATCGGAGGAAGAAATCGAACGCGAACGATATTTCACCACACACACAAGACGCTTATCCGACGGCCGTTATGAGGTATCACTACCGTTCAAAGGAGGAAAATTCTCAGTTTTAGGGCATACCCGAGAAATCGAGCTGAAACGTATCTGGAACGTGGCTCAAGTGGTAGTGTGTTGGCTTCCAAATCGGAAGGTTGGGTGTTCGAATACCAGCCTCGTCCGAAAGACATTCTTTTTTTCAGGCAACTTAATTCTTGTAAGACGAATGGTTGCCTCTAATACAATAACAAGTCCAATTACACTAATAAATTAGTCTCCCAATTAAATGTTGGATGCCACCCATGGAGCGAAATAACCACTGAGCCCAAAAACCTTTCTTTCTCTTTCTGTCCCATTTTTCTAAAAACTTAACACGTGCTCAGGCATTTTAAGTGTATTAATACCCACTTAAGTGTTAAGTTCTTTTTAAAAAAAAAAAAAAAAACGACGTCTGCAAAAAGATGAGAAGCTTCGAATAGAATATAGTAGATGTATTATGGAGTATCTTACAATGAATCATATGGAGCAGATTGATCTGGAGAACGACGCCATTTTGAAGTCACCCTACCACTCGTTTCTCCCACATCATGCTGTGGTGAAGGAAAGTAGCTCCACGACAAAGGTAAGGGTTGTTTTCGACGCAGCATCAAAAAGCACCGACGGTACCTCCTTGAATGACCCTTCTCATGGTAGGCCCAAAGCTTCAGTCAGATATCATCAAAGTCCTCTTGAGGTGGAGGAAATACGAGTACACCTTCACCACAGACGTTGAGAAGATGTACCGAAAAATTTGGGTAAACCACGCGGATAGTAATTATCAAATAATTCTCTGGAGACTAGGAGTAGGTGAACCGATCAGAGGGTTTAAGCTCAATACCGTCACGTTCGGCACAGGGTCTGCTCCCTTTCTGGCCATTCGCACTACTCAGCAAGCCGCCGATGATGAAGCATACAGGTTTCCGATAGGGGCTGCGGTTATCAAGGAGGAGATGTATGTCGACGACTTATTAAGTGGGGCCGAATCGGTTGAAGAGGCTCGGCAGAAATGGAATGAAGTCCGGGAAATCCTCGATTCAGCTGGGTTGAAACTCCGAAAATGGACATGGAATCACAAAGAGTTGATCAGCGACATTCCTGAACAGGATCAGGAAAGTAACTTCGAGCTCCCTCTCGGTTATTCGGAACATGTCAAGACCTTGGGTATCAGATGGTTTCCAGGAACAGATTCATTTTCTTTTCAGAATTTTTCGACAGATGGGGAAGAAATGACAAAAAGATCAGTTTTGTAGTCGATAGCGAAACTTGTTGATCCTCTTGGATGGATAGCACCGTGTACCAAAATCTTGACGCAACAGTTATGGAAAAGAGGTAGAAATTGGGATCAACCGATTCCAGAGGATTTGAAGCGTGAGTGGGAGATTTTTAGATCTGAACTTCCGCTCATACAACACATAATGATTCCACGATGGATTGGAACAAGAAGCTGTTATTCTGTTGAACTTCACGGTTTTTGCGATGCTTCTATGAAGGCTTATGGAGCAGCGGTATACCTTCGAGTGGTTGATAGCGACCGCCAAATTCGCATGAGCTTACTCCTCTCAAAAACAAGAGTAGCTCGCATAAGTACGGTAAACCTTCTGCGTTTAGAGCTTTGTGGAGCCGTTCTTCTGGCAACACTTTTAGAACACGTCAAAGCTGCTCTTGGTATGCCATTGGTGAGGCTCCACAATCACTCTGGCCTGGATACGTGGACCTCCGAGCAAGTGGAACATCTTGGTCGTTAACAGGGTAGCAGAGATTCAGCGACTCACCAACATCAACGGTTGGAGACACATACCAACAGAACACAACCCGGCTGACTTAGCCTCGCGAGGTGTGGCTCCATCCACGTTAGGATCGTAGGATATATGGTGGAGAGACCCAGCATTCTTAAGGAATCACTGGCAGTTTTAGGAACCGAGGCAACCAGACAATTTCGACACAGAAGAGGAGGTGAAGAAAATCAAATCGCACCATGTCACGACACATGACACGAACGAAATACTAAAGGTGATACAAAAGTTCTCAACACTTTCGAAGGTGGTTCGAGTCCTGGCGTACTGTTTGCGATTTTTGCAAAACTGCAAAGCGGAATCGAAATCAAAACAAATAGGAGTTCTTAAACCAGAAGAGTTGCAATTCGCAACACAGCTAGCGATTCGAACAGCCCAAAGAAGTATGTTCTCAGCAGAATTGGAGGAACTTGAAGGTAAAAACACGATACCAAAAGCATTAAAGTCACTTAATGCATTCTTGGATGGACATGGTATCATACGCGTAGGCGGCCGACTTCAAAATTCACTATTGGCTTACAACCAACAACACCCTGCTATTTTGAAATCAAGCCATCACTTTGCAGACCTGGTAATTCGCGATGCCCATCAACAGTCACTTCATGGAGGTATTCAGCAAATGGTATCGTATATCCGTACAGCCTACTGGATAACAAACATCAAGAGGAGTGTTAAGAAGCATATACACAAGTGTGTTGTATGCTTTCGACACAAGTCACACCACATGCAGCAACTGATGGGGAGCTTACCAGCTCCTCGAGTTAGAATGGCGCGACCCTTCAGTAACACCGGCGTTGACTATGCAGGACCTATAGAAGTTAAAACCTGGAATGGACGAGGAGCAAAGTGTTTAAAAGGATATTTCGCCATTTTTATCTGCCTATCAACCAAGGCAATTCACTTAGAGGCTGTTTCCGACCTAAGCACGCAGGCATTTTGTAGCAGCTTTTTGTCGCTTTACTGCTCGACGAGGGATATGCTCGCAGCTTTATACCGACTGTGGGACGAATTTCGTCGGAGCAGATGCCAAACTCAAGCGGATGATAGAAAACGCTAAACACGACTGGAAGGAAATTGCTGATATACTTTCAAGGCAGGGTACAACATGGAACTTTATTCCTCCTGCCTCTCCTCACTTTGGAGGTTTGTGGGAAGCAGGAGTGAAGACGGTAAAAGACCACCTTAAGCGAGTGGTCAAGGATGAAAGGCTCACATTTGAAGAGCTTTGCACACTTCTAACACAAGTAGAGGCATGCTTAAACTCTCGGCCTTTAGCTTCACTCTCGGATAATCCCGACGACCTCGAGATACTCACTCCTGGACATTTCCTTATTGGCGAAGCGATCCACACTATACCACAAGGAGACACATCAACCGGCAAAGTAAGCTACATAGACCACTGGAAAAGAACTCAAACCGCGGCGGAAATGGAAAAGTGGAGCGGAGAGCATCTACCTCGTCTACAACAAAGACCAAAATGGCAAAAAATCTAAGTCAACCCGAGAGTCGGTGACCTAGTAATCGTCAGAGACGAACGATTACCGCCGGCCCAATGGATGCTTGCACGCATTTTGGAAGTGCATCCTGGAACCGATAAGCTTATTCGCGTAGTCACTTTAAAAACAAGAACCGGAAAACTCAAACGACCAATAACAAAAATATACTACCTACCGTCAAACAAGGCAAACTCGGAAGACACCCTCGTTTAAAGGAAACAAAACATATTTATAAAAATAAAAGAATCAATAATATAATAGGTTTTAGGTATATCAAAATTAAGCTTGAAAAGATAATAGTCATAATAATAATCATTCACAATAAAAAAAAAACCCCATAACCTCACAACATTACAACAATGTTTACTCAAACCAGCAATATTTTTGCAAATAACTACACAATACTACAGTCCATTTAATACACCAAACTTCACATTAATAACAACAATATTTTCTACACAATATTACTTGCAATTTCTACACAAAACTAATCAGTAAGTCTATAATTTCTACACAACACTACTAAATAATGTCTACAACATATGTATTTCATACCCATAACAACACAATAATATTCCATTTCATACAAAGCAATAATTTTAATCGCAGCAACACTAAACAATTTCTACAACACTGATCGTCGTAAATCAGTCAAACATTAAACAAAAAAAAACAAAAAACCGACGCGTAAATCCGCTCAATGCACCAAAAAAAAAAAACTCTTCAATGAAAAAAAAAAAACTATGTGGCACACGCTGTACCGTAAGGAATAAAATTGATTTTATTATTATTTATTAAGCCACACAATCTTACCGGGAAATATCCATGGACTTCTTACATTAATTGCCGCATAATTTAAAAAACTAAACAACACTTCACACTTAAACCAGTACAAAAATCAAACGACCAGGCGGCCACGATCTCACACAACTTTTGACTTGATTCATTCCATCCCAGCGAGGACAACACCGACGAAACGCAACGTAACGCAACGTAACACAAGCTTTCCACGTGCACTTATGCAGCGTAATGAGCGCAACACGATTATCGCATATCAGCAACATCAGCTGCTCGGGACACAGTGGAATGCAACCATCCACAGTCCCACTCATTAGCGAAAGCTTATTCTATAATGTGTAGTAATCATGTTGATCTGTTCTTTTTATTGATATTGGGATAACCACTTAAATGTGAGCAGCGACATCTAGATTTACAGAGCAGAAGATATCGATACTCGAAGACCAGAAGATTTCGATACTTGAATAACAAAGTCTCGACCATTGATGACTGGAGAGTGGAATCGAATTTTCTAGCAAACTGGAAATTGTATGGGACGCTATATAAATACCAGCATCCCCAAGGTATGCAAGCCAGTTCATCAGTTGAATTTGAAGTGTTAATTAGGAGAGGTGATTAAGTGGTTTAAGTAAAAGATAGGAAAAGTATAAGCAGTTGAGAAATTGGATTGTACTGAGAGAAACAATTAAATAGTGAATTGTAACTGTACTGAATAAAGCGATTTCTATTGAAAAGAATAAGTTCTATCATTTGTACCCACACAAACATTTTACAATATGCTTGTATTTAGTTTACAATTTAATATTTTAGATTAATTAATTCATACTATGTATTTCAAATTGTATTATTGTGAATTAACCCTATTTAATGTGTATAACAAATTAAATCTGTCAATCAGGAAATTATGTAAAAATTATTATTCGTATTTTTACCGCCAAATAAAGAGCACCGTTTATAACGAACTCGGAACACCGTTTTATTTAAATATAGATATATATAACCGAATAAAAAACCCAAGTCATTAAGTGCGAAACCCATTAAACAGAAACAAAACTAAGACACCTGTGGCGCTAACAGTAAATAATTCTGTTTTTGATTTTGAATACAAAACTGATTAGTTCGAAGAAGGGAAGTCATTTTCAGCAAATGTTATTGTTAGAATAATTCACAAATATTACTTACTATTACGATTACGATTACTACTTATGATTCAAATCATGTTTCGTACCCTTTCTTTTCAACTTAAGGTGACACTCAAAAAATAGAAAAGACAATAAAGTAATTTCACATAAAAAGCCTGGGACGATGAGATCAACTATATTGGTTTCATGTCCATAGTTTATCCAAACTAATAAGACACATTGTGAAACGTTGAACGCACAAAAATTTTTAAAAATATATTGAGAAAATGTTTGCATCCACTAAATCTTAAGTCTGTCGATTGTGTAGGACGAAAGTTCGGAAGACAAAGACAAAGGTAACTTATCTAAGGGTTGAAATTATTTTCAAAAACTAAGGCCTTCACACAAAGCTGCTCTGAAATAACCAAAAATAAATAAATTTGTGGTATAAAATTGTGTTGGACATTCCGGGATAGACCTAGTTTCTAGTTTGGTCCTTGCTGTGAATGTGAATTCACTGATTAGCCTCGAATGACGAGCGGCACTATTTAAGTTGCTTAAAGACCAAGCCCCTGATGTGCTTTTGGTTAGAGAAACTAAGGTTACCAAGAGACACAAATTGAGGCACAGAAGATACAAAATAATACGGAGAAACCGACCCAATTCCATTCAGGGAGGTGGCGTTGCAATTTTCGTACGAAAAGGTATACGTTTTAAAAGAGTATACAGTCGTGTAGTGCGTAGGTTCCAGGTGCTGGAAGCATGCATCGTGTATATCCCTCTCCGTAGAGGAAAGCGGTTGTACATGGTGTCTGTCTATGCGCCTAAGGCTACTCAATCATCCTTATTTATCTCAGAGCTCGAGACACTTTTTCGATTTCTGAGGCTGGAATTGGAAGACAACTATTTTATTATCGGCGCAGATTTCAACGCCAAACATAGTGATTGGGGAAATAATACACCAAATACTAGAGGGAACTTACTATTCAATTGGTGGGGTCAGTACAGTGTGATGTATCGACTCGGGCTTAAGGCGACGGATAGTCCGTCGTTTCCCAGACACGGGTCCCATTTGGATCTTTTGTTGTTCGACTCACGAATACAACTGACATGCACTAACCAACAAACTACAAACTGTCTACGCACTTTCGTGTATGACAGTGACCATTGCGGTTTCAGTACCGAAATAACTGTTCCCAACGAAATTGCGGAATTGGATGAGTTTGTTCAAAGGCATTCCTACAATTATAGTAGTATGCGTTGGACACACTTCACCAGAACACTGACTAGAGCACTCTCCTCGAATTCACTCTACCCACCGCCCAAGGCAATCAAACGAACAATGGACAAAACGATACCTCGGTACCAACACACTGACGAAGAAGACTTATTCCGCAACGCAACTATTGACGCACTGCACCGACAGAAAAGTAGACTGCTGTCAAGACTAAAAACCTTGCACAGGCAGTTTACTGACAGACATAACCCGGAGATCATGACACTGAAGTCGTCGATTAAAAACCTCCAAACATTAATAAAAGAAAATTACAGAGCATCCGTAAATTTGTATTGGAACAGTAAAATTCGGGCTGTAAACACCAGCAACCCGAATATGTTCCCGCAAATAAATAAAATATTTCGGAGAAATAATCAGAACGACCTTCCATGTCTTAAAATCGCCCGAACGACAAACAAAGAACAACTTCTGGTAGCAGCGGGCATAGATCCAAATGAGGCTGTTGATGATGACAACTTCTTTGTGATCGAGGATCCGCAGGAGCAGGTAGAGGCTATAGGAGCGAATTTCCAGGAAGTGTACAAGGCGAATGTTATCATTTGCCCGAACCACGATCTGGAGAATCGAGTCCTTGTACACAATTTCTACCTTCGAAATGAAATTGTGAATTGGCGATTCGAGAGCTCGGGTTTCACCCAGTTCAGTGACGAGAATATGGAAAATAATGTCATCACCAATCAAATGGTACTACCACCATTCATTTCAGAGGCAGAGCTCCAAACGATCTTCGAATCACTTAGAAGTAAGAAATCAGTGGGAACCGATGAATCCCACTAGAAGCGATGGACATTTATGCCACCCTGTTTCATAATGTATATTATCCAGCGCGTTGGAAAACAGCGGTGGTACATTCCATCCCCAAAAGGGATAAAGACACATCCAATCCGGCGAATCTCCGGTCGATCTGTCTCCTTCCAAACATCAGTAAGGTTTTCGAGAAGATGATCAATAGAGTCCTGACTTAATGGGTTGAGGACAAACATATAGTCCCGGATAATCAATTCGGTTTCAAGGCGGGGCATGATATCATTCATGCTGCGTCTAAACTAGTTTCTGATATCCAATGGAACAAAGGCAAGAAACAGTGCACTGGTGCCTGCCTGATTGACTTGGAGAAGGCCTTCGATACCGTATGGCTAGAGGGACTCTTTTTCAAGCTGGACAGGTTGGGCACTATTAAACCACTGCTGTATATTCTTTTAGATATGCTCTCCAGTAGACAGTTCATCGTGAAAAATGGCGATGTGACTTCTGCTGGAACATTTAACATTAAAAACGGTCTGCAACAAGGTGCCGTAAATTCGCCGATCGTATTCAACGTTGTGATCTGATAGGTTCACTTCACCATGCCATAGCGTACGCAGACGACATTATCGCCTACAGATCAGGTCCAAAGATTGAGGTCATTAATATACTTTTGCAACGTGACTTCGACAAAATTAAGCAATATTGTGATGACTGGAAGTTGAAAATCAACTTTCAGAAGTCGGAAACCATTCTGTTTAGGACGTCTTTGTCTGGGATACCAGACAGAATTGTCGAAAGTTCTCGATCGTGGCGCAGCGCGGGCAGCCACTTGCTTGTCGAAATGTAGTCAGATACCTTGGGATCTGGCTAGATCAATTTCTGTATTTTAACAAACATATAGATGTTGCTCTGGCCAGAGCCAAAGATGCTTTTGCCCTTACAAAGAGACTGTTTTATAATAGCCAACTCGATGCGAGGGTTTAGGTAATCTGCTACATGGCCCTTATCAGGCCCATGCCTGTATTTGGATGTCCCGTGTGGTTCAACGTGAGAGCAAGTTTATTGGAAAAGATTCGGGTGTTTGAGAGGGCTTGTCTTAGGACTTGTCTTCGCTTATACAGAACACCAGAGTCTGAGTACATAAAATTCTATCCTAATGAGGTCTTATACAATAGGGCGAACCTAACAAGAGTGGACAATTTCGTCATTAAGTTGACTCGAAGGCACGTTGCAAGAGCAATGGCCTCATCGAACAACCTGATCTCCGGGGCTTACTACCCCAATTATATGTATCACGAGAGAGTTCGCTTTGATGGCTTTATTCCTCCGGAAGCGTTCCTCTAACTAGATAGCAAAGAGGGATGTTGCACAGCAGCACCAGCAATTTTGGTGGCTAGTTGAAGGGGAGGATGCTTCGTCGTCGAATGCCTCCAGTAATACATAGCTTCATCTGAGGCAAAGTGGGTCAGCCTGATTTTTTTTCTAGAAATGGCCGGCTTACATAGTTTTAGGTAGGATTAAGTTAGTTTTAAAAAAAAAAAAATATAAAACCAAAAAAAATATATATATATATAAAATGAAAAAAAAAAAATATATATATACATATATTTATATATGAAGTATATATATATTATGTATATATATATTTATGGATGTCTATGTTTGTGTTAGATGTAAGTAGGTTAAGTAGATTAAAATTTATTTTTAGGCAGTTTCTAGGCTTTTAGTTTTAAGTTTTATAAAAAATTAAAAAAATGTCCGCTTACTAAGTTTTTGCTTAAAATTTATTTTCTTAGTTTTAGTATGTAGAAATAGAAATAAAATTAGACTGTAAGGTTCGTCGAAAGACATAGTTTAAGTGTTAGGTTTAACTTAGAGTGCCCGCATGGGGCCAGTAAGTTAGTATAAGATAATTTTAAGTTAATTAAGCTAATTTTTAAGCATTTTTTTGTCTAGCATGTAAGAGTAATTTAAGTTGTATAAATAAAATGCATACAAACTGAAACTGAACTAGTTTCTAGTCAGCTTGAGCCACTTTTTCTACTCTCGGGTGAGTACTGGATGAGTTTAGAACTCAGACCCTCTTGAGTATTGCCGAACGTACCAACCGTAAAATACCGCAGACTTTCTGCATTAGCTATAACTTTAAATATAAAGCTTTGAGTGTACGTCAATAAAATATCACCAAAAATAATTTCTTAATAGATCTATTATCGGAACAGCACAAAGAGTGCCATATAAAAGCTAGTTGTCAGCTATTAGGTCATATATTTTATATTTTACGATCTCCTAGTTTTCCTAGATGATCTTTTTCAAAATTCGTGCTTCCTATTTTATATACAAAATATTTAACTAGAAAATGAAATTGTAACATCCTTGTGAATGGTGTAATCTACAATACAATAGTTATACAGGGTGATCCGGTTTGGGATACAGATATTTTGGGATCTGATTCATTATTTCATGTTATTAAAAAAAATCATATAGGAGGTCTATCTTCAACACCGACTGAGTTACAGGGTGTTTAAAAAGTTCCTTCAGAGAAGTAGGTAATAACAATTATTTTGTTATAACTTCTAGTGTATTAATCTTAGAGCAACCGAGCTATGCTGGTTTGATAGCCATATTTAATTGATTGATTCATGTTTAATTCATATTTAAACACTATTCCCATCCATGCTTTCATTTTTGAGATATTGGTCTTCAATCGCAAAACTTTTTAATTTTTTTTAACAAAGTTTTGCGAAAATCGCATTTATCACGGATAAGTTGGTTTGTCCTTCTTAGTCTAAAGAAGCATCGATTTTTAAGTGGAACTATTCATTTGATGCCATTTTTGTTTCAATACATGTGCACCAGTGATAGTTCTGCCAATGACATCAATATCATCAGCGCCTGTAAGCAGTCTCGCAAATTTTTAAAAAATCTGGTATAATACTATAAATTCAAGTCAGAGCACATAAGTTTTTCTGCATCCCTTTTGACATCGAAAGTCTCGGTGGGAGGGCTTCCTAAATTTAACGAACAGCAAGCATTACCTATGATTGTTCTGCACAATTTGGCTGGAATTTCAAAAATATTTTTTATAATGAGCGCGCGCTTAAAATGTTTGCACACGGTGCGGGAAAAGAAAATTTAGGGTGGAAGAAAAGAGAGGTACCGATGAACATTGTTTTTAAATGTTTGCAAGTTATAACGACCAGGATATACAGAGATCGGCATGGCATTCCATAAGCGAGTTGTACGGCTTAGGAACGAATCACGATATTTTAGAGTACGTCCGAAAATGGGCTTGAGGGTATACTGATGAGCATTCATAGCGAGACGGGTGTTACGGTTGAAAATTTGAATGGGTGGAATGCTACTGGCGATTTCAGTGGAGCACTGCTGGTGGAAATAGCGATAAAATAAAGTGAGACAGGAGACATTACGTCGGTGTTCGAGGGTGTCAATTGATTGACTGATATTAGCATCATCTATAAGTTTTATCGCACGGTTTTGAATCCTATCTGGTGTTTTAGGAGCACCTGACCAGATGTGAGCATTGTACTACAATTTAGTTCGGATGAATACCTTATATATTGTGATCAGAGGGGGTGAAGTATTTCTTACAACGCTTGAGGAAACCTAGACATTTCGCAGCATTTTTGACGACATCAGATATGTAGTCATTCCAACGTAAGTTGTCATTGACACACATATGCGGTCTTAAAAACAGTAAGGTAAAAGTGAGTAGTAATCTGGAGTTATTGGATCCTGCCTCGGCTCCAGCAGCCTTCCCGGCATATTTATATCTTTGAAATATTGTTATCAGATGTACGGAAATCATATACAAAATTTATTCTATTTATAATTTATTGGGAAAAAATAATTATAACAAAATATTTTCAATGATCCCTGTGACTGCAACATATCAAATATTACAGACAGTCGAATATGTAGGTTTCTTTAAATGAAAAGAAGAGGGAGAAAATAAAAAGATTGAATGTCTAATAAACTTTTAAGGCAATTCAAATCCATTGTGAAAAATATACTTGTTTCGATTTTTTTAAATTTGGGCATTTCCTCTATAATATTTGAAATATATATACAGTGAAAACTCTCTCGGGCGGACAGCGACCGTCGATAATTTTTTGTCCGCTCAAGAGGAGTGTCTGCATAATGGAGGTGACCTGATTTAAGAGATATAATTTCTTAGTAAATAGTACGATTTTATATTTGATTAAGGTTTTTAAATGTATTTAACAAACGAAATTTTTTTTTCATGATTGGTATGTACATATATGTAGATACATATGTATACTCAAATCTTAAATAGTACATAAAAATAACGCAAAATAAAAAGACAACATTACTTAGCCTCTTGTCAACACATTTCAAAAAAGAGGATGACAGATAAAAGCATTTCTCAAACACTGAGAGGATAAGCAGTGAATTACACATTAAAGTGAAGCACAATAAAAGTAAAAAGTAGAAAAAAAAATATTCATGGATATGTTTTAGAATGTCTTTTAAATGTTTCAAAGTTTGATTATTCTAAACATGGAAGTGGTAAAAAAAGTTGATATACTGGCTTTGTAAAATGGCTTTTACAAAATCTGTACGTACGATCGTATAAAAGTTTCTAAGCATAATTTTTAGGAAATTTTGCAAGGATACAAATTTCTGAAAATTTATTAAGTATTTCAAATATTAAATTAAAATATTTAAGAAAAGTGAATTTTAAGTAAAAAAATGGATATTTTTTGTTGTATATACAGATGTGCCCAAAGCATTTAGGACTTGCACTACTAAATTAGCTTTCCAAAATGTCCAAAAGTATTTTTTTACCTGTGCTAGTTTAGAAATTATAGCATTTAAGGCAAATAGCATTCCTCCTGGAACTTTAGTGTCTTGCTTATATGCTATTCATACTTTTTCATATGGCTCTCTATGTATAAATCGAATGGAAAAAATCACCAGAACTTTCTAAGCTAGGAAAAAAGGTAAAATTTTAACGGTTTTTTCAGACAAACGTTTTATAAAGGTTAATTATATAGAATTAGATACATCCTATTTGGGGCGTTTAGATTTTATAAATTGTTTTATTTTGTTGATGCTAGTCTAGCACATGAATAAACATTAATTACTCGTATTATAATAATAATTTTAAAAATTTATATACACAGAGAGAAAATATTGATTCAGTGAGGCAGAGTGTTTGTGAATTTTTGAAAACGCCTTATCGAACTATCTAAACCAAGACAAATGTTGTAGCTAAGCTAAAGCTTCCCGCTAAGTGTTGATGATTCTTTTTGTTTTGTTACCAAGTAATGCCTAGCTAGGTGCTTCGACGATGCTAACAATGATAATGACGATGCTGATGTTATTGCTATGCACGTAACTCGTGCACTGTTCACTCACCCACTCATCCACTACGTCCACTCCACCGCTGAGCCGTTCATAGACCTCCGCGGAGATTAGATGTATTTCGTAATTGAGAAGTGATTCGCTTAAGTAAGACATTTGACAGAATCTATATAGGCTCCAATTAGCTTAGTGGCAGTATGCTCGCATAAGACGAGTCCTTGTGCGCAATTTCTACCTTCGAAATGAAATTGTTAATTGGCGATCCTAGAGCTCGGGTTTCACCCAGTTCAGTGACGAGAATATGGCAAATAATGTTATCACCAACGATAGGGTGCTACCCCTGTTCATTTCGAAGGAAGAGCTACGAATCACTTAGAAGCAAGAAATCAGTGGGAACCGATGAAATACCGAACATTGTGCTTCGACATCTCCCTCTA
The DNA here is from genome assembly GCA_949129095.1 of Volucella bombylans. NCBI lineage: Eukaryota > Metazoa > Arthropoda > Insecta > Diptera > Syrphidae > Volucella > Volucella bombylans. The sequence goes on along the minus strand of OX422144.1, from coordinate 44,117,575 downwards.
GAAGCGGTGAACATTTATACCACAATGTTTAATAATGCGAAGAATAATGCACATTGTCCAACGCGTTGGAAAAGTGCGGTGGTACATCCCGTACCCAAAGGGGATAAAGACACTTCCAATCCGGCGAATCCCCGCTCGATCAGTCTTCTTCCAAACATCATTAAGGTTTTCGAGAAGGTGATCAATAGAGTCCGGACTAAGTGGGTTGAGGACAAACATATAGTTCCGGATAATCAATTCGGTTTGAAGGCGGGGCATGATATCATTCATGCTGCGTCTAAACTGGGTTCTGATGTCCAATGGAACAAAGGCAAGAACCAGTGCACTGGTGCCTGCCTGATTGACTTAGAGAAGGCCTTCGATACCGTATGGTTGGAAGGACTCTTTTTCAAGCTGGACAGGTTGAGCATTAGTAAACCATTGCTGTATATTTTTTTTGATATGGTTTCCAGTAGACAGTTCATCGTGAAAAATGGCGATGTGACTTCTGCTGGAACATTTAACATTAAAAACGGTCTGCAACAAGGTGCGGTGAATTCGACGATCCTGTTCAACATTTACACCAGTGATCTGATAGGTTCACTTCACCATGCCATAGCGTACGCAGACGATATAATCGCGTACAGATCAGGTCCGAAGATTGAGGTCATTAATATACTTTTTCAGCGTGACTTCGACAATATTAAGCGATATTGCGATGACTGGAAGTTGAAAATCAACTTTCAGAAGTTGGAAAACATTCTGTTTAGGACGCCTTTGTCTGGGACCTCTAGGGATACCAGAAAGAATTGTCGAAAGTTCTCAATCATGGGGCAGCACTGGCAGCCACTTGCTTGTCGAAATGTTGTCAGATACCTTGAGGTCTGGCTAGATCAATTTCTGTATTTTAACAAACATATAGATGTTGCTCTGGCCAGAGCCAAAGGTGTTTTTCCCTTACAAAGGGACTGTTTTATAACAGCCAACTCGATGCGAGGGTGAAGCTAATCTGCTACATGGCCATTACCAGGCCCATGCTTGTATTTTGATGTGCCGTGTGGATCAACGTGAGAGCAAGTTTATTGGAAAAGATTCGGGTGTTTGAGAGGGCTTGTCTTAGGACTCGTCTTCGCTTATACAGAACACCAGAGCCTGAGTACATAAAATTCTATCCTAATAAATTCTTATACAATAGGGCGAAGCTAATAAGAGTGGACAATTTCGTCATTAAGTTGACTCGAGGGCACGTTGCAAGAGCAATGATCTCATCGGACAAATTGATCTCCGTGTCTTACTACCCCAATTATAGGTATCACGAGAGAGTTCGCTTTGACGACTTTATTCCTCCAGAAGCGTTCCTCTATCTAGATAGCAAAGGTCTGATCCGGGACAGATTGCCGGTGCCGCTAATCTTCCACGTCGCTCGAACAGCTGCGGACAGGCGACTCAACTACGACAGAGACGTCGCACATGGCAGTGCGGAGCGTCTCCGCACGTCTAATTTTTCTAGATCGTTTAGGTTGTTGTAGAAGAAAGCTCATAGATGAAGCTTCCTTCTCTGGGAGAGAGCTGGGCATGTGCAGAGTAGGTGGGGGATTGTCTCTTCCTCTTAATCGTCCATGCAGCTTCTACAGTGTCCAGTAATGAAACCTATTATGGCGTTGAGATGTTTCCTATCTAAAAGGATCAGACACTTAGAGCGACTCAGATCCAGCCTTGGCCAGATCTGTTTGGTCTCTAGACATGTTTGTCCAGCAGTCCACCTAAGGTCTGTTCTTTTATTGGCATCTAGCTTTAGTGTTAGTTTGCACGTAGCGATTGGTATACCTATACTACCTTTGTCCGGTAGGATAGGTAGAGTGGTTCCAATTTTGGCGAGTTCATCTTCTCTACAGTTCCCTGGAATGTCTCTGTTGCCCGGCACCCAACAAAGGTGAATGTTGAACTGCTCTGCCATCTCCATGAGAGATGATCGGCATTCAAGGGCGTTTTTAGAATATAATGAGACCGAGTCCAGGGACTTGATGGCGGCCTGACTATCCGAAAATATGGGGATATCCGTTGCAGATATCATGTTTTTCTTGAGCCAGGACAGAGCTTCTTTAATCGCCAAAATTTCCACCAGGAACACGCTGTAGTGATTTGGAAGGCGGAAAGAGAGGCTTATCTAAGAAAACACCGCCACCAGCTCCGCTATCGGTTTTAGATCCAGCTGTGTAGAGATGGATTGACTTGTCCTCCATGAAAGCATCCTCCTCCCAGAATGATCTAGGAGGGAAGCTTACATGGAAGTTTTTGTCAAACCAAAGTTCAGGTATGGTGTAATCGATGTTCTCTGTGAGGATTTCTAATGTATTAAGAATATTGGCGTGGCTAAATGAATTATTTGTCCACTGTTTAGTCGCTTTAGGGCGAATAGCTGCAGTCGCAGCTACTTTCTTGCTAAAAATGTCGAGGGGTGTCAAGTGAAGCAGAATATCTAATGCCGCAGAGGGGGTAGACCGCAAGGCTCCGCTTGTGCATAGACATGCTGTTCTTTTCACTCTGATTAGTTTAATGCAGTTGACTGAATTTTCGAAGGCCTTCCACCAGACAACCACCCCGTATGTAAGTATCGGTCTTATGACCGAGATGTATAGCCAGTGGGTTATGCGAGGTTGAAGGCCCCATTTGTTCCCAATGGCTTTCTTGCAAGAGAATGAAGCTATTGTAGCTTTATTGACTCTTTCTTGAATGTTAGGTTTCCAGTTTAGTTTCCTGTCAAAAATGAGACCCAGATATTTTGCTGTATCGCAGAAAACTAAACTGGTACCGTTTATTGAAAGAGGGTCTATGATTGGAATTCTATATTTCCTAGAAAAGAGGACAAGATCAGTTTTATGGGGGTTTATTCCCAATCCACAGCGAGCTGCCCAGCGGGTTAATCTGTTGAGATTTACTTGGAGGAGTTCTTTAATGGTATTAAGATGTTTTCCTGAGACGGCTATGGTAACGTCATCCGCATAGGCAATTACTCTGCTAACATCCGTTTCCAGGTATATCAGTAGTTCGTTAACTACTAAGTTTCAGAGAAGGGGAGAGAGGACACCGCCTTCCGGCGTACCTCTACTGATATATCATTTAGCAGAAGTCTCACCCAGTTTGGAGTTGATTATCCTGCTTTTTAGCATTAGACCGGTCGTCTACCTGCAGAGTTGACAGCGCAGTCGTGATTGCGGATGTGCTGACGTTGTTAAAGGGCCCTCTATGTCTAGGAAAGCAACCATTGTGTACTCCTTACATTGTAGGGATCGTTCGATGTGGCTAGTCAGAGTGTGCAAAGCCGTTTCCACCGACTTTCCTTTACAGTAGGCATGTTGAGCCGTAGACACAAGTCTTGGATCAACTTTAGATCACATATGGATATCAATCAGTCGTTCTAAAGTTTTCAGAAGGAATGATGATAGACTTATAGGTCTGAGGGCCTTTGGGACTACATGAGAACATTTTCCAGCTTTGGGAATGAATACTACATTGACTTCTCTCCATAACAGTGGAATGTGGATAAGTTCTACAGAGCTCCTCATAATATTTTCTAACACTGGTAGAATAATATCTGAGGACCTCTGTAGCTCGGCAGGTATTATACCGTCCGGACCAGCAGACTTGTTTGGTTTGAAGCCATGCAGCGCCCAGAGCAGTTTGTCTCTCGTAATCAGACCATGAATTTTGGTCACGGTTGCAGTAGGCCTGTTTGGGCTGCTACTGGCCGCGAATTGGGAGCTACCTGGAAAGTGGGTGTCCAGAAGAATGTTGAGTGATTCATCACTTGAGGTTGTCCAAGAGCCATCGGTTTTTTTCAAACAGCTAGGCATCATAGGATTTGTGGAGAGGATTTTTCTTAGCCGCGATGCCTCAGAGGTTTCTGTAATTTTGTCACAGAATGACCTCCAGGATTGTCGGTTTGCCTTCCTCAGTTCTTTTTTGTATAATTTGAGGGATTCTTTATATGAGTCCCAGTCTGTCACTTTTCTTGTTCTTTTTGCTGCGTTGGAAAGTTTTCTGCAATCGTTTCTGAGCAGTCCCAGTGCCGATGTCCACCAATGTGGCTTTTTCTTGCCTCTTGGTTGAATAAGAGGGCAGGAAGCGGCCATAGTCTGATTGAGAGCCAGAGTAAATTCCCTGACTTTCATGTCAAGCTCATTGGTGTTACGCGGGGGACTTGATAGTTCAGAGGATAACGTTTTTGACAGTATTCCTCTGTATTTTGGCCAATCAGTTTTCCGGAAAGCTGGTTGGCTGGGGGGAGCATCACTCAGACTCAATTGGATGTATCTATGGTCTGAAAATGAGTGTTCAGACGATACCATCCAGTTTGTTAGCCTTTGGGTGATGCTGTCGGAGACAAGAGTAATATCTAATACTTCTTGTCGGTTTCTAGTTATAAAAGTGGGCTCATTGCCAATATTGCAAATTAAGAGGTTAGTACTTAAAATATAGTCTAAAAGTGACTCACCTCTATCATTGATGTCGGTGCTGCCCCATACCGTATGATGTGCGTTGGCGTCGCATCCAATTATGGGGCCAGTTTTTTGCCTTCCAGCACCACCCTTTCTAGTTTATCACCAGGGAGAGGGCCCACTTGGTCGTGGCCAAGGTAAGCCGATGCCAGCCAGTAGGAGCATGTGGCAGTCTCTAGTCTGGCAACGGTTAAGTCGGGGTCACTGAGGTTGGGAAGTAGAAATACATTAGGGCTACGTTTTACTAATATACAAGTTCTAATCTTACTTTGTCTCTTGTATAGAGCGGAGCGTATGTGAGTGTCCTACGTCCACGAACCACGCCTTCTGCAATCCATAGTTCCTGGATTAGGATTATGTCTTCTGCGTTTTTAGAAAGACGCAGAATGAGTGCGGCCGAAGCCTTTTTTGAGTGGTGGAGATTAATCTTTAGAAACCGTATCATTGCTACAGTCTCTAATTGCTTCGTCATCGTTTCCATATCCGACAGTGTGTCAGAAGAGGAGACCGACGGCTTGATAGTCACCTTGGACAGATTGGAGTCGTTGCTATCCAATTCTGGAAAGGATATCGACGCGTCAAGATCCGAGGTTGCAATGTCAGGTATTAAAGACATTTCAAACGTGCGTCGTGGGGTACAAACGTGCCGAGAACTTTCTCTCTCTATAAAGTTACTTTTCTTTATTTACCTACGCTTTTGCAAACTAATTTCTCGATCTGTTTCATTATTATACTTGTCATTTAAAATGCTGTGTAACGCTTGCAACCTTAAAATAGATAGAGCAGACTTAAAAGTGGAGTGCAGTGATTGCAAAACTTTTTTTCATGGTAACTGCGTTAAATTAAATGCCACCGAACTGGACTATATGAAAAAGAATAAATCTGTGTGGCGGTGTATATTATGCACTAAGCAGCGGCGTTCCTCTTTTTCCGATGCTACTGCTGTTAATGGCAAGCAAAGCCAATCTCCGATTGCAAACCAACCATCATGCACCAAACACAATAAAAGCACAATTCAATATCTGTCTATACCGAAAGAATCTGATAATCATACAATAACTCTGGAAATGGTCTATAAAGAAATTGTTTCTCTCAAGGCCATTCAACAAAATCAAGTCGATTTGTTTGCAGCTACTAACAAGCAAATTGCAATTAACAACAAGATTTTTAAGGAAAAAATCAGTTTACTCGAGAAGAAGGTTAACAACTTGGAGCAGCAATTGCTTGGTAACAGCATCGACATCCTCAATGTTCCTCTCGGGAAGACAAACACACCAGCAACGAACATTGATCTCGCTCTTAACATTTTTCGCAACGGTCTCAACGTAAATGTTAATGAGAGTGACATCGATTTTTGCTACACAAAACAAATCAAAGTTCACGCTCCTCCAGCTGTTTCTTCGTCATCTAATAAATCAGCGGCGGCAGCGGTAAACCAAACAAAAAACATTTTGCATGTCAAATTTGTCTCGCGGAACATGAAGAACAAGATAATGAGAGCAAAGAAGGAGGCAAAAGCAAACTTAAAGACAACTCTAATCAACACCCAAGCAGTGAGAGAGAACATGTATATCAACGAGAGCCTAACCTACAATACACGTCAACTATTTAAAGCAGCAGCAGCAGTTAAGCAGTCGAAGCAGTATAGCTTTTTGTATACGAGAAATGGGATTGTTTACATGAGGAAAAAAGAGGGTGATAATGCAATTAGAATTTATTGTACATCTGATCTTGAAAAAATAGTATGAAAACGGATAACTTGCATGTAAACAATCCCGCCCTTCGTAATCATGTAAACAATAACAAATCTTGTGATATTGTTTCGTATGTATCTAATTGTGATGAATCTTTTTGCATACATCAAAATATTCGTAGCTTAAGAAAAAATTTTGATAATTTCTTAGTCCATGTCCAGTCCCTTGTAAAGTTACCTTTATTTATTGTGCTTAGTGAGATTTGGGTGTATGAAAACGAGTTTGACTCTTATAACATAGAGGGTTATATTCCTTTTGGTAACTGCAACGCATCGTACTCTGCTGGCGGTATAGCAGTTTACATAAAAAGTGGTATTGTGCACGATTGCTTCAAAATCAGTTTAAAAAGTGCGGATATTATCAAAGTTAATTTTTCACTTATAAACTCAAGTTTTACGTTGCTTTGCATTTACCGGCTACATTGCTGTCGAAAGAGTGTTTTTACCGAGGAGTTAAATACCGTGTTAAGTATTATAAAAACGAAGAATTTAATAGTGATAGGCGACATTAATATAGATCTTCTCGACGATTCTGATTCCGAGTGTGAAGATTATATGCTACTGATGGCTTCGTATGGTCTTAAAAGTATGGTGAATATACCTACCCGCATAACATGCTCAACCAGGAGCTGCATTGACCATATATTTCTAAGACTTAATAAAAATATTAGTATGGTTTTTAATTGTAAAGTGCACGACTATAAAATAACCGATCACCATTTATGTAAAATTAGTCTTCAAATGGAGTCTTCGCCCAGGAAAAATTTTAGCAGGCAAAAAGCCCAAATAGACTATCAAGCATTGAAGGAAAAACTCAGGTATGAATTTTGGGAAACAGTTTTCTTGGAAAGCAACCCTTCTGTGGCCTACAATGCTTTTATTGCGATCTTAATCAATCATGTCCATAGCACAACCACTATCCTAAATATCAGGCAGCGTGACTCGTTTTTAAAGCCTTGGATGACATTACGCCTACTTAATCAAATAAAGCGTAAAAAAGAAATTGCAAAAAAATGTAGAAAACACCCACAAAATTTAGTCTGAAAAGCTATTACAATAATCTGTGCAATAGAACAAAGATTATGATAGAACAAGCACGTGATAGCTACTACTCCAATCGCTTAACTCAAGCCAGGGGAAACATAAAGAGGGAATGGGAATTAGTAAATAATATCTTAGGTAGGAAAAAGAAGTCTAATGATATTCATAACATAGAGGTTGATAACTCAACCTTGACCGATCCACGTGCTATAGCAAATACATTCAATAGCTTCTTTGTCAATATTTCTGATACTATTAAACCCTCCGAGCCACCTTCCAGTTGTAACTGCAATATCTCATCGAGCTTAATTGAAGATAGATGGCAGAGTAATAGTTTCTTTTTTCACCAGTTTACTTCCTGTGAAATTCTCAAGACAATTATGACTTTGCAAAACAAGAAAACCTGCACAAGTGATGGTATTTCTGCCATAACTCTGAAAAAAATCTCTTGGGAAATTGTTGATATCTTGTGTTATCTTTTTAACCTCAGTGTAAACAGCGGCGTGTTTCCGGCGGCTCTAAAAAGGGCAGAGGTTCTGCCGTTATTTAAGAAAGGGAGTTTTAAAAATATAGCCAATTATAGACCAATTTCTCTGCTTCCCACGATATCGAAAATTTTCGAAAAATTAATGAAATCAAGAATACTGACGTTTTTAAAAAGAAGTAACTTCTTTTCAGAAGCACAGTATGGTTTTAGACCTGGGAGATCCACGGAGGATGCAATCTTAAATGTCTGCTGCGATTTGTTCAGTGGAGTTAACAAAAGCCATTGTACTATGGCTCTTTTCATTGACATGACCAAAGCATTCGATATGGTGGACTTAAATATACTCTTAGCAAAATTATACAAGGCTGGTTTCAGAGGAATGACATACAATTGGTTTAAGTCTTATTTACTGGAGAGGGAGCAAAGAGTATTGGTCAATGGATTTTACAGTACTTCACTTAAGCTTAGAAATGGCGTTCCCCAAGGTTCTGTGCTAGGCCCAGTACTGTTCCTTGTTTACATAAACTCACTTTTCTTCCAGAACTTTTACGGAAATCAAAGCGCATTTGCAGACGACATCGCCTTCACATACACTGACGCTTCGCTACATGAATGCGTTGCGAAAGTTAACAACGACCTTCACTTTCTTAGAATTTGGTTCACCTTTCATAAGCTTATCATTAGTGAAAAAACAAAAATAATGAACTTTAAGCTATGCCAAAATAATTTAGATAACTTTGGGTTAGTTTTTCATTCAAGCGATTGCCAAAAATTCTGTTTACCACACACCTGTGGGAAGCAAAACTTCAGCGTTATTGATAATTGTTCCACATGCTGCTTTAATATTGAAGCAGTCAAGTCTTTCAAATATCTCGGAGTTCTCATTGATAACAAACTAAATTGGAAGGCACAAGCCCTACAGTTAAAATCATATATGACTTTATTAACACGGAAAATGTATCTCCTGAAGCCATACTGCTCGCAGAGAGTACTTTCAATGCTTTATTATGGCTTAGTCCAGTCAAAGCTTCAATATGGGATTGTTAGTTGGGGAGGCACCTATCTAAGTACCCTAAGTGCACTAGTCGTTGCCCAAAAGCATATAATTAGAATTATGTGTGGCAAAAATCGCTATACGGAAAGTTGGCCACTTTTTACAAGTCTTCAAGTATTGCCACTCAGGAATCTATACGTTTTCAAGGTACTCAAAGAGTTCTTTAAACGAAGCGGTAATGTTCCTTTTAGGAATTCTTCGACTTATAACTTGCGAGTAAACAACATGGTACTTTTTGACATTCCTCACGTGCACAAAACACATTTTATGAATTTTTATATAGTTACTTCGCGTAGAATGTTTAACAAACTTCCTATGTCTATACGAGCCAAACAAAACTCTCCATATTTTTTAAAATCACTTAAAGATTGGCTTTATACTATGGACCCTTTAAGCTTGGAGCTACTGTTAAAATTATAACATAGTTTATTAAAAAAATGCAAAAAGATTTATTTATTATTATTATTTTTTTTTTCTCTCATTGAAATAATTATCTTTTTTCTTTTCTTTCTCTCATTGAAATTATTATATTTTTTTTCTTTTTTTTTCGGTTTATCTTTTAAATCTTTAAAGTTGTAACTAAAGAACACCTGATGGTACCCCACGTCAGTTATTCTTGCATTTATTCATATATTTTCCATGGATCTTTCAACACAAACTTAGGTTTTAGAAGGATCTTCAATTTGTTCATCATTTTTTACTAGTAAAATAATTTTTTTCATCCTAAATTAAAGAATTATCTATTGTTAGCTAGTAAGGTAATAATGAATAAATAAAAATAAATACAATACAAAAATAAAGAAGGAGGAGGTTGCTTATCAGCATCCAGCTCATCCTTTTTGTACGCCCTCAAATGAATGGACTCGAATCCGAACCGAATCATGCCTTTCGTCTGCGACAGAGGATTAAGGGATTCCTTATTGATCACAATTAACGCGCATCTATAAGAACCCCTTAGTTCCTCCGCGACTTTCCAGTCATAAGTCGGAAGAGTCGGGTTACTGAGCCGGATAATTTCCAGAATACTTTCTGGAGAGGAGGGTTCGGCTGGAATCCAGGTACGAGTTCGAGGTCTACTAGGAATGTCTTCCTTAGACACGACCTCGAGTTTTGCACCTGGCCAAATCTCTCCTAAACCATCGATGGCCTTGGTGAAGAGATCGAGAGATCTCTGATTGGAACAAGCGATGAGCTTGACATGGCCTTGGTGCCAGCCAGCGTCGCTTGTGATAGGAGGTTTTCCCGCATGATGGCCAGGAAGTTGCTCGAAAGCTTCAGCTTGACCAGTTGCCACCGTTCCGGTGTGATGGAACCGTCGGTCACCGCGATCACCAATGCGTCCTTTAGGACTTCATTGTAATACTTCAGAGATGTGCTGTTTGACGGCCCAGGGGTTGTAGAACTATGTGTTTTGGGCCTCTTGGAAACCGTTACGGTTTCCTCCAACGATCTCTGGAGCTTAGAGGAGTCTTTTGACGTTTTGGGAGCAGTGGAAGCAGTGGGTAATCCGTCTTTTAGGATGTTTTTAGCCCACTTAACCTTGCTCTTTATTTCCGCACTTCTCTCAACCTCCGGAATGGATCCGAAGGTTTTTATAATGCGTGAAGCAATTCGGCGTCTTATATAGAGCGCCTTAGATGGAACTTGCCGATGCGGCTGAGCTCCAGATTCCTCCTTGGAGGGAGGTGTTTTGGTAGCAGCAACAAGTTCGTGGCCTGCCACAAACTTGCTGCTGCATCCTTTCGTTTCAGGACTCGTCTGGAGAATTTCTTTTTGAGATTCATTGACCCTTCTCTGCCTCTACAACTCGACAAGTGCGATGTCCGCGGTAGAAGTAGGTTTAAGTTAGGTTTTAAGAGAAAAAATATATAAAATCAGAAAAAAAAAATTTTAAAAAAATGTATGTTCGTTTTAATTAGAAGTAAGTAAGGAAGTAAAATTGTTTTTTAGTGGCTTGAAACTCAGGTGTGTTTGGTTTCGATATTCGCTCTCCATGGGTGGGAGTCCGAATAGGACGGAGAGGTTTTTTTTTTTTCGTCACTCAGAGTGATTCGAGGTATAATTCACAATATTTTTTTCTGTGCTTGAAATTCTACAACAGCCAAATCTACGTGTCAGTGTTATTCCTTCACACGTAGAATTTTTCTGTCTGAGTTCCAATTATACAAATGAAAAACTGACTTGTCATGCGCAGGATTCGAACCTGGACCCTCCGAGTGAGAAGCGATTGCTAGTACCACTACACCACGACCACCCCACCCCTTCTCCGGCGCTAAAGCACCGAAATTACAGTTCCCAACGAAATTGCGGAATTGAAGGAGTTTGTCCAAAGATATTCTTACAACTACAGTAAGACCAGATGGACACGTTTCTCCGCAACCTTGACAAGAGCGCTTTTCTCGGTCACGCTCCACCCACCGTCCAATAGAAATTTGTCAAACAAGGGTATCGACAAGTACCTAAAACAAATGGACGAGACAAAACAAACTATGGACACAACAATACCGCGGTATAAACGTACAACTAACGAAGACATGTTCCTCAATTCTACTATTGACGAACTGCACCGACAGAAAAGTAGACTTCTGACCAGATTCAAAAACTTGTATAGGCTGTTAACTGACAGACAAAACCCGGAGATTAGGACACTGAAGTCGTCGATTAAAAATGTTTAAACTTTAAGAAAAGAGAATCACAAAATTTCTGTAAATTTGTATTGGAACAACAAGGCTCGGGCTATAAACAACAGCAATCCGAATATGTTCTCGCAAATAAATAAAGTATTTCGGAGAAAAAAATCAAAACGACCTTCAGTATCTTAAAATAGGCCGGACAACAGACAACGGACGGTTACTGACAATAGCAGGTATGATCCAAATGAAGCCGCTGATGATGACGACTTCTTTGTGATCGAGGATCCACATGAGAAGGTTGAGGCTATAGGGGCGACTTTCCAAGAAGCATACAAGGGCGACTTTCCAAGAAGCATACAAGGCCATTGATATCATTGGCCCTAATTTTAGCGACGAAAATGTAACAAATAATGTCATTGCCAGAGACGGTAACCTACCCCCGATGGTATTCCGAACATCGTGCTTCGACATCTTCGTCTGGAAGCGGTGGAGACTTACACCACCCTGTTTAATAATGCAATAAATAATGCACATTATCCAGCGCATTGGAAAATGGCGGTGGTTCAACCTGTCCCCAAAAAGGGAAAGGATATATCCAATCCGGTGAATCTCCTGTCGATAAGTCTCCTTCCGAATAAATATCAGTACGGTGTTCGAAAAGGTAATTAAAAGTGCACTGACTAGGTGGGTTGGGAACAAGCATATAGTACCGTATGGTTAGAGAGTCATTTCTATAAGCTGACTAGCCTGGAGATCAGTAAAGCACTCTTGTACATTCTTTATAATATGCCAACCGACAGACAGTTCATCGTGAAGAACGGTTATGTGACTTTGTTGGAATATTTCAAATTAAAAATAGCCTTCAGCAAGGTGCGGTCAATTCGCCGATTCTATTCAACATTTAAACAAGCGACTTGATAGGTTCACTTCCCCATATTATTGCGTACGCAGACGATTTGATAGCGTACAGAACAGGTCCAAAAATCGAGGTCATCAATACTCTCTTGCTGCGTGACTTCGATTAGATAAGAAGATTTGGCGATGATTGGAAGTTGAAAATCAACTTTCGGAAGACGGAAACGATTCTCTTTAGGGCGCCGTTGTCTGGAACCTCTGGGGCTACCAGAAAAAATTGGCGAAAGTTCTCGATCATTGGACAACGCGGACAGACTCTTGCCTATCGAAATGTTGTCAGATACCTTGGAATCTGGCTAGATTAGTTTCTGTATTTTGACAAAAAGGTAGATGCTGCTCTGTTTCGTTTCGAGCTATGGGGGAAAACGTTTTTTTTTATAATTTACGCGCGCCTAAGGGGTTATGATACCCTTTTACTGTTGCCGCGGAGCGGGCGGAAAGGTAGAAGGTGGAGAAAGGAAAACATTGTTGTGATGTAGTGGTTTGAAACTCAGGTATGTTAGGTTTCGATATTAGCTCTCCGGGGGTGAGAGTCCGAATAGGAGGGAGAGTTTTTCTTCACTCGGAATGATTCGAAGGTTATCAATTTTCACTCTTGTTTTGTGTTCTACTAAAATAATAGTACATATAATAATAATTTGTTCTTAATTTTTATTATTTATTTGCATTATTTACAGAAACGTCATTGATTAAAAATATTTATATAAAAAACATTATTATAAAATATTACAAGTATTTTTTTTTTATAATACAGTTGAATATAATATAGACAAATAAGAATCTAATTGTCGTTTAAATCAATCGTTTCTAATTCTCGCTCGTCTTCAATTGGTGGATCATTATTGCAATTATTGCCACTACAAACAATGCATGCAGGTGAGCAACGCAAACCACTTTTCCTGCATCCACATGCTGCCCCACTTACAGTTTTGCATGAACAAAATATAATTTTTAAAATGTTATCCAGTGCTGCTGGTTGCGTCATTTGCCCTAGTATTAAATCATTTTCTTTTTTCCACCCCCATTTTTCGGGAGGTATTAGTGAATTATTTTTCCAATGCTTTATTTGTAAAAAAACCGTTTTAATATGCTGCTGAGCTGCATCTTCTGTTGGAGGAAGTAATGCAATTTGAACGCTTTTCGTCTTTGAAGCGAGCATTATAAAACGTTTATGCCTCAATTCATTTAATTTTTTTGAAGTTTTTGCACCATACACTGCGAGAATGGAAAATGTACCTTCGCTAAAAAGTCCTTTTTCACGTTGATTTTCAATCATATATACTTCAGCTGCGGCACGAAACTTTACATTATTATTGAAAATTTTTACAAAATGATTTTTCCCTCTTCCATAAAAAGCTGATTTTGCATCACACCCTGTAAATGAGTGAACAAACAGAAGATGCTCCTTTTTAATATTTGGAAAATCGTTTAAACCTGTCTTCGATGAGTAAGTAAACTCTTGGTAATAAATTGTTTTCCGGTGGTCTAGAAAAATAATTCCCTATTATCTGGCGATAACGCCATTAATAATACCAATACATCAATGTCTTTCGCTACAACAACGACATGCGGAGAAAGGCAATCTAGAGCTGGTTGAACAATTAAACTTCTTATAAAGAAGATTCATAAATCTATTTTTATTCTTGCTGTTAGCTAAAAATTGTTCCTTAGCTTTTTGTAAAGACATCGTCAAATAAATTATTAATCGAGGCATTACTATCTACGATTTCTTTATAACGCTTTAGTACCATCAGTGTTATACCCATCAAATACAACTTTAACATTAGTGCTATAGTTGTTACGTAAATATTTGATGTAATTTTGACAAATGGAAGAAAAATGTTGATGTTTATGCCAGTTCAATCTGTGAAGTAACATACCGCCATCAATGATATAAAAAAAGTTATTAACATTCGTTTTCTGTTGAAAAATATCGTGTAACGATGATTTTGTAGTTTTCCTCATTCCGGCATTATCAAATATGGAAAAGAGGATAAGGGGCCAACTCGTAGTCAAATTAATGTCTAAGTTCGTCATTATCTTTTTTTTTTAAACATATTCGTTGAAAGATTAAATTTGGATCTACAGCAATTTCATTATTATTCACTTTAACTTTACTGCTCATGTTTAATAAAGATTTGACGGTGTCCTTTATTGTCATTTTTTACTCCGAATTCAAACGCTTTATAACAATATATGGTATCATCGCCTATAATTCCTATTCTTGCTATTATTGTTTAAATAATATAAATAATTATTAAACACGACTGCTGGAAACATTGTTGTTACTTAATTTTCAATAAACATAATTGATATTTTCATAAATATTGCGAAAAAAAATTTTAAAAATAATTTTCCCGTAAATTCAGTTGTTATTGTTTAAAAGATATAAAAAATTATTTCCTGAAATTCGAATGTTTCTAACTTTGAATAATATTAAAAAACACGCATTCTAAAAAAATGATTAAAATCGTAGCTGTTTCTGAGAATTAAGAAGTTTGGTCGATTTTTAGGCTTCCTTGACTCGACTATAAGCCTGCGCCCACAGTGATGCGAGAAGCGTTTGTTTGCGATAAAACTGTTCACATGTATTCTTATGTACAATGGTACTTTGGTGGCAGTTGTCATAAAAGAAATATAAAAACGCTATATTTCCGTGATAATTTTTGTAGTGAATTTCTTTAATGAAATGGATTCAGAACAACTAATATCAGCAATTTTCGAAAGACCTCCACTTTGGGACCAAAGAAATAAAAATTATCACAACAGAATTGTTGTGGAGAAGAAGTGGGAAGAAGTCTCTTTGGAATTAAAAGAAAAAAAATAATTTTTTTTAAGTACATATATTGTACTTTTTACATATATTTAAAGTATTGTCAACCTTAAATATTTTATACTCGATTATACGAGTAGATAAAGAAATTTCGAAAATTGTTTCGGACAAATCGACCACGTTTTTTGGATGATTGATTTCCAATTATTAAAGTCATATTCCTTGATACCGAAACAGATACAATTGCTTCTTGTATATAGTTTCCCTCGCCTTCTACGAGTATGTCGATAATTATATTGTGAAGAATGCAAATGACTTTCACAATTTGTTCTGCAAACATTGGTGTGGTCTCAATTTGTTTCCATAAAATAC
The DNA here is from genome assembly GCA_949129095.1 of Volucella bombylans. Taxonomy (NCBI): domain Eukaryota; kingdom Metazoa; phylum Arthropoda; class Insecta; order Diptera; family Syrphidae; genus Volucella; species Volucella bombylans. The sequence goes on along the minus strand of OX422144.1, from coordinate 44,102,069 downwards.
GACACTTCGAATTAATTGCTCCGAAGGCACATTCCATGCATCTTAGTTCGCAGGATAGACGTTTATTAAAATATCAGTTTCTGGGCTGAGAACTTTATAAGGATATGGTCTCATAAGCCATTGCAACAACGGATATGCTTCATCTACCAATATGGCATGTGGCATCAGAATGGATGAATTTGCTGAAGCTTTGTCTTTTGGTAATATTAGATCTCCGGAATTAATCATTTCGAATAAAGCTGAAGAACTAAAAGTTCCTCCATCGCTTTGCTTTCAATATCCTCCAATTTCTATCATTAAATATTTGCAATGAGCGTGCGCTACAGCTTGAAGCACAATCGAAAAAAATTTCTTATAATTGTATTATAAGACATTGTTCCGGAATGAGTTGGGCATTTAATACGAATGTGATTTCCATCCAAGGGTGAACACGTGACTAAACTGCTCAATTAATTCTTCTTTGCCAATCGACCAACCAATTCAAAGCTAATACATATTGGCAAACCCAACAATGATTCAAAAGTGTTCCCTACTACCAAAAATTCAGCAGATCGTTCAAGTTTACTATTAATGTCTATACAATTTAATTTGTCTGCACCAACAATTTTAACTTTCTTTCAACTATAGTTAAAGACAGTGAAATTTGTATTATTATTGTTCATTTTAATTTTAAAATGTTTAATGAATTGGACTGTAATACATCCTGATCCAATGCCAATCTTAAATGCTATTGGCTCGTCATTGATTTGATACAAATTACAACATTAAGTTTTACTTTATTTAAAAAAAAATATTTTTAGAGGTTGAGACCTCATTTATTATATATTAATGGACTAATTTCACCATCTCCATGCTAGTTAACTATTCTAGATTTACCTGAATAACTATTTGCATGCAAATCACGCCCCAAAAATACTCCACTCCCTTTTCCAACTGTTGTCTCTTGACCTCTTCATTTCTCCTCCCCCTTCTTGTGCTGTCCCTTCTTTTCTTTCTTCTGTCATGCTCTGGATGCCACGGTACAGGTGGGATTCACTGGATCCTCTGAATTCAGTTCCCTCCCCCGGCCTACCGGGGACGGCCTGGAGACTCTAGCAGACGGACGGTCCGCCCCTTGATGCCCCGAGAGGTCAACACCATCAACAATGGCCGCGAGCCCACCATATCCGATATTCTTTGCCCCAGTAATATAAATTTGTATAACCCCCTACCAACACAAAAGTTAAAAATTGTAAAGGAAAGCCCACAATTACCCGCGGTCGTTCTAATGCTCCATATGTCTGCAAGAAGGCTTACTGACTCCCCATTGTACCCCTACTAAGTTGAGTTTTCCTCCCCATCCGGCGGTCTCAATGGAAGCTCTCAACCAAAGCTTGGTCAGAGGGCTGGCTTCGAACCAAAGCAATCACTTGGACGACAAAGCAAACAGAACGAACAAACATGACCCACAAACATAAAACATCGACGTGTGTGATTGGCTGGGGATTCGTGAGAAGCTGTTGGAGCTCTGGATGTGATTCCCTTTGCTCTAACAGCTGAATTGACGGAACCCCATGTGTGTGTGTGTGTGTGTGGACGAGTGGCGGCGATAGCCAAAAAGGGCGGTAAGCTCATTCAATAGCTTATCGTCTTGTTGGCCAGAGCCTCAAGAAAAAACGAAGAAAAGAAAAAAAGAAAAAAAAACAAACGACGACAAAACAATCAACCAAAAGAAAACGATAAAAATGACAAGAACGAGAACAAGAACAGGGACAACAAAATTTAAACAACCGAGGACGAGAAACACACCAAAGGACAAGGGAAAGAAAATTACAACACACAACGGACACGACCGGACAAAAGTCGGTGATTGTGGCTAGAGAGCGACCCCGCATAGGCAGGAAACCCATAAAACAGCTAAGTACCCTTTTCAAATAACACATATTTGTGCAGTAAAACCGCGTCCGTAAGCCTTCTTACCGTTTTACGCGGAAACCGTTTGTAAGACGGTTAGATTTCGTTAATTGCGCGACTCGCTAGTTTTACCGGTACGACAACACGGAACTGAGGGCCTTCCGTTAGCCGACCCAGTAAAGTAAAATTAATTTAAATTTTTTTCAAAACTTTGTTTGGCAAAAATTCGGCATACCCTGTAATCCCCCTCAAAAGAAACGAAAGAAATTAAATAGACAATCGTAAATTCCCCATCAGGGAAAAGATAATTCGAGTTTTTTTTTTCATCTGTTTTCCCAATTTTGCCTTAAAAATTGGTGGCGCCTACCTGTTGTATTTGTTTGCAGCTTTTGCGTTGAGAGAACGTGTTTCGGCTTGTGAGTATAATAAGTAACAAAGAGACATTTGAAGAGTTTTCTATAGGCTCCAATTAGTAGAGTGTTAGTTAGTGTGTTCGGCCGGCAGTCGTTCATACATACACCCGTTAAGTGGCTTTGACATGATAAATAACTATTGAATCAATGAGCTTCTTAATATTCTATACTGAAAAAATTAGAACTCCGTAGAGAACAAACGTGTCTCGGCTTCTACTAAAGTGAAACAGTTAAAAGTTAACTTAATAAAAAACAATTAGAAACACTTTGGTCGTTTCGGTGGTCCAGTGGTTGTGGTGTCTGCTGATAAAGCAGTGGTCGTGGGTTCGTTCCCCGAAACATATCGGGCTTTTTATTTTTATTTTCATTTTAAAAGTAAATAAATATAATAAAAAAGTGAACAGTCAGACAATGAGTGAAAGTGAGCGGTCCGCTATTTAAACAGCGGGACCAGAAGATGGCTTGATGTCTTCAGATGACCAGGCCGTTATATCGGCACATTCTCATTCTGGGAAACCAGAAATTACCGCTAAGAGGAGGAGGAAGCTGAGGCCCACTCCTAATCTTGTGGAACGCCCTTCCATTTCAGCGTCTACTGAAAAGCTGCCTGGTAGACTGAGGGAAGAGGCACCAACAACATCGTCAAGGGCAGTAGCACAACAACGCAATAGACAAGAAATTGATAAAACGATTTCCCATATGTATCTGACGGTGGAGAAGGACACTACATGGGAGGTGGTAACATTTTCGCATCGTTAGCCACCTTGAAGTCAGACGACAATGCATAGCAGTATGAAAGAGCTGCAACTAAAGGTACTGTCTATTAAAGCCAAGCAAGTTGCGAGGAGACAGAAGGAGCAGCAACTCCAGGACTCACAGAAGCAGTCACAAATAAGCGAGTCTATACCGAAAAAAAACACAGGAAAAGTGTGTCACAACAACATAAGCAGCAACAACAACGGCAGCAAGCATAAACAACAGCTACAGTACACGAAACAACAACAACAACCACAGAAATCAGCTAAGCAATGGGTACCTCCAATCAACACATTCAAGATGGAGTTGAAAGATACGATAGAATTATGTAAGTCTACCATAGGCAATAATTTTTTTGTTAAAAGACCTAGTTTAGATAGGCACGCGATTCACTGCAATACACTGGAGCGCTATCACAAAATTAAAAACCTGTTAAGGAATTGGACGACGGAGTTGTTCTTCTTCACACCGAAGGGTGAAAAGCTAGAGACAATGCTGCTGAGGGGAATAGAAACGTCGACTGATCCGGAGGAGCTCCTTGCACTGCTGAATGAGAAGGAGTTCCAAGAGCTCAAATTCGTAGGAGTTAAGCAATTCGTCACGGCTAGAGCCAAAAGGTAAAAGCGGAAACTACCGTTCTTTCAGGTTCAGCTAAGTCCCAACAGCAAACTGGATGGTATAAGGAGCATCAAAGTCTTAGACTACCCGGTTGTACACTGGGAAAATATAAAGAGGAGCGAAATCATTTTACAATGTGTTCGCTGCCAAAGGTTCGGGCACGCCGACTCGAACTGCGAAATGCTGCCTCGATGCGTGAAGTATGGAAAGAACCACAAATCCGAGGAATGCGCTCTAGGTAAGGACGGAGCGTCAGAAAAAAGCCAACTCTCTTGTGCGTTATGTAGGAACACGTGACACACCGCAAATTATCAGGCTTGTCCCAAATTTCAATACATCAAAAGAGTAAATCTGGCTCGGGAGCAGAAGGTGGAAGTTAATCATCCACTTGTACAAGCACAAACACCAGCCGTTACTCCCCACGTTACCTACGCCCAAATGGCGGCAGGTAGGGGAAATACGGTACAATAACCAAAGGCAGCTTCTCAGGCCCCAGCGCCTAGAGCACCGGAACCTGTACCTGACATGCTGGCTATCTTGCTCTCTATTCAGGGGTAGATGGCTCAGCTGCAGCGTCAAATACAGGAACAGGCTACGCGGGTAGATAAAAAAAACGCGCTGCTGCCGAGCCTAACGCACTTCCAGTCGTAATGGGTACGTACATAGCGGAGAAAACCCAGAAGGTCCTTGCAGAGAATGTTAATTCACTGATTAGGTTCAAACGAAGAGCGTCACGGTTTAAGTTCTTTAAAGACCACGCCCCTATGTGCTTTGGTTTGCTTGAGGCACAGAAGATATAAAATAGAACGGAGAAACTGACCCAACTCCATTAAGGGAAGAAACGTTGCGATCTGCGGACTGCGTTTTCAAAGAGTAAACAGTCGTGTAGTACGTAGGTTCCAGGTGCTAGAAGCATGCATCGTGTATATACCTCTCCGAAGTAGAAAGCGGCTGTACATGGTGTTTGTTTATGCACCTAAGGCTACTCAATCCGCCTTATTCATCTCAGAGCTCGAGACACATTTTCGATACTTAGGACTGGAATTGGAGGAAAATTACTTTATTATCGACGGAGATTTCAACGCCAAACATAGAGATTGGGGAAATAATACACCAAATACTAGAGGGAACCTACTATTCAATTGGTGGGGTCAGCACAGTATAATGTATCGACTCGGGCTTAAGGCGACGGATAGTCCGTCGTTTCCTAGACACGGGTCCTATTTGGATCTCCCGCTGTTCGACACAAGAATATACCTGACATGCACTAAGCAACATACCATAAACTGTCTACGCACTTTTGTGTATGACAGTGACCATTGCGATCTCAGTACCGAAATAACCGTTCCGAACGAAGCTGCGCAATTGGACGAGTTTGTTCAAAGGCATTCCTACAACTAAAGTAGGGTGCTTCTCCAGAACAATGACGAGAGCACTCTCCTCGGATTCGCTATAACCACAGTCCAATAAAAATCTGTCAAACGAGGAGATTGACAGGTATCTAACACTAATGGAGGAGACAATTAAACGAACAATGGTCAAAACTATACCTCGGTATCAACGCACTGACGACGAAGACTTATTCCGCAACGCAACCATTGACGCGCCGACATAAAAGTAGGCTGCTGTCAAGACTAAAAACATTGTACAGACAGTTTACTGACAGACAAAACCCGGAGATCATGACTCCAAGGTCGCCGATCAACAACCTCCAAGTACTAATAAAAGAAAATTACAGAGCATCTGTAAGTTTGTATTGGAACAAAAAAATTCGGGCTGTAAATACCAGGAACCCGAATATGTTCCAGCAAATAAATAAAATATTTCGGAGAAAAGATCAAAACGACCTTTCGTGTCTTAAAATCACCCGAACGACGGACAATGAGCACATACTTACAGGAGCAGGCATCGATCTAATTGAGGCTGTTGATGATGACAACTTCTTTGTGATCGAAGATCCGCAGGAGAAGATATAGGCTATAGGAGCGACTTTCCAGGAAGTGTACAAGGCGAATGACATCATTGGCCTGAACCACGACCTGGAAAATCGAGTCCTTGTGTACAATTTCTACCTTCGAACGAAATAATGAATTGGCGATTCAACTGGTTTTACAGAATTCACCAACGAAAAGGTACTACCTCCGGTCATTTCGAAGGAAGAGCTCCAAACGATCATCGAATCACTTAGAAGTAAGAAATCAGTGGGAACCGATGATATACCGAACATTATGCTTCGACATCTCCCTCTAGAAGCGGTGGTCATTTATACTACCCTGTTTAATAATGCAATAAATAATGTACATTATCCAGCTCATTACAAAACTGCAGTGGTACATCCCATCCCCAAAAGATAAAGATACTTCCAATCCGGCGAATCTCCGGTCTATCAGTCTTCTTCCAAACATCAATAAGGTTTTCCAGAAGGTGATCAATAGAGTCCTGACTAAGTGGGCTGAAGACAAAAATATAGTTCCGGATAATCAACTCGGTTTCAAGGCCTGGCATGATATCATTCATGCTGCGTCTAAACTGGTTTCTGACATCCAATGGAATAAAGACAAGAAACAGTGCACTGGTGCCTGCTTGATTGACTTGGAGAAAGCCTTCGATACCGTATGGTTAGAAGTACTAGAAGAACTATTTTTCCAGCTGGATAGTTTGGGCATTAGTAGACCACTCCTGTATATTATTTTTATTATGCTCTCCAGTAGACAGTTCATCGTGAAGAATGGCGATGTGTCTTCTGCTGAAACATTTAACATTAAAAACGGTCTGCAACAAGGTGCGGTGAATTCGCCGATCCTATCCAACATTTACACAAGTTATGTGATAGGTTCACTTCACCATGCCATAGCGTACGCAGGCGACTTAATCGCGTACAGAACAGGTCCAAAGATTGAGGTCATTAATATACTCTTGCAACGTGACTTCGACAAAATTAAGCGATATTGCCATGACTGGAAGTTGAAAATCAACTTTCAGAAGTCGGAAACCATTCTGTTTAGGACGCCTTTGTCTGGGGGATACCAGAAAGAATTGGCGAAATTTCTCGATCTTTGGACAACACGGGCAGCCACTTGCTTGTCGAAATGTAGTCAGATCTGACTAGATCAATATCTGTATTTTAACAAACATATAGATGTTGCTCTGGCCAGAGCCAAATGTGCTTTTGCCCATACAAAGAGACTGTTTTATAACAGCCAACTCGATGCGGGGGTAAAGGTTATGAGCTACATGGCGCTTATTAGGCCTATGCTTGTATTTGGATATCCCGTGTGGTTCAACGTAAGAGCAAGTTTATTAGAAAATATTCGGGTGTTTGAGAGGGCTTGTCTTAGGACTTGTCTTCGCTTATACAGAACACCAGAGTCTAAGTTCATAAAATTCTATCCTAATGAGGTCTTGTACAATAGGGCGAACCTAATAAGAGTCGAAAATTTCGTCATTAAGTTGACTCGAATGCACATTGCAAGAGCAATGACCTCATCGAACAACCTGATCTCTGGGGCTTACTATCCCAACTATATGTATAATGAGAGAGTTCGCTTTGAGGGCTTTGTTCCTCCAGAAGCGTTCCTCTACCTAGATATGAAAGGTCTGATCCAGGACAGATTGGTGTTGCCGCGACTTTCCATTAATAAATGCCATATTTTTTTTCAATAAAATTGTTCACAAAAATAACAGTTTTGAAATCAGAATTAATAAATGATGCACTGAAGTAACCGATCAACACAATTTTGAGCGAAATGACTAAATTCAAAGAGAGCATTGCAGACAAACTCTGCTAATACTTTTACAAGCCCTTAAATTTCGCACAGACGCACTGCACAATACTTTATACATCTCTATAACCTGCCAGAATTTTCTAGAATGAGAGCAATTTACAAATAAAGTTGTAGAATGAGAGCGACTTGCACGTAAAGTCATAGTGTAAAATGTGGATGACGTTTTTTTTTAAAAATAGGTTTTGTGTAAAATGAGAGAAAAATTGCCATTAATGACAATTCACACGTATTCACAGACAGGGTCACATGGATAGAGGCGATCTCTGCTGTGAAATAACGCAGAATTCCGAAATTCCGCATTATTTCACTTTATGAAAGCGAAATAACGCAGAATTTTGTAATTCGGCGTTATTTCACTTTGTCATTGTTTCACTTTGTCATTTCACACTGTTTGTGAAATAAAGCCGAATTCAGAGAGAAGGCAAAAAAATTGGCAAAGCCAACTGCACTTGTTAGAAAAACAAGTAAATTTTACGTAATTAATGTTGGAATTCTTAAATTCGGCTTTATTTCGCAATGACAAAGTGAAATCACGCCGGATATTGCTTGTGAAATTCAGAGTTTGAAGAAGGTGACTCGCTTCGCTCGCTAAGAGGATTTCACCCTTTTCTCCGCAAGGTTTAGACGCTCACGCGACTTCGTCGCTCCGCAAAGGGAATGTCAACAACTCTCAGGCAGGCGCCTATAACTTCTTAGCAATTGTATTTTAGTTTTAATTGTAATTGATTTGACATGGTACCTTTTATTTTAATCATTATATTATGGCAATTGATTTATATTAAAGCAAAATTAATAATAGTACCAATAATACCAAATTGCTCTTATTTCACTTTCAAAAGCCAAACGTTAAAATTTGACATTATTTCTTTTTTGAAAGTGAAATATGACCAAATGTTAAAATTTGGCTTTATTTCACTCGGCCTTATTTCACGGCACCAAGGCGATCAGTAGAAATCGGGTTTTTGTTTTCCACTATCTGGAAAGGTTGCCGTGAAATAAGGCCAAATTTCAAAAATTGGCCTTATTTCACATTTGAATATTATATTGAAATCAAAATTTTAAAAGATTTAGCAAGATTGTGTCCTTTCTTTGTACAAAAAATCCCATAGCTAAAAATGTATAGCCTTGCATACAAAGGAAAAAAATAATAATGAAAATTAATGAGTGATTTTTTTTATACGGGCATTACAAAGTGTATAAAAAAAATTCAAATGACGACGGTAAACATAAACTTATCGTAGAAAATGGTATTCCAATACAATTATACACATGTATAAAGTTGAATATGTACACTGTACAATAAAGTGCAATGCTCATCTTAATTTGTGCTTTAATGACAACATATTAATTTCTTCAACTGTGTTCGCTTCCTAGTACTTTCGTCCTCATCATCTGGAAAACAGAGACACATAAATAATTGTTTGCAATATGTAAATATGTTTTATAAATTATTTTTTGTTGCCGCTTGGATAAATTTCAATCCATTGTAAATAAAATATCTCGATTGAATCAGCCATTATGGACCCGCATAACGAAAATTTATCCAGCATTAAAAAATATTCGTTCTACGATTATGACCACTCCATTAAAACAATGTTTAAAGGGCGTATTAAAAGGGCTTTCATATCTAAATAATTTTGCAAACTTTTCTCATTATTCAACTGTTTCAGGAATTTGCCTTGGAGAAATTCAGTTTTGAACGCCATGAAATAATCTTAAGTTCGTCTTTATAAATGTGGTAAATCAAATGATGTGAACAATTCATAATGGAGCAGATATTAACTAACTTTTTAGCTATCCGCAAGTAATATATACTTATGTACATATTAAAAAGTTCGTTGTACCATTTGGAATGAAGGGTTAATAACCATCGGAAGCGATGACCGCACCTTTATTGAGTTTTAAAACAGTTTACTTTCAAGTATGCTTCAATTGGGTTTGCTTGGAGCTTTATTTTTTTAAGACATGGTGACTTAATGACTGCAAGCTTATACAAATACGCTGTCGAAGTTTTCATTGATGAGGGATAAGGGCACCTACGCCATTTATCACGAGGCAGCAGTAATAAATTGTGTTGGTGCAGGTGGCCTTTGGTCAAAAATTTCTTATCGATTGTACTGGAAAATTAAAAATAATGAAACAAACTTTCTTATTCCACACTATTATGATATATGTTTGCTGAAAACCTGCTAATTTAATTTTTTTGTTTTTGATTCTCGTAGGATGCACTATATCCATATTGTGTTAACGCATCCTCTAAAAATACTACACCCATTAAGTGGCTTTGACATGATAAATAACTGGTGAATCAATGAGCTTCTTAATATTCTATACTGAAAAAATTTTGTTCAGTAACAAATGCAATGATTTAAACAAGCTCAAATCTATTCATTCTTTCCCATCAACGAATTGTTTTTGGTGTATTATTAAAATGTCGGCGGTATGATATGGTTTTGGTTCTGCTGCTCGTACGACAATGCTCTCTGCTGTCCGTCCAGCTGATCAAAGGTAAATAGTTCATCCTGAACTGTAGCGCATAGTAGATGCATTTTATTTTCTTAACACTAACTCTTACATTCTAACAAAAAATGCTTAAATGCTAGCTTACAATTACTTAACAATCTTATGCTAACTTACTGGCCCCACGCAGGCACTCTAAGCTACTCTAAATTCTTATAACTATGTCTTTCGACTTTATTTACATTTTATTTAGAATTATTTATATTGTATACTTAAGGCTAAGAAAAAATATTCGTTAAGAAAAAACTTAGCATATGGACTTTTTTTTATTTTTTTATAAAAACTTAATATCTAACTTAAAATAAACCTTACTCTACTTAACCTACATACCCAAAACACACATACACACTCATAGACATTATACACAATCATATACATATATCAGTATACACCTTTGTATACACTGATATATGTATATGTTTCTTAAATGCTAACCTAAACCTATGCAAGCTGGCCACCGCCATTTACAGAGCAAATAAATTGGTCAGCTTTGCCTCATTAGTGAGGCTGGTCCGTAATTGACGGAAAAGACGACGAAACAACTTCCCCATCATTCAACCACCAGAAATGCTGGTGCTGCCGAACGACATCAATCTTATCGCGATTCCCCACCGCCCTACTAAACCTGAGGCGATCCAAACTGCCGTGTGCGACGTCTCTGTTGTAGTTGAGTCGCCTGTCCCCAGCTGTCCGAGCGACATGGAAGATTAACGGCACCGCTGATCTATCCTGGATCAACCCTATCTGATCTAGGTAGAGAAATGCTTCCGGTGCAACGAAGCCGTCAGAGCGCACACTCAGGTTATTCGTCGAGGTCATTGCTCTTGCAATGTGCCTTCGAGTCAGCTTAATTACGAAGTAGCAGATTACCTTTACCCTCCCATCGAGTTGGCTGCTATAAAACAGTCTCTTTGTAAGGGCAAAAGCACCTTTAGCTCTGGCCAGAGCAGCATCTATATTTTTGCCAAAATACAGAAACTGATCTAGCCAGATTCCAAGGTATCTGACTAGATTTCGACAGGCAAGTGGTTGTCCGTGTTGTCCAATGATAGAGAACTTTCGCCAATTTTTTCTGGTATCCCTAGAGGCTACAGACAACGGCGTCTTAAAGAGAATGGTTTCCGACTTCTGAAAATTGATTTTCAACTAACAGTCATCGCAAAATCGTCTTATCTTATCGAAGTCACGCTGCAAGAGTGTATTAATGACCTCGATTTTTGGACCTGTTCTGTACGCGATTGAGTCGCCTGCGTACGCAATAGTATGGGGAAGCGAACCTATCAAGTCGCTTGTAAAAATGTTGAATAGGATCGGCGAATTGACCGCGTCTTGCTGAAGACCATTTTTAATTTGAAATATTCCAACAGAAGTCACATCACCATTCTTCACAATGAACTGTCTGTTGTGTAGCATATTATAAAGAATGTACAAGAGTGGTTTACTGATCCCCAACCTAGTCAGCTTATAGAAAAGACCCTCTAACCATACGGTGTCGAAGGCCTTCTCTAAGTCAACAAGGCAGGCACCAGTGCATTGTTTTTTGCCTTTATTCCATTGAACATCGGACACCAATTTAGACGCGGCATGTGAGATATCATGTCCCGCCTTAAAACCGAATAGATTATCCGGAACTATATGTTTTGTTCAACCCACCTAGACAGAGCTCTATTGATTACTTTTTCAAAAACCTTACTGATATTCGGAAGGAAACTTATCGACCGGAGATTCGCCGGATTGGATATATCCTTTCCCTTTTTGGGGATAGGTTGAACCATCGCCGTTTTCCAATGTGCTGGATAATGTGCATTATTCATTGCATTATTAAACAGGGTGGTGTAGATGTCCACCGCTTTTAGAGGAAGATGTCGAAGCACGATACCATCGGTCCCCACTGATTTCTTAACTCTGATTGTGTCGAAGATCTCATGGAGTTCTTCCTTCGAAATGAACGGAGGTAGGTCACCCTCTCTGGCAATGACATTATTTGCCATATTTTCGTCGCTAACCCGGGTGAAACCAGAGCCGTTCGATCACCAATTCTCTGTTTCATTTCGAATGTAGCAGTTGTCCACCAAGACGCGATTGACCAGGTCATAATTAGGGCCAATGATATCAATGGCCTTCTATACTTCCTGGAAAGACGTCCCTATGGTCTCAACCTTCTCCTGCGGATCCTCGATCACAAAGAAGTCGTCATCGTCAGCGGCCTCACTTGGATCAATACCTGCTATTGTCAGTAACCGTTCGTTATCTGTTGTCCGGGCTATTTTAAGACACTGAAGGTCGTTTTTTCATTTTTTCTCCGAAATAGTTTATTTATTTGCGGAAACATATTCGGGTTGCTGGTGTTTACAGCCCGAACCTTGTTGTTCCAATACAAACTTACAGAAATTCTGTAATTCTCTTTTATTAGCGTTTGAATATTTTTAATCGACGACTTCAGTGTCCTAATCTCCGGGTCTTGTCGGTCAGTTAACTGTCTATACAAGTTTTTGAGTCTTGCCAGAAGTCTACTTTTTTGTCGGTGCAGTGCGTCAATAGTAGGATTGCGGAACAGGTCTTCGTTAGTCGTACGTCGATACCGCGGTATTGTAGTGTCCATAGTTTGTTTAATTGTCTCGTCCATTTGTTTTAGGTAATTGTCGATTTCCTCGTTTGACAAATTCCTATTGGACGGTGGGTGGAGCGTGTTCGAGGAGAGCGCTCTTGTCAAAGTTGCGGAGAAGCGTGTCCATCGAGTTTTAGTGTAGTTGTAAGAATATCTTTGGACAAACTCCTCCAATTCCGCAATTTCGTTGGGAACTGTAATTTCGGTGCTAAAACCGCAATGGTCGCTGTCATACACGAATGTGCGCAGACAGTTTAGCGTTTGTAAATTCGTACCTGTCAGTCGTATACGTTCGTCGTACAGCAATAAATCCAAATAAGACCCGCCTCTGGGAAACGACGGGTTATCCGTCGCTTTAAGACCGAGTCTGTACATGACATCGTGCTGACCCCACCAATCGAGTAGTAGGTTTAATCTAGTATTTGGCAAATTATTTCCCCAATCTCTGTGTCTAGCGTTGAAATCCCCGCCAATTATAAAATAATTCTCCCCCGATTCCAGCCTCAGAAGTCGAAAGGCGTGTCGATCTCTGTAATGAATAGGGTGAATTGTGAAGCCTCAGGTACATAAACAGAGGCCAAGTACAGCCGCTTTCCACTGCGGAGCGGTATGTAAAAGACAACTGCCTCCAACACCCAGAACCTGCGCAACACTCCCATGTACACTCTGTGAAATTTTATACCTTCTTTAATGAAGATCGCGACACCACCTCCACGTTTGGATCTGGGCCGGTTTCTTCTTCTAACAATATAATTATTGTACTCCAGTTTGTGATTATCGGTTAGATTGGTTTCGCTAGCAAAAAGCGCATCAGGAGTTTGGTCTTGTAGCAATTTAAACATCGCGGCTCTTCGTTCGATCCTAATCAGTGAATTAACATTCACCGCAATGACCTTCAAAGTTTGCTCCACCATGTGCGTACCCATTACGACATGTGTTGCGTTAGGCCCGGCAGCAGCGCGTAGATCTGGTCCACCCGCTTGGCCTGTTCTTGCACCTGCTTTTGCAGCTGAGCCATCTGCCCTTAGATTGCAAGCAAGTCCCAAGAAATTTGGGACGTGACGGCTGGTGTTTGAAATCTGAGAGGTGAACGTTTGACCTCCACCTTCTGCTGCCGAGCCAATTTTGCTTTTTTAATATCAGTGAACTTAGGACAACCCCGATAGTTTGCGGTGTGCCCACGTTCCCACATAACACGCACGAGAGCTGCGTCCTATCGGATGCTCCGTCCCTACCCAGAGCACACTCCTCGGAACTGTTGTTCTTTGCGCACTTCACGCATCGAGGCTGCATTTGGCAGTTCGGCGCGGCGTGCCCGAACCTCTGGCAGCGAACGCATTGTATAACGCCTTCGCTCCTTTTTAATTTTTCCCAGTGAGCCACCTGATAGTCTAGGACATTGATACTCCTTAGACTATCCAGACGGCTTTCGGGACTGAGCTGCACCAAGAAGAACGGCAGACTCCGTTTCTCCCGCCTAGTTCTGGCTGTGGTAAATGGCTTTACCCCCACAAACTTGAGTCCTTCGCACTCCTTCTCTTTGAACAGTGCTAGGATCTCCTCAGGATCAGAAAGTTCCAACCCCTTCAGCAGCATCGATTGCCGCTTTTCACACTTCGGTGTGTATGAGTAGTGCTAGGTCGTCGTTTCCTTTAGGAGCTCTTTCACTTTCGCGTAGCCCTCCACTGTATTAAAGTGGATGAGCTGGCGATCGTTCCCCAATCGTCTTCTTCTGCTGCTGCTGCTGCTGCTGTTGTTGTTGTTGTTGTTGTTGCTGTTGTTGTTGTTGTTGTAGTTGTTGTTGTTGTCTTTGTTGTTGTTGTTGCTGCTGCTGCTGCTGCTGTTTTTGTGGCTGCTGTTGTTTTTGCTGATGCCGTTGTTGTGGCTGCTCTTCTTGTTGTTGTTGGTGTTTTTTACGCTTTTGTTGGTGTTGTTGTTGGCTCTGCTTTTGAGCAAGCAGCGTCTGCTGTTGTTGCTGCGATTGTTCTTCATCTTCCCGTTTCCTTCTTACCATTTGCCTTTCTTTGATGTCCAGCACCCTTTCTTGTAGCATTTTGATGCTGCTACTTATGGCCTTCATCTCTTCCTCTTCATCTTCCGATTCGCTCGGTTCCAATGAAGCGAAGCTGTTCCCTTCCCTCGCTCCTCCAAGCTGTTTTACCGTGGAAGTTGGTAGGGAGGGACGTTGGACTAGGTTGGAAGTTAGCCTAAGCTTCCTCCTTCTCTTAGCCGTTGGAGTTTGGCATGAACCGCTTGAGGCCTCGCCTGATATGTCAAATTTGTGCACAAAGTTCAGCTGCGGATGTAAGTTTGAATACCTTTCTAGTGACAATATTTTGACAAGGATCACTTTTCTCTGGCTTTTAACAGTAGTCAATTAGGTAAATGAATTTATTATCAAGGAAAAATCTACTTTTATATGATATAAAAATTATGTTAAAATTAAGTTTGATATGAGCGTATTGGTACAATTACAATATTAATTTAGCACTGTGATCTTCGACACTAAATTACAACTCAGGTATTTGATGTTACAGTGCATGATAAAATTACTATTTCTTGATTACTATCAGCTTGATGGAGTTAGTGGACAACTAATAGAAGCAAAGACTTGATTGAAGTATAGTAAACTTATAAAATGATGGGTATGTTCGAGTTCAGGTGGATCCGATTGGCCTTTTGATGTTTGAAGGTTATTGTAACCATGTGCTCGACTTTTGTCTGTGCATTTTGACTGGGCAGTCAGATCTTGTTTTTTTTCCCCCTTTTTTTTTTCAGCGGGTCAGTTTCACGCATAGTATGCCTGACGACTCGTAAAAAAAGAGACAAAATGAACCATAGCAGAACAAGAGCAGGTTTTCTGCTAAGGTTAATGTGCGAAAGTGGTAATATACAATCAATATAAATTTATTCACTTAGTAACCCACAATTCTTACCTTTAATGCTTCTTTTTGTTACAAGTGCGCGAGTTACGTTGGGAGATCCGCGGGATACTAAAAAAAACAACCTTTTCCTTTGTCTGAACAATACACAATACTTTATTAGATTTTCTTTTACAATTATTTATATGTTTAATTTTGATTACTTTACAATTTTACATTTGTGTTGTTTTGGCATTTACAAAGTTTTGATTAATTAGGTTTATTGCGGAAGTGGGTTCCAATTGCATCCGGTTGATTGCTGACCCAATGTGTATTCTGTTTGTATTGTTGGGGGTTATCGGCGGTCAAGGTAGTTGACCTTGGTGTGTTGCGATCGTAACTCCTCCCCCCTTAGAGTAAAGCGATGGCCAAAGTGACGTCATCGAAGCGTTCTCGGAGTGATGAGGTGATGTCTCTTTAGCAGGAGCGTATGTTGGGTGAAGGGTAGTTACATGATCTGGCGTGGAATTTTTGTAGAATTGGTTTTTGGTTGTAGAGGTAGCCAGAATGATTATGATGATGATAAGGATGATAACTATTGATGTTCGTGTTAAGTAGTTGGATATATCGGTGGTGGATCTTATTTCTAATATTTTAGCTTCTGTATTGAAGTTGAAGTCTTGCAGTTTCTGTAGGCTTAACACGTCTGTTGTAGTGTTGGTATGGATCTTGCTGCTTGATGGAGGAAGAATGTGTACCGTATCCCAAAAGGTGTTCGGGTTGCCTTGGTATGTTATCCCGTTAGCCTCTATGTTGCATTTCTCGTAGTGTACCAAGACTGTGCCTTTTATAAGATGTGTTTTAGGCCTGCAGGTAGAGTTTATTAGTAATTCATATACGTTAATAAATAATATAAAATTGGATTGCGGTTGTGTTATTGTTGTGACTCTGCCCACGTCGCTGAGTGGACAGTGTGCAACCGTGTTGTCGAAAAGTTTCCCAATGCATTTGGAGTTGTTGGTGTCTTCTTCCAGGGTTGTTGTCGAGCAATAATAGGTACCTTCTATTTTGGGGCAGGGTGTTTCGAAGTGTTGTATGTGTTTTTCATTGTAGTTTATGTATGGTTTGACTGTTATTATTTTTGTGTTATTTATTGGGAGTGGAATAATATGATACATATAGTATTTTTCTTTTGACATTATAGGTATGCGAATATTAAATATAATATTTGATCCATTATAATAGGCTTGGAGTCCTAAGAATTCATAACTTTGCTCAAGTGCATTAATGGTAACATTTTGCTCAATTAATTTATTTTTTATAAGCGTTAATTCATCATATGTTAGTAAGAGTTTAGGAAAGAAATTTAGTTTACTAAGGACTATTGCTTCTGCTATATTTGAGAGGTGATTAGTTAATAGGTCGATATTGAAATTAAGTTGGTTAAAATATTGCATGTCTGTAAGTGTATCGTGTTCTCTTCTAATTTTATTTGCCGTATTTTTGAGGAAGTTCTCTATGTTGTTTTGCTCTATATTAATGTGGTTACTTATATTTTTAAATCTTTCAATCATTTGAGAGTTAAGGACATGTTCTTTTTCTAGTGAATTTGCTAAATCGTTAATGTTAGTGTTAATATTTTGTATTTGGTCATTAATTTTAATTGCATCTTGTGCATCCATATTTCCTGTTATTAACTTAATTGTGGACCCTAATCCATTTATCAGTCCGCGTTTATTTCTTTTAAAGGGATATAGTGTTTGAAGTTTTCTGTTAAGTTCTTCAATTTTAAGTTTTGTTATTTGGAAAGAGCTATTGATGGTAGTATGTTTTTGGAAGAGGTGGAGAGACTTAGTGATATCTTCTACGTTGTTATTGTAATCATCGAGATTTATGATGTGTATTAAATTTTGGAAACTAGTGATGTATCTAGATGGTCCTAGTCGGAGGGGTAATATGCTATGTTCTTTGGGGATGTTGAATATTTCTATTCGTTGAGTGTCAGCGAGTGGTGTACTGTAGGTTAGGAAGTGAGAGAAAGTGGTTGAATGTTTTAGTATAAGTATTTTGGGAGGGGTTAGTGTCTCGTATCAAAAATGCGTGCAACTTAAAATTAAATACATGTATATATATATGTTGTTATTGTTATTATTATTATTATTATTTTTTTTTTTTTTTTTTTTTTTTATTTATGTCTTTTGTGTTTCTTTCGTAATTTACATTTATGGATCTTTTTGTTTTCATTTGTAATGATTGTTATTTTCTTATTTCTTTTTGCTATATGTTTTGAAAATCTTGGTGTTATTTTGTTGCGTCTAGCTTCTTTTCTAAAGACTGGTTTGCCTTCAACTACTTCTTCTGGAGTTTCTCTCGATTGGTTTAACTTTTCTATCCTAGCGTTAGTAATATTTTTTACTTGTTCATGAATTTTTGGATATAATTCATTAAGGAATTCGTTTAGCTTTTCAAGGTACTCGTGTTTGTTTGAGAAATCAAGGGTTTTCCTAAATTTGTAAGGCCGGGCAAAGAACAATTCGTAAGGGGTGTGCTTTGTTGAAGAGTGTATAGCGTTGTTGTAAGTTATGAAGGTTTCCGTTAGTATCTCTTCATGTTCAGTAGTGAGTCTCTGTTCTCGTCTTTTTGATAGAATAAGTCTATATATTTCTGTAAGGGTTGAGTGTAATCTTTCTACTGGACCATTGCTACTGGTTTGTTGGAAAGATGTGTAGTGCAAGGTTATTTCATGTTGCTTACAGAAGTCTTTGAAAATATTGGCAACAAATTCTGATCCTTGATCACATACAATTTTTGTTGGGATGCCGTAAAGGCTGATGTATTTCTTTATGCCATTTAAGATAGTTATGCTGCTTCTACAACTTAAAGTGTATCCGCAAGCGAATTTGGAGAATTTATCTATTAATGTAAGGATAATATTGTTATTAATGCTGTATAAGTCTATATGGATAATTTCTAGTGGTTTTAGTGGAATTTCGGGTTTTTCAAAATGAGGTTTAGCTGGGTTTCTATCGTATTTAAGGATTTTACATTTGTCACAGTTATTAATTGTTTTCGTTATCAACTCTTTCATTTTGGGAAAGTAAACTTCCCTCTTTAAATGCAGGAAGGTTTCATTTATTCCCCTGTGATTTGAGTTTTCGTGGTAGTTTCTAATAAGTATTTCTTGGTTGTCCTCTAACCTAATGTCCCTAAGGATTTCTGTGCATCTAACTAATCGGAAAGTTTTATTTTGGCTGAAGAATTTAGAATAGGTGGACTGTACGAGACGGAATGTATTATCGTCTGAATATATTGCGCTGAGTTTATTTGGAGGAAAAAAGTTTTTGAAAATGTCTACCAATGTTTTCTCATCGAATTGGGGTCTTCGAATGGTCCTTCTTTGTTTATTTTTAAATATTATTTCTGTAGTCATTGGTGAACCTGTGTTACTTACTTCAAGAATTATTTGAATGTTGAATTCGTTTAATGGTTTCTCCGAAATGGGGATTCCATCATTTAAGTTTTCTTCGCCGCTATGCACGGTGCTCAAGGTTTCTTCGTGATTATTAAATAATTCTTGGTTATTAATTTTGATACGACTAAGGGCGTCTGCATTCGTGTTTAGTTTGCCTTTTTTAAAAATGATTTCGTAATCGAATTCTTCAAGCTTGAGTCGCCACCTAACAAGTTTGGAATTCGGTTCCTTCAGGCTCATAAGCCAAGTCAAAGGTCTGTGGTCGGTTATTATTTGGAATTTCCTTCCGAAGAGGTATGGGCGAAAGTATTTTGTAGCCCAGATGATGGCCAAGAGTTCTTTCTCTATAGTGGAGTAATTTTTTTCGCTTTCCGACAGGGTACGACTAGCGAAACAAATAGGTTTATCGCTACCTATGCGACCTTGTGAAAGAATGGCTCCCAAGGCGAAGTTACTAGCATCTGTAGTAAGTATAAATGGTTTTTCGAAATCTGGATGTTGTAAAATTGGGTCATTCATCAACATGTTTTTACATGTTTCGAACGCTTCAGTGTATTTGTTGTCTATGATAATTTCGGCGCCCTTTTTTAAACAGCTAGTAAGGGGTTTGGTTAGTTTAGCGAGGTCTTTAATAAACTTCCTATAATAACCTATTAACCCTAAGAAAGCTTTTATTTCTTTTCGATTTCTCGGCATGGGGAAGTTTTTTATGGCATTGATTTTTGATGGGTTGGGTTTTACGCCTTCGGGGGTGATGACATGTCCTAAGAAGGCTATTTCCTTTTTGAGGAACTCACATTTGTCCAACTGAATCTTAAAGTTAGCTTCTTTTAGTTTTTTGAATACTAGTTCTATACTTTCTAGGTGTTCTTGCAGGGATGTAGAGTATATGATAATGTCGTCGAGGTAAACTAGGCAAACTTTTCCGATGAGTTCTTTCAGGACGTTGTCCATCACCCTTTGAAAAGTTGAAGGGGCATTTTTAAGACCAAATGGCATTCTTACGAATTCGTAATGACCTCCTTCAACTGTGAACGCCGTTTTTTCTATGTGTTTTGGGTTCATTTCTATTTGGTGAAATCCGCTTGCTAGATCAAGTGTTGTAAAATATAGACATTTGCCTAGTTTATCCAGTATTTCTGAGATATTCGGAATTGGGTATCTATCGGATATTGTTTTATCATTGACCTTCCGATAGTCAATGACCAATCTCCATTTTCTACGTCCGCTGGCATCTTGTTTCTTCGGGACAATCCAAACTGGAGAGCTCCATGGAGAGTAACTATGTCTGATGATTCTTTGGTCTAACATGTTAGTGATTTGATTTTTTACTTCTTCCTTATGAATAAACGGATACCTGTAGGATTTGGTATAGATTGGTACTTCGTCGGTGGTTTTTATGTCATGTTTGATCTTATTCGTAAAGGAAAGTGGATCGCCCTCTCTATACAGTATTTCACTGTAGTTTCTACATAGTTTAAGGAGTTTTTTGCGTTCTTCTGTGTTCAGATGGTTTGTTCTGATTAAGTCATTTACATGCGTGTTGGTAGGTTCATGGTCCTCAGTTTCGCTGTTGAAGTTATTTATCTCGATGAAATTAATGGAATCATATGCTTCACCATTTAGGGGTTGTTCAATGATGATCTTTTGGTCATTTTCAGAAAGGTTTACTAGTTCAAGTGTGCTGTACCAGCTTTCGGCGTTATATAGGCCTTGACTTACGTACAGATGTGGGTTTAGTTCTGTTGTGTTGATATAAATATTGCCATTTTCTTTGTTGACAGGAAGTTTCGCTAATATTTTGGATTTGGAAGGTATTACGAGTTGACCTGAAGTGTAGTTGGGTTTGAGGTGGATTTCGTTAGTAGCGTTTGTTGTAATAAGGGTTTTGTTTTCGAGATCAAGTTTAGCGTTAAGTGATAATAGTGCGTCAATACCTAGTAATCCGTCAAAGTAATGGTGGAATTTGAATATCAGAAATTTAAAGGAACCTGGTTGATTGAATTCTGAAAAAATGGGGATAATCGATTCTTTGTTCAACTGGTATTTTTTGAATACTGTGGTAATGGTAATTGTTTCACAGTTAATTTGCCTATCTTGTGGTATAAATTCGGGGTTTATGAATGATGTCGAAGCCCCAGTGTCTAGGAGGAATCGCAGGGGTCGCCCGAAGGGTGACGAAATATTTATGTATGGCAAAATTGCCGGATGTTTCTTTCGATCTATGTATCCTGTGCCTTGTTCGAGGCTTGTTTGGAAAAATTTTCCTCATTCACGATATTAGTTGGGTCATTCTCAAAGAAACTGTCCAATTGTTGATAATTATTATTTTCTAAATTGTGCATTTCTTGAAAATTGAAGTTTTCCCTTCTAGTGTTTCTGGTTTGCTGACTAGGGCTTGCTTTAATTTGTGGGTGATGCCTTGTCAGGTTTGGATCAGTTTGAGTCTGCTCTGTTGGACCTTGGTATCTTGTGTTCCTATTCTGTGTGTTTGGGTTTGTTCTAGTATGTGGATTTATTGGGTTGGAAGGCCTGGTTTGGTTTCTTTCGTATGAGGATGGGCCTGGGGTAGAATTTCTTGAATGGGCTCTATCTTGTGGGGAATTGTAGGGTTTATATTGGTGAGGTCTGTAATGGTTTGGGTTTTGAGTATACTTTTGGTACGAAATATTTTGTTCTTTGATGCACTGAGTTAGTGCTATGGCCAAAGAGTCTGGCTGCATAGCTCTGACTCTGGATCCTAGAGGCTCATTGAGTCCGCTGAGAAATGAGTTGAGGCACATTTCTGAGTAGAGATCCGTTTTAGCTTTGATGACATTATTGTCATTTTCGTGGATCAGCACATTGTTGCAAAGAGCAGATTGTAATTCTATTATTTGCCCGTAAAAAGATTCAACTGTTTTGTTTAGCTGTTTTATTCGGTGGAGATCTCTTATCAGGGATGTTTCCGTACGTTTGTCGGAATAATGTAGGATGAGATTTTTTTTAATATCATCCCAGTTGAGAGGGGTTCCGTACATATTGAGAACCTCGTTGGCTTGACCCTCAATTTTATTGCGTATGGCTCTCAACAAAATCTTCCCGTATGGGGTGTTATCGGTTTCTTTAATGTAGAGGAGGATTTCCTCAACATTATTAAGGAACTCATATAAGAGTCTTTGGTTGCCGTCAAATTTCGGGAGATCCTTGATGGCATCCGGAATTCTTAATGAATTGAATATGTCCATGTGGTTAGTTAATATGTTGGGATCTTGTTCTAATTGATTATTGTTCATTGTTTTAGAATTGGAGAAATTTGGGGGTGACGAAGAGTTTTCGAGAGGAACTCCTGAATCGGTAGTTTCTGGGATAGAGGGTAAGTTTTTTGACAGTCCTCTTAGGTTGTATGGGTTAAATCTAGATTTTTGTTTCGACATAAATTGATTTAAGTGCTTAATAATAGAAAATAATTATATATATTTTTTTTGATCATATACGATAGTTTAAAATTGTGTGAATATATTCTTTTTATTTGTTATAAATCGAGTAGTTCTTTAATTTTGTTTATAATGTGTTTAGTAATATATGTATACTTATATCTATATATAAAGTTTATATTTTTAGATCATAAAGTTTTGTGAAAATATTCCTTTTATTTATTATTTATTACTTATTTTGACTGGAGTGCCTTGCGATAAGGGTCGCAGTTCTTTTATTTTTTTTTTTTTTTTTAACTGGAGTGCCTTGCGATAAGGGTCGCAGTTCTTTTATTTTTTATTTTATTTTAACTGGAGTGCCTTGCGATAAGGGTCGCAGTTCTTTTATTTTTTTATTTTATTTTAACTGGAGTGCCTTGCGATAAGGGTCGCAGTTCTTTTATTTTAACTGGAGTGCCTTGCGATAAGGGTCGCAGTTCTTTTATTTTTATTTTATTTTAACTGGAGTGCCTTGCGATAAGGGTCGCAGTTATTTTATTTGTGACTGGAATTCCTTGCAATAAGGATCGCAGTTCCTTTATTTATTTATTTATATTTTTTATTTTAACTGGAGTGCCTTGCAATAAGGATCGCAGTGTTATGTTATGTCACATACAATAGTCACTTACATGCACCCAATAGAGATGATAATGCTGGTTAGTAGCATTGCCGATGATACTGCTGGTGGTTGAGGTCTGATGATGTGGATGAACTATGATGATTGTGGTCAGATGATGCGGATGAACGATGATGGTTTGACGGTGAATAAAGGGGTAAAACCCAACAGTTAGTATCCAAGTATAGTCACTTTTTTTTTTTTTTTTTTTTTTTTAGTTTGTGACACAATCACGAAAGCATGGATTTATCACTTATATTGCACGATGCAATATCGAACTAGTTCACGATTCAATCACTTTAATTTAGGAATTAAAAAAATTGTTCGTCTTCCTTTTTTTTTTTGTTTTTCTGAATTGAGCACCTATACTGCACGATGCAATATCGAACTAGTTCACGATTCAATCACTATGTTTCGCAATTATTTATCTTCACTCGGTTTCTAAACTGTTTCACCGGACTACCGACTGCGCCAGTTACGTTGGGAGATCCGCGGGATACTAAAAAAAACAACCTTTTCCTTTGTCTGAACAATACACAATACTTTATTAGATTTTCTTTTACAATTATTTATATGTTTAATTTTGATTACTTTACAATTTTACATTTGTGTTGTTTTGGCATTTACAAAGTTTTGATTAATTAGGTTTATTGCGGAAGTGGGTTCCAATTGCATCCGGTTGATTGCTGACCCAATGTGTATTCTGTTTGTATTGTTGGGGGTTATCGGCGGTCAAGGTAGTTGACCTTGGTGTGTTGCGATCGTAACTCGCGCACTATGTGCGGAATAGCTAACACCTTGGGAATAATTCCAAACTGCACAACAATAAAAAAAGGCAAGCAATCAAAATGAATTTTACTTTAGAAAGCGAATGTCCAAGGTTACGTGAAGCGTGTTAATGATAAGAAAAGAAAGCATAGGATGTTGCACTCCCTTAAATACTCTTCGGAAAACGATAGAAGTTTAGCCAGCTGCAATCGATGATAATACCGAAACGCAGATTGGTATAAAAATTGGGTTTACACTAACCAATCCGGTTTATGATTCGGGTATTTAAGCCAAGTGTTAAATTTCGAAAACCAAAAAAAATATTTTGGTAGTAATCGACTTTCAAAAAGAAAAATTGTCTACGGATCACGCCACAATTGACAATCGCGAATTTGGCCCTTCGGTCTTCTTTTAGTGTGGTTAATTGAAAAACAAAGTGTACGCCAGAAAGTCTCAGACCATTGACGACCTCAAGGCAAACATTCGTGCCGAAATCATCGCTATACCGCCCGAGATGCTCGAAAAAGTGATGAAAAATGCAGCAAAAAGGGCACACTTTGCTTTGGTCAATATAGGCGGCCACTTGATTGATATTGTATTCAAAAACTAGTCCAAATAAATTGTAAAGGACCAAATTAAATATTGTAAAAATACCTCATATAGGAAAATCGATTGTATTTTTTTAAAGTTATTCAATATTCACATACCGACATAAAAGATGGCGCACCCTGTATATATATATATGTGCGTATGTGTCTGCTGATTATGGATGTGGTGTGAGTACGTGTATGCGCATGGGTAAGTACATTTGTATTTTTTTTTAATATTGTATTATGTACAATATTCTGTGTTTGTTAGTATAGACGGATGCATAGAGGCGTTTAAGTCTGATTACGAGTGGTTGTGTGCGAGAAGTGTATGTGCGTGTAGTGTATGTGGGCATGTGTGCGGATGTTCGGCTTGGTAGAGTTTTGTAAGTGAATTCTAACGTTTGTGTTATTTTGTTAAGGCATGTATCGCTTCTCACTAAATGGGGCTATGGTTGCATGTTCTTCGACGGAGAGGCGTTTGTTCCTCTTGGTTATTGCCTTCTTCTACACATTTGCGTGCTGTTACATGCGTATAAATTCACATATATCTGCTTGTCCTGTTTTCGTTTTGGGGGATAGCCAGATGTTTTCTTCTCGGATTCGCTGCGTTGTTTCAGGCGTTTTCTTCCCTTTCTCTCCTTTCTCGCTTTCGCTGTATTAGCTCTTGGAATATATTTCGCGTGAAGAGGCTCACCGTATTCCACTTATTTTCCGATTCCGTACTACTCGTATGTTATCCGGGAGTTGGTGCTTCTTCTAGTATTCCGCAAAGAGTTTCTCTTTGTAACTTGAATCTTGGGCAGTCTTCGGGAGTATCACTAAAAAATGTACAAAGAGGGGACATATCCCGTTAGTAATTGTGTTATGAAGAAATCAACTTTTCCGTGTATGCAGTTTATTCAAGTTTCGATAGTCGGAACACGGCACAAGGTCCATCGGCCGGGATGACGAGAGTCTCCAGCGTTGTTGCTTTGTTGTTTGTGCTGCTCCAATGCGTCGGTGTCACTGTGCGGGAACCGCCCCCATTTTCTGTTCATTATTAACCTTTTCTGCAGCTCTTCTGCAAGTACGTCAATTGGTTTCCACAAGGTTTGCAACTTACATATTTCAGGTTTTCCTTAAAAGACAATTTTGAGTCATTTATGACGCCAAGATATTTTATTTCTGCCTTGAATACTATTTCATGTTCACCTACTGTTGGTAGATTGCGCCGATTTCTTTTCGTTTTCTACTTGTAATTAATACCGCTTCCGTTTTATGTTCAGCTAGTGTGAGACCAGATGATGCCTGCCACCGTCGTACAATTGAAATTATTGAGGGGCAGCTGGAAAACCACTGAACTCTTAGAGACGACAGAAAGTATTCGTTTGGTTTCCGGCAACCTGGAGAGTCATGTCATCTGCAATTATGCTTATATGATACACATCTGTCAATGGAAGGCAAACCTAACGTAAGTTTACATCCTGAAAAGACCTCCTCTGAGTTTTGCATAGCAAGCTCATCGGCGATTTAGTTTCCCTTGATCCCTTTGCGAGTTGTGACCCAGATAAGGCTCAGTGAATTTAGTCTTTCAACTGCGTTCAGTGAAGTCCGAACTAGCTTGGAAGTCGAAAGAAGGTTCATCAAGACTTTAAGTGCAGTTTGCCTGTCACTACAGGCGCAAATCCTTCGGCCCCTCCAAAAAACAATATTCGACGCATTCTAAATCAGTTTTGGTTCAATCCGTGAAGCTCCATTTAGTAAGAGCTTGTTCCACCAGACAACCGACGCAAAATATATAAATGGCCTTACCATAACCATGTAAATCCAAAGGACCCTTCTCGATGATGTTTAAGATGATCCGGAATTTTATAACAAAATTATATTCAGCGCCGATACTCACTTTTAGTTAAATGCATGTATCAACAATCCATAAAAATGTACACTATCGGAATCATTAGGCCTTCTTTTTTAAAAATAAGACAAGAGCTCGCTATACAGTCAATGGTGACCGATGCGGAAATATGGTCAAGGAATATGTATTTGCAAATTCACCTGATAATGAGATGGACCGCATGTGGTTCTAGCAGTATATGCGTCTCATACTGTGACCCATGCTATCGAAATATATATAAAATGTCCGGAGAAGTGGTCAAAAATTCGCTCGATAGGATAAGTTCTTTAATTCCCAACCGCGGTGTTTTACTTTCAACTAAAATCAAATTTTTTACATCAAAAACCAATCTCCTGTATTTATGTTTAAATATTTTTTTCCGTACCGTCTGCACCCTTTATATAAGAGAATACGAAGCGCTGAAGGTGGTTTAGTGCGAAAGATATTTTTACTCTGTTTAGACCAATATCAAAATAGGATTCTTAGACCTTCACATTGTTTCTTGATTTTCAATTAACGTTATTTTGCATCCCTGCTGATATGTACGAGTATTACCATTACCAACCATCAAGTAATGAAAACATTATGTGTGATAAGTAAGGAAGTTAGATGTAGTGAAACCATTAAACTAATTAAGATAGTCTAAACCCAACTGCGAATGAAGTTTAACTTAAAATATCTTTATTGCAATATAAATTTAAGTAAATTACAGACAAATGTTGTTCTTTCTTACTAAACTATTCACCGCCTATGTGCTAATATTAAGTAAGTAAAGTCTTGTTGGTATGTCAGTACCTAAATCTGGCTTAAAATATGCTTACTGCACTTTGTTATCTGTGATATTATATTTGAGAATGGAAAACGGATTGTAGTAGTGCTACAAAGGCAGTTTGTGCTGCTCCCGTTTTATGAAGCTCATCTGCTTTTTCATAACCATTGTGATCCATGTGCCAAGAACCCAAATAATTCGGACATTAGTTTCACTGCTTATAGCCTTTCGCTTGGAGTGTCTTGTATCCGGCAAATCAACAAACTCTTGATTTTTAAGTTTTTGCACACACATGAAGACCTAAGCCTACCCCTTATAGAGGTGCTTGAAAAGGTTTTCAAACAAAATAACATAAAGCATTACTCTGTGATTTATGTAAATCATGAAAAATATTTCAAGCAATTTGTGAGAAAATTCAAGTTAATATCTTAATACGATTTGAGCTCATAAATTGTTGTTACCAATAGAGAAATGAGTTTATTGTTTCCATCTATGGAAACAAAAGTGTTAACATAAGAAACACAAAAACCTTGCTTATATCGTTGAATTCGGTTGAAAGAACCTCAACGCCGGTTGTTGCTGAAGGAAGAGATTTTGCACCTCGGTACTTTGCCTCCACTTCCCCTGATGGCGGATAATGGAACACCACATGTGTGCTCACTCCCGTTTGTACCTTTTCAAAGTGGTAAAAAGCTTACAGAGCACACTTCATATTTCAATTAAAATCCGAAGCCTGCTACCGTATGTGATAAGATGTAGCTGACTAATTTAATTTAATTTGATTTTTTGTTTTCCTTTCTCAAAACTTAAGAGTTAACCATAATGGACTTTGGTGAGCTTAAACCATATTGGGATTTTAATCGGTTTCGTCAATGGAATGGGACATTCATTGCGGATATTTAACAACTTATACAAAGAATATAAAAAAGAAAGAGGAATTTTTTCTCTTCTATTAGTAAGGATAATTATTCCTTCCATTGAAAAAAGCAATATTCTTTCCCGCTATGAAACCAATCCGAATGTAAACAATTTGACAAATCATTAAGTTTGGCAGAAATTAATTAGGCTTTTCGTTTGGTTTTGACATACGGTTAATCCCACGTATGTCACGTAGACTTTACAGTTCCCCCCTTTTTCCCAATAAGAAATGTTGGATCTGTAGGAAAATAGTGAACCTAATTACTTATTACATATATTAGAATATGGTGCAATATTATGAATTATGAATTTAGAATTTTATTTGAAATTAATTACTACCTTTACTCTAAACTACTTAGTCTAACATGTACTATAATTCTACTACAATTTTAATGAGACAATATTTTATATGAATAAACTATCTATTCCTTTATCGACTGTCACCGACTGCGTTTGTATTTAACAGGGTTATGGGCCCAGGAGAACAAAAAAAAATCAAAGAAAATCTTAGTAATCATTAAATTTATTAATTATTTTTCTAAATACGTGAAAGTGTAAAATTATAAAAAGTTATGGCGAATCATCATTTGGTCAAAATCGAGCCTCTGACTCGTGAAAATTTCGACACGTGGAAATTGCATGTGGAAGCTGTATTGGTAAAGAACGAGACATGGGACTATGTGTGTGGAGCTAAACCTTGGCCTGAAAAAGGTGAAGATGCTGCAATTTGGGATAAGGAGGACAGAAAAGCGAAATCGGATTTAATATTATCTATAAGTTCATCTGAATTAAAAGAGGTAAGAGGTTGTACAACTTCACATGACATTTGGACTAAGCCTCATAAGGACCTGCGAAGAAAGCTTCATTTTTAAAACAACTCGTTTTAAATAAAATGAGCGAAGGAGATGACATACGTCTTCATTTATCCAAGTTTTATTCGGCTGTAGATAAATTGGAAGACATGAATTTGAATATTAATGGCGAATTACTTTCTATTCTTTTATTATACAGCCTTCCTGAGTTGTACGAAAATTTTAGAGTTCCGATAGAAACGCGAGACGAGCTTCCTAATCCCGAAAGGAAAGGAAGGGATGGTGATCAGACCGGGGCATTATTCATCAAACAGCGACAACAGCACCGGCAACAGCACCAAAAGTTTAAGCCAAATTCAAAATTTACACAAAATGATTTTTTCGGAGAAAACAGAAAGCAGAATGGTAAAAGGAATCGCGTCAGTCGTTTTATACGTCAGACAAGTCAGCGGTGACTGAGGAATCGTTCGCAATTTCAGAGGTAAGCGACAAGGTTTTCTTTTCTAATATGCGTTCAAAATCTAGTGCTTAGTGCTTAGACAGCGGAGCAACGTCCCACATGTGTGGAGACAAAAGTAAGTTCTCTCAAATTAATTATACTGAGCCACGTCGTTTATTACTGGCATACAATAAAACAACAGAGATTTTAGGCACTGTTAAAATTTCAACCCCACAGTGCAACCAAATAAGTCGAGGACACTTTGTACGTACCAGACCTGAGAACAAATTTGCTTTCTATAGCAAAAGTTGCAGAGAGAGGAAACGTTGTAACAATTAATGAGAAGTGTGCCCTTATAAAAAATGTTAATGATAGTGTTGTTGCAATTGCTCATAAGAAAAATGGATTGTACTACCTAAATGAAAGCGAGGAGGTGGCAAATGTCAGCTCAAATGTTCAATTTGAAGAAAACGATTTGATGGAGTGGCACAGAAGTTTGGCCACTTGAACACGAAAACTATTTGTGACATGCAAAAAAGAAAATCAGTGTTCGGCATGAAGATTCGTAATCCTAGGTGTATACAGTGTGAGATATGTATTGGGGCTAAGCTATGTCGGAAGCCTTTTCCCAAGGGAACAGCCTCAAGAAGTAAGTACCCCTTAGAGCTAGTCCATAGTGACATTTGTGGATCTATGAAATAAATATCAAATGGTGGATGTTATTATTTTGCTACCTTCATAGATGATACTTCAAGATAGTGCGAGGTATATTTTTTGGAACACAAAAATGATATTTTTAAAGCTTTTATGAATTACAAAACGCATGCAGAAAATTTTACAGGACGAAAAATTAAAGCGTTGCGGTTCGACAATGGTGGAGAATATTCCAGCAAAGAGTTCAATAAATTTCTTTCGCCAGCAGGCATAAGACACCAATTCACCGTCGATTACAGACCTCAACAGAATGGTGTTTCTGAAAGGATGAACGTGGAAATGGGACGAATATGCTACTCCAGTCACAGTTGCCTCGATCATTTTCGGCGTAAGCAATCAATTGTGCAAAATATGTGAGAAATCGATGCTCCTCAAGCAGTATAAATGGAGGGGTTCCCTACAAGATTTGGACAGGAAAAGTCCCTGGTGTGAACCACTTTCAGTATTTAGTAGTAAGGCATATTCGTTAATTAAAAGTAAAAGTAGAAGTAAATTTGATCGTAAGTCTAAGCCGTATACATTTGTAGGATACTGTGAAGACGCGAAAGCTTATAGATTATGGTGTCACAACACGAGAAAAATTATAAAAAGCCGGGATGTTGTATTCTTAAGCAAGGGTTTTGCATGTAATTTTGATTCTAAAGATAAAAAGCTAGATATATTTTTTGAACCTAGAGTAAACAAAAATGAATCAAATGATGTTACACATGTAAAAGTAAAAGCGAATAAAAATGAGCTAAAAGACCTGAAAACAAAAACGAAAAGCGCTTGCACAGAAAATTTAGATAGAAATATAGAAGAAAACAAAGAAATTGTGCAGCAAGAAGAAAATAGATTTGACGAAACTTAAAAGGAGAGTAGTAGTCAGGAGCAAGGGAATAGAAACCAAAATTTTGATTCGGTATCAATGAGAATGAGGCAAAGAATAAAATCAACTAGCTAAAAACAAAACTTCGGGTGAAGATTCCTACGATTTTTCTGACGCTTGCATGTTGACGTTAGATCCGGAAAATATTAGTGACATTTTAAAAGATTCAAATGTTCTGGAATGGAAAGAGGCTATGAAAGAAGAACTTTCGGCGCATAAGTTAAACCAAACATGGACTATAGTAGATCGCCCTACGAGGGAGAATATAATAGCTTGTAGGTGGGTCTTTCAAACGCAAACCGACTCTAAAGGTGAAGTTTGCAAGACGAAAAGCACGGTTAGTTGCAAAGGGTTGCTGTCTAGATATAGATTACAAGGATACTTTTGCTCCAGTGGCTAGAAAATGTTCAACTTGCCTGTTAATAGCACTCGCTGCAAAGTGGGGACTTATTTTGCATCAGCTAGACGTGGTAACAGCTTACTTAAATGGAAATGTAAACGAAACTTTGTATATGGAAATTCCTGAAATGTTTTCTGAATTAACAGGTAAAAAAAATAAATGGAAATAAGGTTTTGACGTATACATAAAGCCACATACGGCTTAAAACAGTCCGGAAGACAGTGGTACAAGAAGTTAAATGAACAGCTTTTAAAAATGGGAATGAAACCTCTTATATCTGATCATTGTATTTACATGTTACAGGAAGGATCAGACATACTTATCGACGATATTATAATAGGATCAAACAGTACCGATGAAATTGAATTATTTAAAAATAAACTAAAATCCAAATTTCAAATGAAGGATATGGGAAAGCTCAACTATTTTTTGGGCGTTGAATTTAATCAAAAAGAAAATGGAGAAATTACAATTAGTCAACGAAAGCATATAATAGAATTACTGAAACGTTTTAATATGGAAGATTCGAATGCAGTTAACACACCATTAGATATAACACAAACAAAGAAAATTTAACTAAATTACCTTACCAAAAATTAATCGGTTCTTTACTTTATTTGGCACTTACAACTAGACCGGATATTTCCTTTGCAGTTAGTTACTTAAGCCATCTTAATCAAGAATACGGCAGTTTACACTGGATGGCGGCAAAACGGGTGTTGCGGTATCTTAAAGGAACAATGAACTATGGAACTCTGAGGCCGAATACATGGCGATAGCGGATGCAGTCAAAGAGGCAAAATTTCTACAGATTTTTCTTTATGAAGTTTCATTTACAAAACAAAGAGGTGTCTATAATGGTAATAAAAGTGCCCACGCACAAAACATATTGACATTCGTCATCATTTTGTTCCAGACGCAGTGCAAAAAGGCAATATTGATCTACAGTACATCGATACAGAAAACATTACATGTGCTCACAAAAGGTCTCGCAGCTTCAAAACATTATAAAGACATAGAGGCGTTAAGTTTATCATTTCTGAATTGAGAGGAAGTGTTGAAATATCAATTAAGAATATGATGCAATATTATGAATTATGAATTTAGAATTTGATTTGAAATTAATTACCACCTTAACTCTAAACTACTTAGTCTAACTTAACCTTAAGAACAAGTAATGTTTATATACTCGTACTATAATCCTACTACAATTTTAATAAGACAATATTTTATATGAATAAATTATCTATTCCTTTATCGACTGTCACCGACTGCGTTTGTATTTAACAATTATAACATAAGCATTATGTTTCAAAGTGAGTGATATACAGATTAGTCCAAACATAAGTTTCTTCTTAAAGCCTAGTACGTATTACCTGAAGTGAAACGAAATTGTTTAGTGGTCTCCAAAGAGCCAGCGAAACGTTTACGAAATCCAACACCAAAATATGCTTTTTAGAGATTTGTGGAAAGTTCAATCAGCTGTCAGAAAGAAAAGCAGAAAAATAGCAATGAGTAAAAAACTCAAAAACAAAAAATCTAAAGAATTACTTACATTTATCAGCTGAACGTCGTATTTTAAAAAAAAATTAATAAAGAATGTTGAAACGTCCAAATTTCTCTGCCTTTTAATGTCCCGGATAATTAAATGTGTGCCAAAATTGTGTGAAGACTTCTACATATTAATCTAGTACGATCAATGTGCTAGAGCAAGTATTTATATTATTTCACTGTTTGCAGCGTACTGCAAAACTCAAAGTACAACGAGATTCTTCGGTTACGATTTCGTCGTGTCATTTTTGTATGGGATCGTTTCGTATCAGCTGCACACTAGGCTTAAAAATAAAATAAAATGAGCACGAATCAGTTATTTTTAGTATATTATGACTTTATTAGAAATAGCGAACATTCCCATTAGTTACGGAACACAATTTCATTCATGTGGCTGCCAGGCTGGCTTCATAGTAGTGCATCCTACCAAACCAATTTTCCAAGAGCTGGTTGACTGTTTCTGGCTATATCTCACGAATGCCATGGACAACATTCGTTTTAAGGGCTCGAATTATTTCTAGATTGCCCGAATATCGGTTTGTAAGCGCACCCCACCAAAATTGACATCGCCGAGGTGGCTGATAATACGATTACAGAACTTAACGGCAAAAGATCGATTGTTTGAAGGGCTGTGTGTCATGACGCGCGATTGGGCTGAAACCAAATAGCGTCCAAGTCTATGTCTTCAATTTCAGCCCACAAAAATTCGGTAATGATGGCTCTGTAGTGCTCAACGTTGACCAAAATGACATTTCCAGCAGCATTTTTAAATAAAATGAGCCAATGATGTCACCACTCCAAAACCCGCAGCAAACTGTCATCGTCACGACTAGTTATTGGTGACCATGTGGTAAGTAGTGAATTTAGCAAATAAACCAACTAGACAATTGGTTCGATAGAACATGTACTAACTCGACACCAGAAATAATTCTCGAAAATTTTCTATCGTGGGACAGCACGGAAAGCCACTTGCTTGTCGAAACGTAGTCAAATACCTTGGGATATGGTTAGATCATTACCTATATTTTAGCAGACATATAGATGTTTCTCTGGCCAGAGCTAAAGGAGCTTTTGCGTTTACAAAGAGACTGCTTTATAACCGCCAACTCGATTCGAGTGTAAAGGTTATCTACTACATTGGTCTTTATGCGGACTATGCTTGTCCCTTATGATTCAACGTTGCAGTGAAAGTAGTGCCAAAAGGCAGTCATGCGATGGATACCAGCCAGTCTTCCGCTATAGCAGCCATAAACGAATAATCGTAGAATCCAAAATTAGATGATATATTAATGAAAACAGAGAAGAGACGAAGGCAACCAAATCCGAAGTCAAACTCTAAAAAAACAGACAAGGAAGGTCGAAGCATGATCAGCTGTTGCAATGGTTGAGTTGATAATAGGAAAGGAGTACTCCTATGAATCTCAAGCAAGGTAATGCCGCTACACTGGCGAGGGAAATTCTTTTAGAGAGCTGTCGTAGGATAACGATGACTTATTTTCAGAGGAGGAGGACGATGAGTAAGCTAAATAAAGAAAAACTTATTAAAGAGCTTACAGAAAAGAAAACATAAGTTACAACAATGTAAAAGGCAACAACAGTAACTGAATCAGCAACAACACAGAAACAGCAGCAAGAGCAAAAACAGCAGCAATAACAACAGCCGCAGCACTAGTTTATGTAACCTAGTTAGTTAGAGTTTTGATGTGAAACGATTAAACTCAAACAAGCACATAATAATGTGTGATAACATCGAGGAGTATAATAAAGTACGCACTGCTCTAGGAAAAGCGGAGACCGAGTAATTCACTTATACCCCCGAAGGGTGAGAAATTGCAGACAATGCTGCCAGAAGGCATCGACCCAATAATAAAAACGGAGGAGTTCGAAGCGGAGGTGAAGATATTTGAGAACGACGACTTTAAATTCGTGGGTGTCAAGCAGTGGTAGGTGGTAGCCGAAAACTACCATTTTTCTTAGTGCGGCTAACGACCAATAGCAAAATTAAAAGTCTGCGAAACATTAAATACGTGTAATATAGGATTAATAGCGTACTGCAATATATGGTTGACCGTAGTAATTGCAATATACAATTTAGATACGGTATGTCCTTTAGGTAACGATAGGGTAGCAGATAGGAGTCAGATCTTTTGTGTACTCTACAGGTATTCGGGACATTCCAGTTCCAGGAGCTGAAAAAAAAAGTTCCGGCTTGTATTTTATAATTTTGTTGCACCCAGTATATCCTTTATTCAAATAGTATCTAGATCAGGTAAGCCTAAAATGACAACAAATGTACGCCAAAGGTAGCAGAAAAATCACCGGAAGCGGATCTGGGCTTCCCTGAACGGAAAAATCGATAATTTTCAGAAATAGTTAAATGGACAAGCAGCTTGAATTGACTTCATCTATTCGACATTGTTTTTGACAAGTCTGGCACGCCGATATAATGTCTGCTATGTTGAATGACGTAAGTCTAAACATCCTTGCGTTAAACGTTAACTCGAAAGAAGAACCAATTTTAGTAACTCATTGTTACACGAAAACCTAGATGTGCTTTTTGTAAGGTAAACTAAGCTTAACCACAATCACAAAATTGGGTACAGAGGCTACCATGTTTATAGGAGAGTCCGGCCCGATTCCACTTGAGGTAGTCAGGTAGGAATATTAATACAAAAAGACTTGCGCCATAGAATCATATATATCAGGCGCGTCCGTTGGTTCCAGGTGTTATATGCATAACACTACGGCTACTAATGAACGTAGGCCGACAAACTCGGAACTGTATGTGAGCGATCGAGTATGATAATGACCACGGCGCACTGGACACCACAATATGAATCCCAAACGATTAAACGCAGCTGGAGCAATACGACCATGAGACGATTATCGTAGTATTCATTGAAGTAAATGCGCAATGTTGCCGTCGGCGATGGAAGAGCTACTGCTAATTTGTTCGTGCAAAAAGGTAAGCACTGAAAAAATAAAAATCACATGGATTAGACGGAATCCCAAACGTCGTGTTGGGATTTATTTAACAATGCTCTGAAGAACGCGTATTGGAAAGTAACAGTGGTACACCCTATCCTGAAAAGGGATAGAGTTAGGAAAAACCCTGCAAATCTTCGGTCACTTAGTTTACTTCCGACCATTTGCAAGGTATTTGAAAAAGTGGCGGTCGAAACTGGTGCTGCCTGGTTGACTTCGAGATAGTCTTCGATACCGTATAGCTAGGAGGGCTTTTCTATAAGTTGACCAGAATGGGTATGCCGAGACCTCTGCTATATATGATTTCCAACATGCTTATGGGAAATTAATTCGTTGTCAAATGTGGCAACGTAATTTGAAGAAAAATATTTGATATTAAAAATGTCTTACAATAAAAAGCGGTTATTTTCCTGATACATATACCCAAGTCATCTAATTGATTCCATCAATCGCGCTATAGCGTACGCAGAAGATTTAGGGGGGGTATAGATCAGGTCCAAAAATCCAGGTAATCAATACTCTTCTACAACGTGACTTCCTATTAAGGCGTATTGCGATGATTGGAAATTGAAAATCAATTTTCAAAAATTGGAAACTGATATTTATATTGTTTAGAACTCGATTGAAAGGAGCTTTTTGGGATCCCAGGAATCACTGGCGAAATTTGGCCGTCATTGAACAGCATGAACTGCCATTGGCAGTGAGAAGCGTAGTTATTTGTATTTTAACAAACATATAAATTCTTCTTTAGTTGAAGCCAAAAATGCCTTAGTTAGCTTGACTCGCGGGTGAAGGTAATATGCTATGTGACCCTAATAACTCGAATCATTGTTTATCGTAGTAATAGTGGACTGGAATTCCAAATCGGAAGGTTCGGTGTTCGAATCCCAGCCTCACCCGAAAGACATTCATATTTTCAGTTAACGAAAATCAAGTAAGATGAGTAGTTGACTAGAAATCAACAACAAGCCAACTTCCACTAAAAATGTAATCTCTCCATTGAATGCTGGATGCCACCCATGGGGCGAAATAACCACTGCGCCCAAATTCGCAATTATGATGATGACCACTCCGGGCAAGAGGCAATGAGCGATCGCCAGACTTATCATAATTAAGTTAGGATAAATAATTTAGGCAGGTTAAGTATTGTAGCATAGGTAGTATTAAGTTTTAAATACAAAGTAAAAAAGATGATAAAATTTTGAAATTTATACTTGAAATTTATATGTAATATACAAATTTAATCCTAGAATACATTTTAGGCTGAAAGGCAATAGTTTTAAATTAAGTGTTAAGCTTAGAGTGCTCCTGAAGAGCCAGTAAGTTAAATTAAGTACAATAATTGATATTGTTAAATTAGTTTTAATCATTTTTGTTTAGCATGGAAAAAAGAAAGAAGTAATAAAAATGAATTGAAAATGAAAATAAAATTAAGTTAAGATTAGTCATGGTTTGGAACTAACTTCATAGTAATAGAGTTGATGTTGACTCTTAAACAAATATCCAAATAATTCGTACGAAATATATGTATTTCCCTAATTCGACCCGAAATATTCGTTCACTGACTTAAAAATATGGACTTTGTATTTATTTTGTATTTTAAATGCTCCCAACTACATTTTCTTGATTTGATACTACCTATAGTTAAGCCGTTCTGGTGTAAGCCATTTATGTGACCTACTCAGGTATATTTTTTTTTCAATATAAAAGAAGCCTTTATTATGGCTTTGTACTTTCCTGCCACCATTATGATGACTTTCTATTATTCACTCACCTACATAAATGTAAACAAAAGATTTAAAGTGTAGATGTAGATCCCGAACTGCTGCGAAGTGGTAAAAGTTCATCCATCTTGAAACTTCGTTTCGGTCTTAAAATGCTTTAGCACTTCCTTAGATTCCTTATTGATTTACCTTACCCTGAAGCACAACTTTCCCATAGTTGATAGGCGGTGGAAAATATGTAAGCTCCCAATAAAAAAAAAAAATATTTGCAGATACCTGTATTTGCAGTTGCTAAAAGTTTCTGAGTTTCAATAGGTCTAGGTTAAACATTTAGGGAATAACATATTTGGTTTAGGGTTTTGAAGATTGTCCGCTTTTTTCTGTCTTAATCCTTTTAAAGGAAGTTTGACATTTAGATGACAACGTAGGATAATACTAGTTCTCATGTTCAGTCGAGAAGGTGAATAAAATTGAAATGCTTACTTTGTACACAGAAAGTTCATTAGAACTACTAGTTTTAGAACTCCTTTTAGATTGCTATTCTTTCCTTGAGGGGTTGACTAAATGTGTGGATCTTATAACCATTCTGCCGTATATTTATTTTTTATTTTGTTCTCATTTTAAATTCGCTGGTTATTCCCGAAATAACGAGCATATTTGCATACAATTTTTCGAAATCGGTGAAGATAATATTGAAATCTTTCGTAACGATGCTATATTTTTCCATCAGAATTCGTAAATACTGAATAGCGCTAGAAGTTGGCTTGCATTTCAAAAACATTGGCTGCCACAGAGTTAAATTATATTACGTTGTTGAGTGGCTAGACCAGAACTCTTTTTTACTTTCAAATTTGTCTGCAGTCATCGTCAAACACTCGACCCGGTAACATCTATTTGCTGATTGTGTTTTTCTCTGATTTTTTTTTCTTTTCTTCTTCTTTTCTCTGGGTGTGAAGCTGTTCAATACACCGATCAAACGGTTTTTCAATTTCTTTTTATTCCCCCAGTGAGTTAAAAAAACTACATATAAGCCGCTAAAAAAATCCGCTTTACTATGACCGAAGGGCCATAGTGGTCTGTTAACAGACCCACCCCCTGATTATAAAAACAAAAAGAGGAAAATACCCAATTCTTCATCTTTAAGTCTAGTGAATTTTTTTTCGCCCACCCTTTTCCGGATAATCCAAAATTTATAGTTATTTCTTCAACTAATGCCGAAAAGCCACTGACATCTTTTAGGGTTTTTTTTTGTGCTTAAAAAAGCAATTGACGGTATAAGTACAGCCAACGAGCAAATCACGCAACTACGCGATGGTAGCCTACTCATCCTGATTAAAACCAAAAAAATAGCTGACCCCTTCTTATCTAGAAAATCGCTCTTAAATATATGCTCTATATCAGTTACCCTACACAATCAATCAAACTCGTCGAAAGGCATGGTTTATGCTCCATACCTTGCCAATGTTCCTGAAACCGCGATAATTGAAGAAATGAAATGACGAGGTGTCACGGACGTTTATAAATTTAAAAAAATTGAGGACGGGAATTAACGCATAACTGGACTAATTGTTTTCACCTTTAATCTTTTCCAACCATCAAGCACAGTCAATATCGGATGGTACAATATCCAAGTAACTGAGTATTTCCCCAACCCTATGCGCTGTCAAAACTGCCAGCTCCTGGGTCATATAGCCAAACGTTGCAAGAGTAATCCGTCACGCCCCCAAAAAATGCACACGAATTTCATCTGCCAACTGCAATGAAGAACATCCAAATCTTGCCATCGCTACCAACAGGCTAAAAAGATTCTCAAAATAAAAAACA
This sequence comes from Volucella bombylans, assembly GCA_949129095.1. Classification (NCBI taxonomy): domain Eukaryota; kingdom Metazoa; phylum Arthropoda; class Insecta; order Diptera; family Syrphidae; genus Volucella; species Volucella bombylans. The sequence continues at coordinate 44,062,837 of OX422144.1, read as the reverse complement.
CCAGAACTCAGCATGGCTGAGGCAAGACTAATTTACAAAAAACAAAATCCAAAATCAAATACATCAACTATTTCAGTAAAAACACATTTCAAACCAGTATTCCCAGACACGGTAATTCACTGTCCATTCTTCCACACACACCAATATCTTCCATGGATTTGCAAAACGGCCCTCCAACGCCAACTCCAATCACAGTCAAACATGTTCTTCACGAACACAGCAAAAAAATATCCTCAGTGCGTCTCACACGTATTAACCCCAAAACTAATACTATAAAAACTAACTGCCCTCTGCCGTCACAGTTGACACAAACTGCTAACCACGCAAATGATAATCTGCTAAACCAACACTCAATATCACCAACACACCCCCACTTACAACAGTACCACACTATCTCCAATTTCATCTATCACTCAATCAATCATAAAAAAAACACTACTCAAATCGGTCACAATTTGATGATCGTGATAATGATCAATAAGAAAAATTTTAGTAACTCCTCTCACCCTGCTGTTCACGAACTTAACCATTCTTCCACAATACGGGGAGCGATCCCCTGCCTAACTCTATTTTCCCACAAAATCATCTACTTCGACCTCCAGAAGTCGGAGTCTCAATCCACACTCATCTAACTTACCCATCCCAAAACTGTAACGATATAACACCAATTTAAAAATAAAAGTCCTGCAATGGAATATGAAGGGATTCGTCAACAATTATGACGAGTTGTGCATTCTGATAAAAAGAATAAATAAAATATGAATTGTGTTAATCCCGTCCCTCGTTTATTTCCTATTACATGTGAATATCCCGATGTTACCTATGATATCTGTCTTCATCAAAATGTTCGTAGAGTTAGAAGCAATTTTTCATCACTGTTAGCACATGTCAACACGTTCAAAAAATTACCTGTTGTTATTGTTTTAAGTGAGGTATGGATTTATGAAAATGAACTAGGTCTATACAATATACCAGGGTATATGTCGCCCTTTGGCAAATGTAATGAGTCTTACCCAGCTGAGGGTGTAATGGTAAGAGAGGGTTGTGCGTACAATTTTATAAAAATTAATATTTCAAATGTGAAGTTGTCATTTGAATACCAAAATGAATTCTTCACTATGTTGTGCATATACAGATTACAGGAAGTTCCCAAAGCAATTTTTATAAATGATTTAAATGATATTTTATGTGCTACAAAGGATAACAATTTGATTGTCTTGGGTGATATCAACATAGATATATTAGATCACTCAAATAACTCCAGAGAAAACTATATGTTTCTTATTTCGTCAAATGGACTTACGAGTATTGTGAACGTTCCAACTCGAGTTAGCAATTCTACTTCTTAGTGGTTCAGTTTACGACTATAGAGTTACAGACCATCATATGATTAGTCTGTGCGTTCATAAGAAATTACAGACAAATAATCTTAATGTTCCCCAAAATAGGCAAGTAATAGATTATAGAGCGTTGAGAGTAAATCTTACCTACAAATTTTGGGAGTCTGTCTTTTCTGAAATGGATCCTTCAATTGCCTTTGACTGATTCTTTGAGATCTTACATAAGCATATCTTATCCTGCACTAGTACGTCAGTACATATTTCAAATAGAGCAAAACATTTAAAGCCTTGGATGACAAACGATCTTCTTAACCAAATAAATAGGAAAAACGCTTTACAGTAAAGGTCGCTAAACATCCTCATAACGGAAGGTTACTGAGGTACTATAATAAATTGTGCAAAAAGGTAAACAAGAACATCAAAATTACTCGTAATAATTATTACTTAACTATGTTTGATAGAGCAAATGGTAACAGAAAAAATGAATGGAGAGTTGTTGATAACATCTTAGGTAGACAAAAACACATTGTAGAAATAAGTGAACTAAAAGTTGATGAAGTCCACATATCTGATTCCATTAGTATCTCTAACGTATTCAACGATCACTTTACAGAAATTTCGGAACAACTAAAGCCATCCTTTGAATCCTACAGCTTATGTAATTGTAGCTTGTCAACAAATATAATCGGGGACAATGTGCAAACAAATAGTTTTGTATTTAATAATATTAATAGTGGTGAACTTTTGAAACTCGTAATGTCGTTAAAAAACAAAACTGCATGCACAAGTGATGGTATTACAAGCATAATATTAAAAACATTGCTTGGCAAGTAGTTGATTTAATGAGTTACTTGTTTAACCTAAGTGCTGCAAATGGTTGTTTCCCAAAGTTGCTCAAATGTAAGACCATTATTGAAGTAATACCATTATTCAAAAAAGGAGATAGAAGATATGTACCGAACTATAGACCTATATCTCTTCTACCGACTGTCGCGAAACTTTTTGAGAAATTTATTAAAGTTAGAATGTTAAGTTTTTTGGATAAAAGCGCTTTCTTCTGCATTTACCAATTTGGTTTTAGAACTCGATTGTCAACAGAGGATGCCATCCTCAGAGTGTGCAGTCAGTTATATGAGGGGTTAAACAATAATCAATCTACAATAGCTTTGTTCATAGATATGACAAAAGCCTTTGACATGGTTGACCACCAGTTACTGCTGAGTAAATTGTATGTTGTTGGATTTAGAGGCTCAATGCATACCTGATTCATGACCTACCTTAATGATAGAGAGCAAAAAGTAAAGCTAAATGGAATCTTTAGTAAACCTCGTGTTTTGAAAAATGGCGTTCCCCAAGGTTCTGTGCTCGGGCCTTTCTTATTTTTAATCTACATCAATTCGATTTTCAAGCAGCAATTTCATGGTTTAGCTACAGCATTCGCTTATGATATAACTTTCACATACATGTTTGAAAACCAATTTGAATGTATTGCGAAAGTTAAGGCTGTGGTTTACTGCTCACAAGTTAATTATCAGTGAAAAAACTAAATTATTAAAATTTAAAATATGCGGCATCCAAAATTACTACGAAAACAACTCGTACTCTGATAAGTGCTTTAAAATTAAATCAGTAAGAAATATTAAATACCTAGGCATTCTAATAGATCAGAACTTGAATTGGAAGGATCACTTTCAAGCATTGAAATCGCATATGAATCTAGTAGCTCGTAAACTCTATCTTATTAAGCCATACTGCTCCGAAACCGTTTTACATAAAATCTATTATGGTCTTGCACACTCGAAGTTGCAATACGGCATTACAAGTTGGGGTGAATCTTACTTTAATGCACTTAGACTAGTCTTGACGGCACAGAAGCATATAGTTCGTCTTCTTTCTGGTGTTAATGGTCGTACTCATAGTTGGCCCATATTTAAAAGACTTGCAATTTTACCGTTGAGACACCTGTATATTTTCAAGGTACTTAAATAATTTTTCAAGAGAAGTGGTAACATCCCAAGTAGAAACAATCAAATTTATAACTTACGAATAAATAGCATGGCTCTTGTCATCATACCAGCTGCACGTACAACTCATTTTACAAATTTTTACACGTTTACTGCCCCAACTTATTTTAAAAAACTTCCATATTTCATCCGAAAAACTAATTTCTATAATGTATACAACAACAAAATTAAAGAATGGTTATTTACTATTGTTAATGCTAGCATTGAATCATTGTAAAGAGATATGTATATCTAAAAGGTTGCGTAGCAGAAATATCTTTGAACTCTTTCTTCATAAAATTTGGATTGTATAACTTCTGAATTAAATTTATTTTATCTTTTAGATGTTTTAGTCTTAGTCACTGAGTGTCACTCCACATCAGAAAACTTTTAAATGTACAAAATATAGTTGAAGTGTCGTTTAACACTAGTTTAGAACTACTTGTTCATTAAATTACATAACGACAACTAAATTTATTTATCATTTGTCAGATTGTTAAATTGTAATTCGGTATAATCTTAAATATGTATCAGAATAAATGAATAAATGAGCAAAAAAAAAAACACTCACCTAGTATTGTAGCTCTTCAAGAGACACACTGCCCGCACTTCTTTACACCCAACACACCTACGAGCTATAAAGACTACTTCTATAATTTTCCCTATAACTTAACAGCTAAGCAAGGCATCGGAATACTAGCAAAGAAAAATATTCCACATAAACCAAAAGCCATCAACTCCAACATTTTAACAATAGCGGTTGAGATACAACTTCTGCCAAAGTTTACTGTCGTCTCCATTTATATCTTGCCCGACCAAGTGTTTTGCAGGTCTGATTTAGAAACCATTTTCAATCAGATCCATACCCCTGTACTAATTGTCGGTGACGTTAACTCCTGGAGCGTTCTGTGGGGCTCCCCTACTACCAACCCCCGAGGGGCTATACTGGAAAGCTTTTTAAACGACTCTAATCTTCTAATTCTTAATGACGGCTCCCCAACCCACTTTTCAACCCGTAAGACCTTTACACATGTACATTTGACATGCTACTCATCCGAATAGATGATCTCTATAACAGCGACCATTTTCCTATAATTTCCACAATCGTCACTGGCCTACATTTTTCCAACATAGCAATAAATCGTAAATTTAAAACTGAATCTAATAACTGGGCTTATTTTAACAAGCTTCGGTAATCCAAAAAGCAATTCGAGTCGCGGACAATAAATCGATCCCTCAAAGCAATGCTAGATCTTATCAGCGTACTGTTCCCTGGTGGAATCCAGAGTTGAGAGCTCTAAGACAGGAAAAGGTAAAAGCCTGGCAAATTTTTAAAAATACCCTACCAACAACAAATTAATTATTTTCAAAAAATCCAACGCCAGATTCCGCAGAGAAGTAAAAACCAGTAAAGCTAAGTTCCTTAGCGACTTCACCTCAACACTTAACCCCGACTCATTAATTAACACCATCTGGCATGACATTCGGCGTCTGACTAGTAATTAAACCTCAAAATCGATAAAGTTGGTTGAAACTCCTGCAGACTCTATAGCCAACCCATTTGAGATTAGCAACTTTTTTGCTCAAACCTGGTCGGATCTATCCAACGACAACAACTTTTCGAGTAGTTTCAAATCTAGTAGGATAATGTCCATCAATCTTACCCCAGATATTAGATTAATGTCTACATCAGCAAGACTCATCAAAGGTCAAATCACCTTGCTAGAGCTTGATACTTGCTTAAGTAGACTCAAATTAAAACTCCTAGCAGGGACAGAGTATCGTACCCTATGTTAAAAAACCTACCACCTTCAACTAAACTAAGACTCATACAGCTATATAATAACATTTTGAATTCAAGGGTGATCCCACAAAATTTTAAGCTAGCGACAATTCTTCCTCTTCCTAAGCCTAATAAAGGCACAGATAATATTAAGGGCTACCGTCCGATATCACTTACGTGAGTGCAGGGAGTCAACATGCAGGAAGTCGAAGGTTCTTGAGAAAATTATTGCTAAGAAATTGCTTTGGTATATTAATAAAAAAAAAACTATTATATTCAAACCAAGTTGCCTTTCAACCTAATAAAGGTTGTTCTGATGCACTTCTCCATCTAGACTCTAACGCCCTATTAGCTCGTAATCATGACATAATCCTCTCTCTTGACTTCGAAAAGGCTTTCGATAAGATAGGCATATATTTGGTGTTAAATAAACTTAAAACATGGGGCATTGGCTGGCTAATTTTCCTCTATGTCAAATCTTTTCTCACGAAAGGAAAATTTGTGTAAGAGCAAACAATAGGTTTTCTTCTACCCATCCACTATTTAATGGTATTCCTCAAGATTCCCCACTACCGGTGGTACTTTTCATTATCGCTTTTGATGATATAAGTAAAATTATAAATAAACACAAGTAAATTGATTACTGCATATACGCTGATGATATAGACATCCTATGTAAGCACACTGATCTGGAAGAAACTAAAACACTACTAATAATTACAGTCAAAGACATACTAAAATGGTCAGATTCATCTGGAGCTAAATTGTCACTAGACAAATGTAAGACCTTACACATCTGCCGCAAGACTTCGTGTAGAAGCTTAACTTTAAGCTTTAATAACCTTAATATAGAAAGTGTAAAGACTCTAAGTAACCTAGGTCTAATATTTAATAATAAGTATAATTGGAAAGATCATTGCCTGGAACTAAAAAAGAGCCTTTCTGCGAGAGCCAATATAATAAGTTATTTAGCTAGCAAAAAATGTAATACACATATAAACACATTATGTTCAATTACAAAATCGATAGCACTTAGGAGTATTAATGCTTTCCCCACGAGGACTGTGAAGAACATGTTGGTTGAATCCGGTATCCTTACAATAGAAAATCGTATAGAAGTAACCAGAGCCAAGTTGTACATTAAGCTGTTGTTCACAAATGGATCCATTATTGATAAAGACATCGCCTCCGCTACAAAGCGGTATCTATCCGCTATCTTCCGTGCATTGAGCTGCTCCAAAGAACTTGAACCTCCGGTAAACAGAATCTCTGTATACCGTCCGATATATCCACCGTGGTTCATAAAGCAAACATCTTTCTTCATGGACTTAGCAAAATATAACAAAAATAACACCAACTTAAACATATATCACGCTTTATTCCTTGGCATTAATTCGGAATTAAAATCCAGTGGTTGGAAACTTATATTTACTGACGGCTCCAAAAACAGTGACAGCACATCCTTCGCAGCTACATACGAAACGGATCTTTGTTCAGCATAGGGTTACTACCTAAAAGTGCATTTGTTTTTACCGCTGAAGCTTTTGCTATTCAAAAAACTACATCAATAGCCACCAATATGCGTGGTTAACACGTAATATGCTCTGATAGCTTATCAGTACTCAAGGCAGTTAAGAACCCTAACCACAATTCGGAGAGTGTCATCCAGATTAGAGACTGCCTCATAAGATCCCCCAACAAGCTAAAGCTAATGTGGTCACTAGCCTATGCCGATAAACCGGAGACGTTGGACGATTTGGAAGTCAACATTCGCCGTAGTTGTGCTGATATACGACCCCAGTTGCTCGATAAATTAGTCGAAAATGGAATTCACGATTGCGCTTGATTGGAGCAAACCGTGGAACGATATCATGTTTAAATGGCATAAAATTATGTATTAAATAAAGCTAATATTATAGACATTAATATTAGCTTCAAGTACCTTATTTCATATTTAATTTGTATACCTCTAAAAAAACACCCTTTACAAACGATAACGAAATAAACTAGCGTGGATGGAATTTATGCATTCCTACATGCATATTTAAAGTGTTGATTTTTTCTTTCTTGACCATATAAAATATGAACTTACAGGACATTTGAGTAGTCTTATTAATTACTTGGTTAAATGTATATATTTGAGTTTCTAGCGCTAGTCTAATAAACAGGGTCTTACTTCATAAGATGGTGTTTCCACATCTTTCTACTTTTTTATTTTTTGTGCGACTACATCACTTATTTTACTGCTCCAAAAAAATGTTAGGTAATTGTAGATACCTTTATTATTAGTGAAAACAATCTAATTTGGAACAGATATTCAAAACATGCATTATCAAAATTTATTGGAATAAGATCTAAATCTAAAGCTAAGTGCTGTTTTGGAAAATATTTAAACCAACCAACAGTTTGGCATTTATATTTTTTTTAGCTGAACTCAAGAACAGAAATCAGTTGCACTAGATCATCTTTTTTTCATTCAAACAATAATTCTTTAAAAAAAAGAGTTGATCAATTGAATAATCAGAAGATAATATTTATAAACGCTAAAAACTTAAAGCTTTGCTTATGCAAATCAATTCTCCCTAGAAGAATACATTTCTTCTAAGATTTCGCCTTTTTTAAAAAAAAAAAAACATAAGTCCAGTTTATTTAATTTTATCACACAAAAATCCCTAGAAAACAAGATGATCCAAAAGTTTTATTTGAATGGAGGATCTATTCCTTTAAATTTAATGCTATTGTAGAATGGACCATTTTCATCGTTGTTGTCAAGACATCGTTGTTGGAAGAGTAACAATTTTAGAATTAGAAATTAAAAATATAACAATATTATTATGAGGTAAGAAAAACATGTGTTAAATGGCAAGACGTTACTAAAATTAATAAAAACTAATTGAATGATATCATACAATAAAGTTGAAGGAAAAAGTTGGTATGCAAACGTGTTGAGGTGATTCGTTGCTGATATAAGAATTCTTAATTTTTGGTGTCAAGAAATTGTTAAAATTTTTAACAAAAAACCTTCAATATTCTGCAAAGTACGCTGCACTGGCATTAATATACTTGCCCAAACTTTTATTCCATTTTTTAAACGGAAATATGATGCCCGCAGCGCCTCCGCCATTTTTTTCTCTTAGCAACGTCGGTAAAACACTTTCCTTTTTATTCGCTCTTTGGTGTAAAAAGTTGAAGGGGCATGTCGCGTAAATAGGGGTGATGCTCACAGGAGTTCTGCCATTTTTGGTTAAAATTAGGCAACACACAGAACTGTGTTAAAAGGGGTATTATCATGGTGGAGAACCCAGTAGCTCGAGTACCACAAATCAGGTCTCTTCCACCTTAAATTTTTCTACTCCTAGATGTGGGTGGCTGTGACTCAAGTAGTAGTGTATGGGATTCCAAATCGGATGGTTCGGGGTTCAATATTATTTAATAATCTAAATTCACTTAAGATGAGCGGCTGACTAGAATACTTAGTCTTTCCATTAAATGTTGGATGCCAACCACGGGGCGAAATAAACACTTAGCCCAAAAATCTTTCTTTCTCTCCCTGTCCCATTTACCTAAAAATTTAACACGTGTTCAGGCATTTTACTCGTAAGCGTAGTAATATCCACTTGGGTGTTAAGTTCTTAAAAAAAAAGAAAAAGGTAGGTCGTCTGGTTAACTATCTGAAACTAGTTGTGAAACCAATTCTTAATAGACGACTTCGCTCATATCAAAAGAAGCAAATTAGCATTGTTTTGATGTTTGATTTAAAACCTTCCACTGGCTTGATTGCTGTTCCCTTTCCGAGTCATAACTGTATCACCATAATTCGTTACCTGTTATGACATTGGAAAATAAATTTGGACCATTTCGGGACTCTCAAAGGACAGTATATTTACACGCGACCTTGTTTTTATTCAGCAGCCAGGAGTCGAGGTACGAATTTTGCAGTCACGCTTTTTATGCCCAAATCTTCCGTTAAGATTCTCTGAACTCACTGAAGTCACTACAGACAGATCCACAACTTCGTCAGTGGTCCGTCGTTGATCTTCCAGGATGAGCTCACGAATTTTTTCAACATTTTAATTAGGGAGGACAATCACATCAAGGTTTATCATCAATTGACATTTCACCTCTTTTGAGGCGTGAAAACTGAGATTAAGCACTTGAATTTTCCCAATAGCATCATCTTTGTCAGGGAGTGTTAAAACTGTGGCAAACCATGGTCCTACCATTTCCTCCAACCCTTAGCAGCAGAAAAGCTACTACCAAAACTCCTTCCCCAAGGAGAAATCTGGAGCTTAGCCGCATCGGCAAGCTCCATCTAAGGCACTCTGCGTCAGACGACGAACCTTCGGATCCATTCGGAGGTTGAGAGAAGTGCGGAGCAAGATTGAGTGGGCTAAAAACATCCTAAAAGACGGGTCACCCACTGCTTCCACTGCTCCCAAAATTATAAAAGACTCTTCCAAGCGCCAGAGATCGTTGGAGGAAACCGTGCCGGTTTTCAAGAGGCCCAAAACACATAGTACCAAAACCCCTGGGCCATCCAACAGCACACATCTGAGGTATTTCAGTGAAGTCCTAAAGGACGCAATAGTGATCGATAGAAACGATACCGACGGTTCCGTAACACCTGAACGGTGGCAACTGGTCAAGCTGAAGCTTTCGAGCAATTTCTTGGCCATAATGCGGGAAAACCCGGACCACCTCCCATCACAAGCAACGCTGGCTGGCACCAAGGCCATGTCAAGCTTATCGCGTGTGCCAACCAGAGATCCCTTGATCCCTTCACTAAGGCCATAGATGGTTTAGGCGAGATTTGGCCAGGTGCAAAACTCGAGGTCGTGTCTAAGGAAGACATTCCTAACAGACCTCGAACTCGTGCCTGGATCCCAGCCGAACCCTCCTCCCCAGAAAGTATTCTGGAAATCATCAGGCTCAGTAACCCGACTCTTCCGACTCATGACTGGAAAGTCGAGAAACTGGGGGAACTAAGGGCTGGATGCTGATAAACAACCTCCTTTAACGGAGACACCAGAATACACAACCTTGGATCTTGGATTGTCGATATCCTTTCCAGAAATGGATAGCGACGATTCCAATCGACCCGAGGTGACAATTAAGCCGTCGGTCTCCTTTTCTGACACCCTGTCGGAAATGGAAGCCGATGACGAAGGAAAAAGAGGTCCTATACAATCAGAGGAAGAAGATGAGCTCTTGGGCACATCTTCAGAATAGGAGGACCTCAACAGCATCGTGGTGGAGGCTACTCTGGAGGACTGTAGCAATGATACGGTTTCTCGAAGTAAATCTGGATTACTCAAAAAAGGCTTCGGCGGCACTCATTTTACGTCTTTCAAAAACGCAGAAGACATTATCCTAATCTAAGAACCATGGATTGTAGAAGGCGTGGTTCGCACACACAGGACACCCGCATACGCGCCGATCTATACAAGAGACAAAGGTAAGATCAGAACTTGTATATTAGTTAAATGTAGCCTTAATGTATTTTTACTTCCTAACCTCAGCCACCCGACTTATGTGTTGCAAGACTAGAGACTGCCAAAGGCTTTTACTGGCTGGCATCGGCTTACCTTGGCCACGACCATGTGGACCCCCTCCCTGGTGATAACCTAGAAAGGGTGGTACTGGAAGCTGGAAGGCAAAAAACTGGCCTCATCATCGGATGCGAGTCTAACGCACATCACAAGGTATGGGGCAGTACCGATATCAATGATAGAGGTGAGTCACTTGTTGACTATATTTTAAGTACTAACCTCTTTATTTGCAACATTGGCAATGAGCCCACTTTTATAACTAGAAACCAACAGGAAGTACTAGATACCACTCTTATCTCCGACAGCATCATTCAAAGGCTAACAGACTGAACATTCCGTAACTACCGGACAACTGATTGGCCAAAATACAGAGGAATTCTATCAGAAACGCTATCCTCAAAACTATCAAGTCCACGGCATGACACCAATGACCTTATAATGAAAGTCAAGGAATTTGCTCTGGATCTCAATCAGGCTATGGCCGCTTCCTGCCCTCTTATTCAACCTAGAGACAAGAAAAATCCACATTGGTGGACATCAGCACTGGGAATGCTTAGAAAATCTCGTAGAAAACTTTTCAGCGTAGGAAAAAACACAAGAAAAGTGACTGTTTCTTCTTGTTAAAAAGTCCGCAAGGAGAAAATAGAAAATAAAAACGCAACCCTTTTGTAATCGTTATAAAAAATGAGTGTCTTTTTATTGATTGTTCTTCCTTTTATATGTTAATGCAATTTTTATATGTGTATATGTATATGTGTGATTTGACTCTAAATTGTTGACATTAACTTTGACAATTCATGTGTAGGCGTTGATAGCAGGTGTGTTTGTTTTGGCCGATCTGGAACATGTTCTAGGTCGAACATTCTCCCCCACCGGTGAACGGAGTTCTCAGCTTGACCTCTTACTTATTTCTTTCTGCAACACTGCAATGGAATTCATAATTTCTTCATTTCCTCATTGACGGCCCTGGTAACTTCGTCTCATGCAAAGAAAAAGGCGATTAGTGAAATGAAACGAAAGAAAAAAAAAATGACAATTGGGTCGAAAACAGAACGGAAAGAGGGATCTCGATGTTGGTTTGTTTATGTTGACGGTGGACTGAAACTCAAAGTCGGGTGTGAAGGGTGAGTACTCTGCGGACTGGAAGTCCAATTGAGGTAGAAGGAGTTGTCGTTTCGTTGATCGGCGGGTTGTGCATTAAGGTCGGTGAAGATGTTGTTTTTATTTGTTTGTTAATGGTGCGGTTTGAAATTATTAAATTCTCCTTTGTTACTCGTATTTAGTGCAATATTTATTTTACATTTTTTTTTGTCTTGGTGCGTGGTGTTAAAGAAAAAAAATATAAATTTAAATACATAATTAATCGACTGAAATCAAATCAAGTAGTTCCACTGCTGCTGATAATGGATTATACGAATTCGAGTCCCAGGTGAGTTAATATAATTTGTTTATTTCCGTTAACTGCGACGGGTAAAATTTACGCACTTTACTGGTGCTTTCGTTCAGCGTGCGTGGATATATTTATGTATGTATGAGTGTGTATTACTGAGCGGGTCGGGTTTAGCTAAAATATGTATATTTCCCCTTTTCTTTTGTTAACTGTGTAGTGTGGTGTGTAATTAATCGTGGATTATTATTTTGTGACAAGTGTGGATTAAATATGTTTGTTTGTATGATGACAGTGGTGCATGATAGATTCTGTTCTGTAAATATGATGTTTGATACGTGTAGTGTTGTATAACTTTATGATTATTATTATTATTTGGAATTTAGGGTTTATGTTTAGAAGTTGTGTTGAAATACGTGTACGTAAAATTAATTTATATCTATTTACACCGTATGTTGGATGCGGATGTAGGACGACTTTGGTCTGGGTGAGGTATACTATTTATAGGCTCGCCTATTAGGAAGTGCGCAGGTGTAAGTGGTGTGAAATCGTCCGGGTCGTTGGTCATCGGGCAGAGCGGTCTCGAGTTTAAACACGCTTCCACTTGCGTCAGAAACGTAGCGAGCTCCTCAAAGGTAAAAACCTCGTTGCCGATGATCCGTCTCAAATGGAATTTGACGGATTTCACACCTGCTTCCCATAATCCGCCGAAATGCGGAGAAGCAGGAGGAATAAAATTCCACTTGGTACCATCATTCGCCAGTCTGTCAGCTGCTTCCTTCCAGTCGAACCTTGCTTCGCGTAACAATCTTTTCAGCTCGGTATTAGCTCCTACGAAATTTGTTCCGCAGTCGCTGAATAATTGTGTGCATATACCTCTTCGCGCTGTGAATCTCCTTAAGGCTGCTATAAAGGCCTGGGTAGTCATATCGCTCACCAATTCGATATGTATTGCCTTGGTAGCTAGGCAGATAAAAATAGCAAAATAACTCTTAATTCTCTTGGCCCCTCTTCCCCTCCAGGTCTTGACATCGATGGGTCCCGCGTAATCTACACCAGTGTTTGAAAATGGTCGCGAAATACGGACCCTTGACGCTGGTAAGTTGCCCATTATCTGTTGTGCTGGTCGGGCTCTAAAACGAAAACAAATATTGCAGCCGTGAATATATTTCTTTACGCAATTCTTTATTGGGAGTATCCAGTATCTGGATCGCAAATACCCAATCATTTTTTGTATTCCTCCATGTAATGTCCTTTCATGGGCGTCTTTAAGCAGGAGTTTTGTGAAGTGATGATTCGGCGTAAGGATGATTGGATGCTGTTGTTCGTACGGCAAATTTGCGTTCTGTAGCCTACCTCCAACCCTAAGTATGCCTTCCTTGTCGATAAAAGGGTTGAGTGATTTCAACGCCTTTGCTCCTGACCGGGCCTTGATTCGCCTTATTTCTTCCGAAAACATTTCCTTCTGCACTACCCTTACTGCCAAAACTGTGGCTGCAAAAATTTCGGAGGGCGAGAGTATGTCGAAAATTCTCATCTCAGGTACCTGCCTTGTGTTGCTTATAAATCTCTTACAGAATGCGATGACTCGTAAAGGTTTAATTAATGTAGAATGGTTCTGGAAAAGTTCACTTATAAAGCTCTTTTGCGTCAGGGTACAATGCGAGCGGATAGACCGTTGCTCTTCATCGGTTTTTATATCGGATGGCTGGAGTGGACACTTGAAACTCCAAGTGGTACGCAAAAATTCGGGACCATTCCACCAAAGTCTATTTCCTTTCAGGTCAGATGGTAAGACTCCACGTGAAGCCAGATCTGCGGGGTTTAGTTCTGTTGGTATGTGTTTCCAGATTTCGCCTTTTGTCAACCGCTGTATCTCTGCTACCCGGTTACTGACGAAGGTGCTCCATCTAGTGGAAGGGGCCGCAATCCACGCTAAAACAATAGTGGAGTCGGTCCAGGCAAATCTTCGTGTATTTTCCAAACCAAGAACCTTGGATGTGTGGTCTAAAAGAATAGCCAAGACGACAGCTCCACATAACTCCAATCTCGGAAGACTCACCGTTTTCAGCGGAGATACCTTGGTCTTAGATAAGAGCAAGTGAACATGGATATTTCCCTGAGCATCCAAAACCCGTAAGTAAACTGCAGCACCGTATGCCCGTTGAGATGCATCGCTAAACCCATGTATTTCAAGGTCTTGCTGTGACTTGTGTGTGCCTACCCAACGTGGAATTCTGATTTTTTCTAGCATCGGAAGCTCTCGCCGGAAATTGAGCCACTCCCTTTCGAGTGCGGAGGGAACTGGGCTATCCCAGTCTAATCGTTGTAACCATAATTGTTGCATCATCATTTTTGCTTTTATTATGCACGGTGCGATCCATCCCAGTGGGTCATATAGCTTCGCAGTCGTCGAAAGAATGGTTCTTTTCGTCACCTCACATGCGTCGCTAAAAACGTTCTGAAAAGAAAAATAGTCTTCCGATGAAAACCATTTTATACCTAAGGCCTTAACCTGCTCTGGAGAGCTGAAGGGTAAAGAGAAGTTGCCCTCTCGCTGACTAATTGGTATGTCGCGCAGAAGCTCCTCAGAGTTACTCGTCCACTTTCGTAAAATGAATCCTGCAGAAGAAAGTAGATTCCGAATCTGTTCCCGTTTTATAAGCGCTTCTTCTACTGAACCAGCTCCGCTAATGAGGTCGTCAACATACATATCTTCTTGGATCATCTTTGCGCCGAGAGGGTATTTGTGTTTTTCATCAGCAGCGAGCTTATTGATGGTCCGTATAGCAAGGTATGGTGCTGATGAAGTGCCGAAGGTTACAGTCTCCAACCGATAAATCTTCATTGGATCTTCTTTCCTGTCACGCCAGTAAATAAGTTGGTAGTAGGAATCTTTGTGCGCTACACGTATTTGCCTGTACATTTGTTCAATGTCGGATGTAAAAGTATATTTGTGTTTTCTCCATCTCAATATTATATCAAAAATGTTGTTTTGTATTTTAGGCCCTACGTGTAGATGCTCGTTTAATGACGTACCGTCCGAGCTTTTAGCTGCAGCGTCGAAAACAACTCGGAGCTTAGTTGTTGAACTAGAGTCCTTAAAAACAGCGTGGTGGGGTACGAAGTAATGGAACGGCGTTCTAAGTACCTCGTCTCTGACGATATCAACTTCCTTCATGTGGTTACGATGTAAGTATTCGTTGATACATTGTGAATACTCCTTTTGTAGTGCAGAATTGAGTGTAAATCGTCTCTCCAGCTGAAGAAACCTACGCAGGGCTCCTCCTTTCGAGGATCCAAGCGCAGGTTGTCCTCCTTCCTTAAATGGCAGCGATACTACGTATCGACCATCTGACATTCGCCTTGTGTTTCGCAGAAAGTGTTCCTCGCAGGCCTGGTCTTCACTTGACACTTGAAATTTGAAAGGTATTTCCTCAATCTCCCAGAATTTTTGCATCTGCGTTTCGAGATCAAGGCATTGGTGAAACGTTTTTATTGTTCTAGGTGGATCAATCAAAATTTTGCCAAGCAGTATCCAACCAAGTTGCGTTTTTTGTGCTATTGGTGACGCTTGCTCCTCTCCGCGTATGATCTCCGGCAGCACAAATTCTGGAAATACATCACTGCCTAAAAGGATGTCCACCTTTGCGGGTTTATGAAAGGCCGGGTTTTTTTTTTTTTTTTTTTTTTTTTTTTTTTTTTTTTTTTTTTTTTAATCGTTATAAAAAATGAGTGTCTTTTTATTGATTGTTCTTCCTTTTATATGTTAATGCAATTTTTATATGTGTATATGTATATGTGTGATTTGACTCTAAATTGTTGACATTAACTTTGACAATTCATGTGTAGGCGTTGATAGCAGGTGTGTTTGTTTTGGCCGATCTGGAACATGTTCTAGGTCGAACAGTGACTAACTGGGACTCATACAAAGAATCCCTCAAATTATACAAAAAAGAACTGAGGAAGGCAAAGCAACAATCCTGGAGGTCATTCTGTGACAAAATCACAGAAAACTTTGAGGCAACGCGGCTAATCTCTCTACAAATCTTATGATGACTGACCGACGACTCCTAGACAACCTCAAGTGATAAATCACTCAACCAACTACTGGACACCCACTTTCCAGGTAGCTCCGAACTCGAGGCCAGTAGCACCCCAAATAGACCTACTGTAACCGGGATCAAACTTCATGGCCTGATTACGAGAGACAAACTGCGCGGGGCGCTGCATAGCTTCAAACCATACAAGTCTGCTGGTCCGGATGGTATAATACCTGCCGAGCTACAGAGGTCCTCAGATATTATTCTGCCTATGCTAGAAAATATTATGAGGAGTTGGTTAGAAGTTATCCACAGTCCACTGTAATTTTTTTTTTTGCGTGGGAAGGTGGAAACCTTATCCACATTCCAATTTATTTTTTTTTTTTGCGTGGTATGGTGGAAACCTTGAATAGGCACCAATGGGCCGACGTCCATTGGTAGTGTCAGATTCTTACTGACTAAAACCACCTCCCGGGGAATCTTTCCGTTTATTCCCCCGCGGAACTACCGTTAATTATTAACTCGCGAGGCACGGATTTGAGCTTCTTGCTTCGTCATGGGGTGCTTAGCGAATTCGCGTTCCGTTGCTGCTCTAAATTCCTTAGATCCACATTATTCGTACTGCTGAATGGTTCACAGCAGCCCAAAGATCTTACGATTTCAACATATATTGAATTATGTTTTCCGGTGTTGGCCGTTCACCAAATTCTTCACACATTATAGCTCTCTCGTTTGCATACCGCGCACATTCGAAGAAAACGTGATCCACGTTCTCTAGCGCGTCTACGCAGCGAGGACAAGACGGACTCGAATCACGGTTTCGCTTGAATAGATATTCCCGGAAACAACCGTGACCCGTCAAGAACTGTGTAAGATAGTAATTCAGTTCGCCCTGTTTTCGTTTTGGGACTAGTCGGTACGCCCATCTCCCTTTTTGGGACTCGTTCCATTGTTGTTGCCACGCTTCTATACTGCGGCCTCTTTCGAATTTCTTCGCTTGATTTATGGATGGCCCGATTTGCAGACGATTTTCAATAAGTTGTCTAGCATCTAAGATATCAATATATCAATTGGTACCATAGAGGATAGTGCCCATAATCTGTACACAGATTTGAATCCCTTCATGTGTGTCTTTTTATTCGTAACGTCAGACCATATTTGTGCCACGTACAGCTGTATGGAGGCTACAACTCTCGGAAGCATTAATCGTTTGCCTTGTTTCGGGCTGCCGATATTCGACATGAGTCTCGAAAGAACACCTATCGCTTTCGACGATTTCTTGCAAGCGTATGCGAGCTGATGTGTGAAATTAAGCCGAGCATCAATCATCACTCCCAGGTATTTTATAAATGGGCTGGAAATAATTGGGTGCTCTCCGACTTTTATAGTTATCGTCACTAGCACCCTTCTACTTCTACTCGTAACGAGAACGGATTCCGTTTTATGTTCCGCGAGGTCTAAACTCATACTGCGTAGGAAGTTTTTTATCAGTGATATTGCTTCGTTGCAATACCACTCGATTTCTTCAGGTCGTTTCGCCACGACTACAACATAAATCTCATAACATAGAAAGCTCTAATTCTAACCCTAACGTAGGGAATTTTAATTTTTTCTTTCCACTCATCCATTATCGATCGTCATCGAAACCTCCAAATGTTCAGAAACCCCCCATTTTCGCAAACCCCCTCTCTAATGAATCAAAAACTTGTAAGCATCTAATTGATTCTGGGGACTACGACCGTTATGTTATATCACGTTGAAGAGACCATAAAATGTATGAAAACGTCCGCCTATACCTTTCCTAGTAGTATATTTAGTATCTTTCGTACTTGCATTATAAGCCCGATTCCATATGCATTGATCGCAAAACCAAAACAAACGTAATGGTTTCTATCCATCGGGAGGGTCTACCCACTAATCCGAGTGACTTAAAAAAAACTTTACATTCGGTTTCACAAAAGCTGTAATATCACTCCCGACAATGTAGCAATCAAACTCTAGTCTTTCGCGACCCATGTAAGCTCTAAACGTCTGTAGCATTTTCAAAGAACCCGCTCGAACATTGAAATATATTATTGTACCTAACAGTGCTCAAAATTCTCTCTTTCTCTTCTTGTCTTTCATTCTCAAATGCCCACCTCTGACGTATATATTAACTCCCAGCTTCTCCTTTACGATATTTTTGCTCTGACTTAAACCAATAGTGGCTAACATTAAAGATGTCGAATTATTTACTGACGACTTAAATCTTCACCTTACCGATAATAAGGTCAAAGAAGAGAACTTATGTGACCGTGGAGTTCTTATGGCTATTTCCTCTCGCCTTGATTCCAAGTTCTTTAAAAAATCTTCCATATCATACTTTGAATATATCTGGCGGGAGTTCTTATTTCCAAACGTTATCTTTACATAAGTTGTTGTTGTACGAGTATATATGGATACTTTATATTATAAATAAATTATACTTAAAACGTAGTCATGGTCAACATTTACATAAAATAATTTTTAAATAGTAAATGGTAAGCATTGATTTATCAACTCAAATAAAAATTGTATACACTCTTGTAATTTTTTTGTGTTTTTTTAACAATTAAAAACAAACGCCTATAGAATCACCTATTAGTTTCCACATAGCGCTATCCAACGTCAAGCTATCGTTTTACAATATATTCCTTCGGTAAGGATTGGGAAATCTTGAGATGTGGTCTGTTCTGATGAACCACTTGAACAGGAAAAAAAAAAGGATAATGGTAGGCGGTACGAGTTTGACGAAAACAGGTGACTGGTAGGGTGTGGAAATTTTGGTAGGTTGAAAATGAAAGGAAGAGTTAGTTAGAAGGAGTCAGGCAAGCAGTTCGGTAGTCCGATGAAAAATATTACGTAGTAAAAAAAAGGAGCCGGTGGAGAAGTGTAGAAGAGTAGTGCAAATTACCTTTCGGAGAATTTTATAAAAAAAAGAATAGTAGCCTCCTATTCTTAGTGATATATATAGATAGTGCCGGGAAGAAAACTGAAAATAATCGAATGTCGATTATTCCCATATGGATTGTGCAAGATATAAGATTTCTGAGCGTGAAGTAAATAATTCAAGACAGTTATGATGTGATTGTTGTGTAAGCGTCTCCAAGATCGAAGAAGTGGCTGAAGATCGTTCGATTGTATCTCAAGAAAAGTTACAAATTAATTAAGTTACAAATTTCATTCATTCATGTATTATGTAAAACGCGCTATCTTTCGGGTCAGATTGTTTTTGCTTACATTTGAGCTGAAAATAATTGATGTATTTCTAATTGAAAGACCTCCGTGATTTCGTTGGCTTTTCTTCACGATGTGTCGTGAAAAGCAGAAGAGGTGAGTTCGATCTCGATTTTGATTTTGATTAAACCCACTAAATATTATTATTCATATTGTGTATGCATTTTTCTCTTTAATTGAGTTGAATTATAAGTTTCAGGTTATTAACATATGACAAACAATGAAAAAACTGTATCCAGTTTTAAGTGTAATTGTATATTTAGACCTAAGAACTAATTAAAGTTTATAACATCTGTGGAAAGCGTTTTGTCATCATTTTCTTTCTTTCGTTTTGTTTTTATTTCAATATCTTTTTTTTTTTACATCTCAGAATGCAAATCCCCTGTTTGTAGGACAGTAGTGCAATCGCATGGCGCCCAATTCAACACAAATATTCACGAAAATTCTTCACAGTGCTCGGGCACTCCTTCCGTATTATGTTGCATGGTGCGGAGAAACGACGATAGCACGTTCATATTAATTTTCCTAAAGATTAATGTACGTAATAGTACGTGCCTATTTATTGCACCTAGGCTTATGGTAGATTGGTTTGCAACCTCTGATAGTTGAAAAATTAAATCGACAGAATGCTTGTTGTTTCTCTAACAAATGTAAAATTTGTGATTTCGACAATTTGTTAACTACTGCCGTCTAAATTGTAGAGGCGAATAAATGTGATATATTTAAGTTTATATACCTGGAAAATCTAAGGTCTGCAAAATGCTCTTGGTATTAAAAATCGTTGTTGAAAGTGATTTCATTCAAAGATATAAGGTGGCTGAGGTACACATGAATATAGGTAATAACTCGAATATTTTTAGTGTAACTATGCTTCTTTAAATTATTTGTCATATTAATTATTGAATATTACCACTGTACTCATTAAATAATCATTTACTTATATTGTGAATACCGTTAAGAGGGAATATTTTAATAAAGATATTTTTAATGAATAAGACACTATTGATATTTGTGTTAACATAGTCAACAGAAATCATCAACAAAAACCTTGACTTTCGGATTCTCACCTTGATTAATTTCATAATTCTTGAAAACAGATACATACTCGTAAATAAATAAACCATATATTTAAAGGAAAATCACATATTTTTTGTTAATATATGATAAATCGTCAGTATTATGTGTTAAATAATGAACATAAATCAACTATTTGCTGTAGAAAACCTACTAATATTAAAAGCTACTTTCTGTATTTGAAGAATAGCTATAATTTTTGATCGTAATTTGATGATTTTTTTTTAAATGTCCCTAAAATATATGTCCTCGTAAAATCGGTACAAGCGCGATATAATATATTATCATTTAGTTACGAATAAGCCAATCTTAAATTCCAAAAAGCAAAATATACAAGTTGAGCTGTTAAAAACGTCGCCGTTGACGTCAACAACTTTGAAAAGTAACGCCTTACTTGTGGAAAGTAAAAATATTCGTAAAGAACTATTGTAGATTCAACCCTAAAAATGCAATACATTTGTACTCTGAATTTCTTCTTCTTCTTAGTTATAGCTACATCCGGAATGAACGTAGGCCTCAGCCGAAAAGCACCTTCAGCTAGCACTATCCCGGGCTAGCTGCCTCGTAACTCGGGGTAAGATTCGAAGACTTGATTGTTGGAGCACCGAGAATTCTCTACAACCTTTTGAGTTTGATAAGAATGACGAAAAATAGCGCTGGATGGCTCATTGCTAGGCACGTTGTCATATGCGACTTTGGAGTCGACAAATAGATTGTCAGTTTCGATTTGAAAATTCCGGATCTGTTCCAAGATCTATCGTAGCGTGAATATTTGATTGCTGATTCTGGCCTGAAACCGCACTGATATGGACCAACCAGATTGTTTATGAATGGTTTCAGATGCCCCCACAATACCGCGGAAAAGATCTTATATAATACAAATGTGATGTTTAGAAGTATAATTCCTATATAGTTGCCACAGTCGAAAATGTCTCCTTTCATATGGATCGGACAAACGATGCATAGATTGTATACTTCGGGAGCGCTTAAATGGACAAGCAAAATTGCTGAATTTGGAGTGAAGAAAACCCAGAAGCCTTTGTAGAGACGCTCTTGCAACCTTTAGAACTCACTGTTTGGTGTGCTTTATGGGACGATGCCGGCCAGGATGTGTCAATGGAGAGCGCTATAGAAACACGATTTCTGACAGAGCTTTAAATACATATACAAGATGACGCAACATGCCACAAGGCGCGTGACACCTTCAATTTATTGCGGGAGACATTTGCTGAGCGCATAATTTCGCGCAATGGACCTTTGAACTAGCCTCCACGATCCTGTGATCTCATTGACAATAGCTTCAAATGTTTTATTTCATATTGAATTTGTATTTACAAATTTACATTTATATACAATGCTGACGGATCAGTATTTGACATTTTGTTTTTTCGATTAATAAGAAGCTGAACTTATATGAGTAATGTTGGTGGCCGTAGCTCAAGTGGAAGATTCTTATTTTCAGACAGATAAAATCTCTTGAGATGAATGGTTGCCTAAAATAAAAAATCAATTTACACTAAAAAATTTCCATTAAATGTTGGATGTCACCCATGGAGCGAAGCTCTCTTTCTTGAATGTTAAGTTCTTTAAAAAAAGGAAAATAATAAGGAGAAAGAGTAGTCCTTATTTATAAACACATTTTGTATTTAATTTATTAAAAATTTGGTTTAATGAATTCAACATATGTATGTACATATATGTATTTAAAGTAATCAGATACGCGTATATTTATATAAGCATTGCAGCAAAATGGGAAGATTTTATTTCTTCCTATTCCATTGTATGTATCTTTACTCTTTTATGTCTCAATGAAATCGATGAGTGATTGGAACCACGTTTCAGAAGAAAGCTGTCTCGGAATATAGAAAAAAATCAAATTTCTCTCACATTCAGAAATACAAGCAAATAACATTAAATTTCCAAAAGTACACAAGTTTCTTCGTTTGAAAAAAAAAAAAATGTCTTCAATTTCATTTTTGACAAACATTCGCACTGACTAGCGATTGTCAACTTTTTATATGAATACAATTCGTGGTCTGCACAATTTGAATTCAGTTCAGTGTTTACTTAGTAAACCATATCTTTTTCTCATCTCTGTGTACAAAGAAAGTATTCCCGATGAAGCAAGTTCACTTTGGAATTTTATTTGCTGAAGGAATTTAATGCTGAAGTTTCAACTTGAATGGGTGATAGAAGTGAAAGTGGAGTACAAAGTGAAAGTTGAGAAGGGATGCTCAGATCGATCGGTAAAGACTTAACCGAGACCTTTGATGTCAAAAATGGTTTTAGACAAAGTGACGCACTGTGAAAACTGGAGGCATAAACTTTCTAGCGTACTAGCGCACGTCAATAATATCTTCATACGAATATGTAACCGGGAGAACTCGTTGTAAATTGTGAAAGTGAAACAAGGCCAAAGGAATTCACTAATTCAATGTGGTATATCATCAAAATGTTTATTTATCAAAAAAAAAATTGTATCACGGTTGGGGCTTTTTACGGTATTTAACTTCTTTACCTAAATTTCTTTCAAGACCTTTCCAGCGGTTACGTGAAATATTTTCTGCAACATATTATTTAATACAAACGGTTTATTGTTTCATTCATCCACTATGTGAGAGATCACATTTGTACATACAAAAGTTTTTCCCCAACTTTTACATCCGCCGACCACCTTTCTGTGTTTTTATTATTGAGTGTATTGCAATTATAGGCGCTTGCAAATAAAAGTTGTCTAGGCGATGCATTCATACCCTTCACCGGACTATTCCTATATTCCAACAATGCTAAATTTATATCTGTGCTACTATCAACACACTTCTTCAACACGTTTTTTTTTCAATCCGGATAACATTTTCAGCATATGCTCTGCTTTATGGATAATATTATAATATATCAACAAAATATTATGTTGAACTCGTACTCACTGCTAAACTTCTTAAACTTATAGCTCTTAAAGGGTACATTATCAGAGATGAATTCCTTTGGTATGCCATGAGAGGCAAATAATGACTCACACGCCGATTTATTTTTGAGTTTCAGAATCCCAATCCATTTTTAATCATTTATTTATTTTCAAGGGATCGATACAAATGAATTTGTAAAGTCAGGGATTTTACGCATGGATACTATGTCCATGTGGCGTTTTTGTCAATATCACGCGGTGTACCGAGTTCCCATGTGGTCCTCCATCTATGTACTTACCGCGCCCACACTGCTTAATTTCTCAATCCATTTTGAGTACAAGTCTACAACTACTAAATATTATTCTCCAGCAAAAGAAGCGATATCAGCAAAAACCCTTATAATTCTTTTTGAGAAAGACAAATAAAGTTTTTTATGTCATTGTTAATACAAAACTAATAGAAGAGCATTCGAGCCCAGTTTTTTATTTTTTCATTTCCTGAATGTGAAAAATGCAACCATTGTAATATTTCTTTTTGCAGAGATTTGGGAACCACAACTTTCTTATTTAACTAAAATAAATTGTCCTCACAATAAATCTCATTTTTAAATTTACTTATATATGTATTTAAGGCAAGGTGAAAGATTTTTTATTTTAGGAAAACCCTTTTTATAAAACTTTAAAACTCTTTTCAAATCTTCATCCTCAATAGTAGCTTTTTTAAACTTACCCCGTTTTTCTTTTGACATCGTAACTATTATTTCTGTGCTTTGACATAACATCTGATAGAAGAAGATATATATCAAAGAAGTATAACAAAGCCTTAGTTTATACTTTTCCAGCTTAAGTCACATTCTTTGAAGCCTCATGGATGGTATCTTATTTATGCTCTTTTCGAATAAGGGAACTAGTGATTTATGATCGGTTTCGACCACAAATTCGCGACCATATAAATAAAAGTGGAACTTTTTACACGCGTTTTTCTCTGTTTCACTAAGCCCTCGTGAAGCCCATGAGATTGGCTTTTTATTTTACAAAAGTCAAGCACCAGGCTTGTATAGCTTGCATCAGTTTAAATTACAATTTTCTTATTCGGATTAAAATTTAGCAAAGAAGTAGCATAACGAGTTTGCTCTTTATCTTGCTTATGCATTCAGAGTGTTTTTGAAGTCATTTAAACACCACATTCTGTCGTAGTAACTCACGAAGGGGCTCGGTCTCTTTTGTTAGATTAGGCAAGAAGTCTCTCTACTTTAGAGTCTAGGTCTTTCGATTTAATAATTCTCTCATCGACGGATAAAGCACTATTTGACGAAACAAAACCCATATACTTGACTTTTGTAGCTCTAAATTTCAACTTTTCTTTGTTAAATTTAATATTATTACAAATTTAATTATTACCACGAAGGTGGTCTTCGTTCAACTTATCCATAATGACATCATGCTCTTCGTCCGTTCATGCAAAGATGAGAATGTCATAAAAGTATACAAAGATATCGTCTATGTTACCAAAAATACGAAAAGTGTATCTTTGTTAGATCATTGGGGCTAGTCTTAGTCCGAAAGGCAACATCAAATATTTGTACATTCCACGCGGTATACCAAATGTACAAATAAAACTGGATTCTTTATCCAATTGAACATGGAAAAATCATACTTTAAATCAAGCACAGAGAACACCAACATGCCGGCTAACTGTGCTATGAGTTCTTCAAAAGTCGGAATATTACACTGTTCAACCACCAAAACACTGTTCAGATCCTTTGGATCAAGACAAACACGAATGGTGTTGTTTGGTTGTTCGACTATCACTATATTGGAGGTCCATTCCACAGATTCTACTACATTTTTAATTATCTGCATGTTTTCAAGCCGATCTAATTATTTTTTTTAGAAGTTTAATTTAATATTTTTTAATTTTTAATTTTTAATTTTATTAAAAGTACAAATAAGAACAAAATATTTTATAGTACATAAAGCTCAGATAAGTCTAGAGAATCATTTATAGTTTACACAACATAATTTGTGAGCACGGTTATGAAAATTGAATAAAAATTAGTAAAAGAAAAACTTATAATGAAAATAACTAAAAAACAAATACAAGGCTTACGAGTAGGTCAAAAGAAGAGGAAAAAAGGGATGAGAAATCAGAAATTAACAAAGAAAAGGGGCTAGGGAAAGGAGTTAAAGAAAGAAAGAAGGTGCATAGATTGTAATCAATCAAAGTGAACAAATAGTGCGTTTTTAAATTGTTTTTCTTCTATTATCTGCTTGATCATTGTTGGCAAGGTATTCCATAATCTAGTAGAGTGGACAAGGAAAAGACGAAACGTATTCAAATACTTACAAGACGGAGTTATCAAATTAAGCGTTCTCAGCGTACGCAGTCGCTGAAGTTTTTGGAAAATGTATCTTGGTGACTGCTTTTGTATAATTTTATGCAGGAAAACACAGCATCTTAATTGCCGAGAACACTTTCATGTAGGTCATGACTTCTAATTCCAAAGGTATACCGAATCATATCGTTGAAAGCAACAAGTAGTGTTCAACCGTATATTTTAAATAAAACGACGTGTGTGTGTGTGATTTAACTTCAGTTTGGCTGATGTTGATATGCAGAGGTATATGCATGCAGAGTGAGTGAGGAGACGGTTTGGTGAATGTAACCTGTGTGTATGAGTGAGTGGACTATATTTGGTTTTATTTTTTAATTTTATTGCGTGAATGCAAAAAGTATGCAAGTGCCTGCATAAGTATGTTTATATGCATGTATCGACATATGTATGTACAAAGATGCTCGGTTGGCAGCGGTTTGCACTTGCATATGGGTTAAGATGCGGGGTTGAATGGCCGTGCATTTTGACATTAATTTTGATTTTATAATAGTTTGTTTATGAATATTTTTTTTTTGTTATTGATGGATATTGTGTGATGATTTTAAGTTTGATCTTAATTTTACGGAATGTGGTTATAAGTTTATTATACAAATTTAGATTATGGGTCAGGTATTTGTTATGTAGTGAGCTATGGATGAAAATATGAAGTGAGTTATTGTATTTTGAAATATGTATTTGCATGTGTACATTCTACATTCTTTTAAACGTTGTAAAATACAGAAATTTATTTGTGTTCGATTGCTGTTCATATTTAATTTAATTTAAAAGGGAACATATATGCACAATGGGCAAGAACAAGAAAACAACACCTCTCTTTTTTAATCGAAATCCAGTAATTTTCGGTGTTAATTTGTTGTGCGTGGTGTTTAGTTCAGATGGTGATTTTTTTTCATTTAATTCTTTTCAACTTTATGTTTATTAAATTAAGTTTAGTTTTGCATTGTCAACGAGGGATTATTTTCTTAAATTTAGGTGAGTGTTGCGTTATTGTTCAATTTACATTTCCACTAAAATTGTTTGCCATTTGTGTTTTTTTGTATAGATGAATGAGTGTGTGTGGAACCGGTGGGCATTTGCTTGTTATGTATGAATGGTATTATGTTTGAGTGGGATTAATTGTGATGTAGAATTAAAAATGGTATTTGAAAAATGGTTTGAGTGGATTTTATGGTGTTGTTTTATGTCTGACTGATAATGTAGTGTGAGTGGATTGTGTTGATTATATGAAGTCGGTACTGAGGTTTGAGTTAATTGTGTTGAGTTGTTTTATGAAATGTGGACTGCATCAATTATTTATTGTAATTTGAGTGACTATTGATATGTTACTGATTTTCATATGATTGTATTATGTTGAGAATTTATTGTTGTGTAATGTTGCCAATTTATTTCTAGTTCCGTTCATAGATTTTAGGTTGGTAATATTATTTGTTTATTAAATTTCGTATTTTGCTTTAACATTTATTCATTATTGCTATTTATTTATAAGTCAGGGATTAACATTGTACTGTGTTTCCAAAGTTGTGTAGCTGTGTCCTCTATGGTCGCAAACGTTATGTGGTGTGTCCTTTATATTCGGTCTTTTTCAAAACGATTGCCTCCCCGAGCTCCTGCGATACCTTTCGTATGAGTACTGTCGGGAGGGGCCTTTTGGCATCACAATCGAATTCTGCTCCGTGTTGATGTTGGTTAAAGCGTCAACTAGGCTCTGTGTTGGCTGTGTTGTTCTGGGGCTTTGAAGAGTGGGTTGGCGGTTGTGTGTTGTGTTGACGATGACGCGTTGAATGTTATTTTTCCAGATTTCTTGTGGAACCGATTGCCTCACCGAGCTCCTGCGATACCTTTCGTATGTGTCCATGTGGAAATAATTTCCAATCTTAACTGTCCAAGGTTTTTAGCTGTTTTGTTTTTGAAGATGACTATTAAGACAGTGCTGATGTTATACGATGGATGTATCTCCATGTGACGTGTTGACTGGAAGCATACAGATTTTCGTGACGGGTCGCTTAAGTTCTGTGTTTTCCGTTTTAAGGGTGACTACTCGCGTTATGCTGTTTGATCCTGGATGTAGTTTTAAGACTCGTGTCAAACTCCACTTTAATGGTGGCAGACGTTCGTCCTTCAAAAGAACCAGATCTCCTTCTTTGGGGCGCTGTTGCAACCGGTCTAGATACTCGTTGCTCCACGTTTTCCAAACAGATTGAACCAGCTTTTGGACTCTCTTCCATCGATCGAGGTATGATATTCTCACCAAGCTGAACTGAGGTTATGGTGGTGTTGTAAGTGCCTCTCCTACCAGAAAATGTCCAGGAGTTAGATAATTGAGGTCATTAATGTCATCTGATTGTGGGCATAGGGCACGCTTATGCCCTTATGCTTAAGCACGCTTAGATTTGTGCCAGAAGCGTGGCGAGCTCCTCGAACGTTAATGTTTGATTCCTGGCTACTCGTTTTAAGTGGAATTTAACGGATTTCACTCCCGCTTCCTATAAACCACCAAAATGTGGGGAGCTGGGGGAATGGAATTCCACTTTGTCCCATCTTTGGCCAGAGCCTCGGCTATATTCTTCCAGTCTAACGGGACTTCTCGCAGTTCCTTTTGCAGCTCTCTATCTCCTCCGACGAAATTTGTGCCGCAATCGCTGAACAGTTGGGAACAGATGCCTCTACGTGCAACAAATCTGCGAAAGGCCGCTAGGAATGGCTGACTTGTCATGTCGCTTACTAGTTCTATATGCACTGCCTTTGTTGACATGCATATACAAAATTCAAAGTATCCTTTGAGTACTTTAGCACTGCGTCCTCTCCATGTTTTTACATCGATTGGTCCAGCGTAATCTACTTCAGCTCATTTGAACGGCCTTGAGATGTTTGTTCGTGCCGCTGGTAGATTGCCCATGAGCGGTGTAATGGGTTTCACTCTAAACCTAGAACATATGACACACTGATGAATAGCACCTCATGTTTCAGGCCAAATACCCAGAAGCGATGACGAACGTATCCTATAACCTTTTGGTTTCCTCCGTATAATACCTTTTCGTTAGCATCCTTGATTATTAGGTGAAACAATCGATGATTGGGCTGTAGCAGTATTGGGTGTTTATTATCGAAGAGAACTAAGGCATTTCCAAGTCTACCACCAACTCGTAGAATTCCTTCGTCATCCTTAAACGAGTTGAGAGTATCATACCCTCTTACCTTGTGATGTTCCTTTGCCCCAAACATTTGTGTTTGGACTAACAACACGATCCGCCGCAATGCTTCTTCTAGTTCCATCGGTGAGAGACCTTCCTTTTCTTGTGAATTGTGTTGCTTCACCTTTCTAACACGCAAGCAGTATGCGATGACTCGACATGCTTTTGACTGTGTTGAATGTCATTCCAACAGCTCATCTATAAAACTTCTCCTTTCTTCTGTAGCCTGATGCACGGTGCTTCCTGTTGAGTCTCTAATACTTGTGGTTGCTCTGGAGAGATTGATTTCCATTGTATTCTTAAAAACTCCGGTCCTTCCCACCACAATCTATTACAGACGATTATTGACGGATGTACTCCACGAGACGCTAAGTCCGCTGGATTAAATTCCGAAGGAACGTGTCTCCATTCCATGTCGTTGGTAGGCTTTTGAATTTTGGACTTTCAATTGCAAATTAATGTCTTCCATCTTGCTGGTGCTTGTGGTGCTCTTATACAGCATAGTGTGTTGACCGAATCCGACCAGGCCACTTGTTGATTGCTTCCATCTTTAAAGCACGAACAGTATCGTGCCGTAGTTTCGCCTACAGAACTGCTCCACACAGTTCTAAACGAGGCAGTGTTATAGTTTCCAGAGGCACCACCTTTGTTTTCGACAAAACAGGTGCATGTGTGTGTTGCCTTTCTCGTTTAACACCCGGAGATAAACTGCCGCTGCATAGGCCTTCTCCGAAGCATCGGTGAATCCATGAAGTTCCATCATCTTATTGGACTTCTCAGTATGGATCTATCGTGGGATTTTCGCCTTCTACAGTGCTGACAGATCGTTGTACAACATGGACCACTCCTGCTTTATATCAGAAGGGATTGGCTAATCACAGTGTAGACCTCGTCCCAACAATTGTTGCATGATAACCATGGCGATAACCATCCCATGGGATCATATAATCTGGCAATAGATGATAGCAGCGACCTTCTCGTGATGACTTCTGCCTCGTTATTTTTAGTTACTTCTAGTGTAATGCAATCCGAAGATGGTAACCATTTGATACCCAGCGTTTTGACGTTGCTCTTCTCATCGGAAGGAACGGTGAACTCTACATCTCTTTGGCTCGGCGGGACATAACGAAGGACTTTCTTATTGTTGCTGACGTATTTACGGAGATGGAATCCAGCTGATGCCAAAAGATCTCTTACCCCTTGAAATTTACGTTGGCATTCTTCAACAGTATCTCCACCGCTAATAACGTCGTCCACGTAAGTCTCCTCTCTAATGATAGATGTAGCCATAGGATACCTTTCCGCTTCATCGTTCGCGAGTTGTAGGAGCACCCTGATTACCCAAAAAGGTACCGCAGTACCAAAAGTGACCGTTTCAAGACGGTAGATCTTAAGTTGCTGATCCTAGTCAGTTCTCGCCATAGTATGAGTTGATACTACGAATCTGCTTTGTCGACGTGGATCCAGCGGTACATTTTTTCGACGTCACCAGTAAACGTGTATTTGTTTTTTCGCCATCTCAAAATGACATCTATGGCGTTGGTTTGTTCCTTTGGGCCTGGCATCAACTCGTAATTCAAAGAAGAGCCAAAAATAGGTTGCGTCAAACAACTCTCAAACTTGTGGTGGTACTGGATTCTTTAATGAACGAGTGATGGAATATGAAAAAGTGAAAGGGTGTGTTGAGCACTCCATCAGAAGGATCGATCATATCCCGAACTCTGCATATTCTGACATGCATCTAACATACTCTCTATGTTGCTGGGGATTCCCTTGAAGACGTTTCTCTAACTGCATGAACCGCATGATTGCACCCAAATGTGTTGGACCCATACAGGAATATGTTCCATCCTTAAATGGCAGGCGAACCTGGTAACGGGCGTCAGGTAAACGTATTGTATTATTGTTAAAATGTTTCTCACATTTTTTATCTTCCTCAGCTTCATATATTTCAAATGGTTCATCTTCTATCTCCCAAAACCTGCGGAGAGTGCTGTCAAGATTCATCTGATTTAAAAAACTCTGCACCGAATTCAGACTCACTGATGGCATTTTCCTGAAAAGCAACCATCCCAAGTGTGTGTTTTGAGCAATTGGACCCTCACCATTGACGTTTCTTTTAATGCCCCCGAGAAGAATTTCGGCGTACATTGCGCTGCCTAACAGCAAATCTACTTTCGCGGGAGTGAAGAACGTTGGGTCTGCTAACTGTAGTCCCTCTAGGTGAGACATATTTTCTATTCAATTTGGAATTGCCTCTGGCTCTTGATAAAAATGCTTTACTTAATTCATCAGCATCAGGTGTTTTCGTAGAGATATGGGTTTTCCCTATTCTAACGGAACGCAGGTTGCTCCAAAGCTTGTTAGATGTTAAGTCAGTATTCAATTTAAAGGGAAAATATCTTTTTTTATCCCTGCTGGTAACAAGGGATGAATAATTTCTCGCTCTACAAAAGGCCTCCCTGTTGTGACTGTTTGGCTCCTTCCTCCACTTCGCATAAAGTTTTCTCCTATTTTTTATTGCATTGTGTACCTCAAAAGTAAACCAATGACATTTCTTATTGCGTATAGCAACCGTTTTGAGAGGAACATGTTGATTATAAATATCATTTACTAATGTCCGAATAAACTCGACTTTATCATTAATATCCGCAAAAAGGTAGCATGAGTTCCTTGGGAGTGGGCTTCAATGATAATGAAGGTTAATGAGAAAACTGGAAAGTTTCCTGTAAGAGGTCACATGAAAAGTCAATATTCAGGGTGCAGAGAGTTAGATCCAAAGCGAGTAGCATGATGATTAATAACCACAAGCCCAAATGAAGCAAAACCATCCAAGAGATAGCGAGATCTGCTATCTATCCACAGAGAACAATATGTTCAGAGCATGCGGAAAACTGTTGCAGTGTAGAGAAAAATAAATCAAAAGAACAGGAACGGTTGGGGCTATAGGCTACGCCAATCATGCAATTAACATTGAGGTTTGAAATAAAATAAATAAAAATTCGGTATCATTGCCCTCGGATTTATCTAAAGTTCTACAATATAAAGCATTCTTATAATATATCGCAATCCTTCCACCAATCGTATCAGTTATTCAATTATGTGGCATCAACTTGTACCCAGGAATGCCATATATTTTTTCGTAATCCCCTTTATCTTCAAAGCTCCTACACCAAGTTTCACTAATACAAATTGAAATCAACACCCGAGTCAGTAAAAATGTGTTTTACAAGATCTAATTTAGCCAAGTTAGGACTACGAGCATTGAAGTGACAATCTTTAAACCAATCTTGATAATATTTTGACTAATGTTTGGAATATCAGCCACATCAATAGTTACGAGTACATACCCATGTATTACACGCCATAATCATAAAAATAACGTCGAACAAACAATAGGATAATTTTGTTGCTCTGTGAATAAAAGCTTTTCTTCAGCAAAATTTGTTAAACTGTTCTTAAAGCTCCAATATTAAAATTAAAGAACATTTGGATATTAAAGACAAAACTAATTATAAAATTAAATAAGAATTAGTTAAATGAGGTTGGTGTTTGAAGAAATCGTCAGCTCAGTGTCATTTTTTGTTTTCTTCACGTAAACAAAGCCATTGCGTATTCTGTTGGTATTTTTCACGAAATTAATAGATCTTCTCATTTCACTGGATGATGGACCATCTTGAATTACCTTTGTTTGTTCCTTATTTTTTTCAAAGAGCTTACACATCTCTATGGACTTCCCTAAGGACAGTTCTTGGCGAACAAAGAAGTGATTAACTCTATTCCATCGACATTAGCTCGAACAGTAGATGTCACACATACACTCATTCACACATCTGTTGAATGATGCAACGGGCCAATTTCGGTCTTTGTGTGCAATGGAATGACGGAGAGCGATGGCAAGGCGTATCCTTGCCCCATGGATGTATGGGCATACCGTAAACTTAAGTCTACACGACAGATGGTTTACGTTAAAAATCAGGCACCATGATCATTCCATATACTAAGGGGGTGCACCAGTGGCTGATGGACGCATGGCTGCTCGCAACCCTTCTAGGATTTTGAAGAGCCAACGGAAAAGAATGTTTATGGGTGAAGGCCAAAAGTAAAGCGAAAAAGTAGGACTTGTATATTAACAAAAAAAAAAGGAACAATAATTAATTCGTGCCACTGAGACATATACGAGTATTATATTATACTGCGTTATTGTATAAAAGGGGTTTTAAGGTTGCCTAATAATACGCCTAATTACACGCTTCACTTATTTTTGGAAACGCTAACCCTACATTTTAGTTATATTGTAAAAGTAATGCATATGGAGCAAGAAGGATATTACTTTTTCACATAATTTCCATCAAAGGTGGACTTGTGCAAGAATGGGAAAAATTAATACAAAACTGTGGGCTTAACTTATGCATTTCGAATTACAAAGATTAACGTCTCTAAAGTTCAAATTTGAGACCATATTGGAACAAACAGGATATCTCTAATGAAGCCCAATCATCACCGTATAGAACACTTTACAGTAAAATTAAGTAAATACTTCATCACAACCTTCAGGAGAAAGCATATTTGTTGAATCAAAACTGAAGTTAAAAAATTAATGTTATATTTAAAATTAGAGCGGAGTTGTGACATCTGAATTACATACTACATCGACTAAAACTACCAAGAGGATGTATTTCATTTTATTGCTTAATGTCTAATTCTATGAGAGCTTCGCGTTTTATTTTTTGGGCCAAGAATTATTGAGATGGAGGATGTGTTAAGTATTTTAAATAGAGACCGTGGTTGGAATGTGTTATACCAGTATGCTGCAAAAGCATCCGAATAAACACTGTTTATTTTCCCTATCGCAATCTAGATAGTATTCACCCACTAGATCATCGAAATCAAGCAGTGTGGGCGCAGTAAGTACCTTGATGGAAGACCACATGGGAACTCGGTACACAGCGTGCTGTTGACAAACGTCACATGGGCATAGTACCCCGGCGTAAAATACCGGACTTTACAAATTCATTTGTATCGATCCCTTGAAAAAAAAAAGAAGATAGTATATACATATACATATAACAGTTTTTCGTCCTCCTTATGTCCGGAGGGTTTGCACATGCATTTGCGACGAGCCTGATTGTTGCGCTGCTGGCAATCCAAGTTATAGGACAGACAGAATTTCCCTGATCAACCGCCAGGCAGGCCCCCATCGCTTTTACATGGTCCAAAAGCAAAAAGTTGCACGCCGTTAGTCTTCCCATCTTTTTAATTTTAAACTAACCTTTTAGAATTCCATGAAATTGAGCATTTGGTAGAAAGATCAGAAAAGATCTAGTATTAAGCCACTTTCGTCGCGTGATTGAAAATTAAACTCACTCATATCTTAAGTGTAAAGTGTTATGTTTATTTTCCGAATTTTACTTGTGTTTATAGCAAATTGTTGGTGTTAACTTTTTCTTTTTAATTATAGAAGATCTTTTTAATAACAAGATAAGAAGATTATAGATAATTATAGAAGGTTTTGAACAATGATTCTGTTTGGCGCTGGTTATTTTGTTTTACCGCGTTACAATTATTTAAAATGAGTTGTACAATAACAACTGTTTGGTAAAATTAAAATTTACAGTCTTAAAAACCGTTTAAGAAAACTGTATAGATTAAAAATTGCTTAAATAAAACAAATTGTTTACTAAGACGTTATAAAGATTTGGCCTTATGTCTCTTTCACAAAGCGATATTAGGCCAAATTATGTCGAGACATAAGACCAAATACGTTTCAGTGCACTATTAAGATATAGGCGCTTGCCAGACATATTTCGTTCGACGCTAAAATTGAGATAAGAATAACACTGCTATGTTCGAAGCGAGCTTATAGGCACCAGCCTGACAGTTGTTGATATACCTTTAGCGTAGCGACGAAGTCACTTGAGCAGCTAAGCCCTGAGGAGAAAAGGGAGAAATCCTGTTAGCGAACGAAGCGAGTCACCCATCCCAAACAGTGAAAAGTGACATAAGGCCAAATGCAAATTTTAAAATTTGGCCTTATGTCGCTAGGCGTTATGTCACGGCACCGATTTTATTATTTAGAAATGTCTTCCTTTTATGTTGACTTTGACAAGTGCAATATTTATATCATGAGAGTTTATGATAATAAGTGTGTTTATTTAAATATTTAAGTGTACACATTTTTTATGTTTTTTATCTCTCTTACATTTGAAATATTTTATTTTAATAGTAGCAACATTCTCCCCGCCGCGCCGTGATCAAAGCTCGCAACTATTTTCCGGTTTGTACTGGAACACCTTTTGGCTCGATCATTTACTACAATTTCATCGAATGCTCATATGAAAGGAAATCCAAATTATTAAAATTATTTTGCAAAAAGGACAGACAGCACAAATACACTTTGGGTTGGGACACAAACGTGAAAAGAATGCGTATGCGGATATTTTGCTATTAGTTTCGAGTTTCAGTTTTAAATGCATTTTATTTACTTAATCATTAACTCTTACATACTAACAAAAAATGCTTAAATGCTAGCTTAAAAATTACTTAACAATCTTATACTAACTTACTGGCCCCACACAGGCACTCTAAGCTACTCTAAATTCTTATGTCTATGTCTTTCGACTTTATTTACATTTTATTTAGGAATACTTATTTTCTATACTTAAGGCTAAGAAAAAAATTTGTTTACAAAAACTTAGCATATGGACATTTCTTTATTTTTTATAAAAACATAGTATCTAACTTAAAATAAACCTTAGCCTACAATCCACACATAAACACACATAGACATTATATACAATCATATACATATATCAGTATACACCTTTGTATACACTGATATATGTATATGTTTCTTAAATGCTAACCTAAACCTATGTAAGCTGGCCATCGCTATTTACTGAGCAAATAGATTGGTCAGCTCTGCCTCATTAGTGAGGCTGGTCCGTAATTGACGGAAACGACGACGAACCATCTTCTCCATCATTCAACCATCAGAAATGCTGGTGCTGCCGAACGACATCCCTCTTATCGCGATTCCCCACCGCCCTACTGAACCTGAGACGATCCACACTGCCGTGTGCAACGTCTCTGTTGTAGTTGAGTCGCCTATCCCCGGCTGTCCGAGCGACATGGAAGATTAACGGGACCGCTGATCTATCCTGGATCAACCCTATCTGATCAAGGTAGAGGAATGCTTCTAGTAGAACGAAGCCGTCAGAGCGCACACTCTCGTGGTAAAGGTAATTGGGGTAGTAAGCCCCAGATATCAGGTTATTCGTCGACGTCATTGCTCTTGCAATGTGCCTTGGAGTCAGCTTAATTACCAAGTTGTCCACTCGTATTAGGTTCGCCCTGTTATAAAGGACCTCATTAGTATAAAATTTATTGTACTCCGACTCTGGTGTTCTGTACAAGCGAAGACAAGTCCTAAGACAAGCCCTCTTAAACACCCGAATCTTTTCCATTAAGCTTGCTCGTACATTGAACCACACGGGACAACCAAATACCAGCATGGGCCTGATAACGGCCATGTAGCAGATTACCTTTACCCTCGCATCGAGTTGGCTGCTATAAAACAGTCTCTTTGTAAGGGCAAAAGCACCTTTGGCTCTGGCCAAAGCCACGTGATGCTTGTGGTTCAGTATATTTTTCTGTATCATATACATATATATTTTTTATTATACTATTTTGTGTTTTGATGAATTGCTATGCGGTGTGTGTATATGTACATATTTATGTACATATTTATGTACATATTTATGTACGAGTCAGTCGTTCGCCAATCTCCGGTGAGAACAGACGTTTTTCGGCTTCTCGTAGAGTAAAAAAAAAAGAAAAAAAAACTAATAACTCAGTTATAAAAATAATCAGTTGCAGTGTTGCTAATTGACTCGGTACCCCAGCGGTTAGCGGCGCCAGTCCACAAACCGTGGAACAGCGGTTCGAATCCCGGTTGAAACTCAGAAGTTTTTTTTTTTTGTTTTTCTTTTTTGTGTTTTTTTCCTCAAACTGTGTGCACATTACATATATATCAAAACCAGCAAGCAATAGGAAAACAAAAAAAAAACAAAAATCACGTGATGGATGGTGGAGAGCGCTCCGCTCTTCCCATAACCGTGGCGAAAGCCAGCAAAAGGAGGAAGAGGTTGAATACCCTCCTAATCTGTAAAAAAAAAAAAAAGTGCTGTTTCCACAGCTGAAGAAGATAAAGAGGAGGGGGGCTCCAACAGCTTCGCCTCTCTGGCGTCATCTCAGTCGGAAGACGAAGATGACGAAATTAACAACATAAAAAGCAGCATACAAAAGCTGGAGCAAGACGTGCTTGCTATTAAACAGAGGCAAACTGCACGAGGGCAGAGGGAGCAATCAGAAATAGAGAGCTCCCTAAAACAACAACAACAAGAGCAGAAACAGCAACTGCAGCAACAACAAAACCATCAGCAGCCGAAGCAACAACTGCAGCAAAAGCAACAGCGGCAAGAACACCAAAAACAACAAAAACAACAACAGCAGCAGCAGCAACAACAACAACAATAGCAGCAGCAGCAGAAGAAGAAGAAAGAGAAGGTGCCTCCGATCAACACCTACAAACTGGAGGTAAATGCAACCAAGGACCTGTGTAAGTTGGTCATTGGTAATAATTTTAATATAAAGAAATTGGGGAACGATCGCCATGCCATCCACTGTAATACAGTGGAGGGCTACGCGAAAGTGAAAGAGCTCCTAAAAGAAACGACGACGGAGCACTACTCATACACACCGAAGTGTGAAAAGCGGCAATCGATGCTGCTGAAGGGGTTGGAACCGTCTTCTGATCCTGAGGAGATCCTGGCACTGCTCAAAGAGAAGGAGTGCGAAGGACTCAAGTTTGTGGGGGTAAAGCCATTTACCACAGCTAGAGCCAGGCGGGAGAAACGGAGTCTGCCGTTCTTCTTGGTGCAGCTCAGTCCCGAAAGCCGTCTGGATAGTCTAAGGAGTATCAATGTCCTAGACTACCAGGTGGTTCACTGGGAAAAACTAAAAAGGAGCGAAGGCGTTATACAATGCGTTCGCTGCCAGAGGTTCGGGCACGCCGCGTCGAAATGCAGCCAAATGCAGCCTCGATGCGTGAAGTGCGCTAAGAACCACAGTTCCGAGGAGTGTGCTCTGGGTGTTGACGGAGCATCCGATAGATCGAAGCTCTCGTGCGTGTTATGTGCGAACGTGGGACACACCGCAAACTATGGGGGTTGTCCTAAGTTCGCTGACATTAAGAAAGCAAAACTGGCTCGGCAGCAGAAGGTGGAAGTCAAACGTTCACCTCTTAGATTTCAAACACCAGCCGTCACGTCCTAAATTTCCTACGCCCAAATGGCGTCAGGTAGGGGGACTACGGTACAGCAAGCGACTGTTGCTTCTCCGGCGCCAATGCCGAGAACAACGGAAGCTGCACCTAACATGCTAGCCATCTTGCTCGCTATCCAAGGGCAGATGGCTCAGCTGCAAAAGCAGGTGCAAGAACAGGCCAAGCGGGTGGACCAGATTTACGCGCTGCTGCCGGGCCTAACGCAACACATGTCGTAATGGGTACGCACATGGTGGAGCAAACTTTGAAGGTCCTTGGGGTGAATGTTAATTCACTGATTAGGATCGAACGAAGAGCCGCGATGTTTAAATTGCTACAAGACAAAACTCCTGATGTGCTTTTCGCTAGCGAAACCAATCTAACCGATAATCACAAACTGGAGTACGATAATTATATTGTTAGAAGAAGAAACAGGCCCAGATCCAAACGTGGAGGTGGTGTCGCGATCTTCATTAAAGAAGGTATAAAATTTCACAGAGTGTACAAGGAAGTGTTGCGCAGGTTTCGGATGTTGGAGGCAGTTGTCATTTACATTCCGCTTCGCAGTGGAAAGCGGCTGTACTTGGCCTCTGTTTATGCACCTGAGGCTTCACAATCCACCCTATTCATTACAGAACTCAACACGCTTTTTCGACTTCTGAGGCTAGAATCGGGGGAGAATTATTTTATAATCGGCGGGGATTTCAACGCTAGACACAGAGATTGGGGAAATAATTTGCCAAATACTAGAGGGAACCTGCTACTCGATTGGTCATGTACAGACTCGGTCTTAAAGCGACGGCTAACCCGTCGTTTCCCAGAAGCGGGTCTTATTTGAATTTTTTGCTGTACGACGAACGTAAACGACTGACAGGTACGAATTTACAAACGCTAAACTGTCTGCGCACATTCGTGTATGACAGCGACCATTACGGTTTTAGCACCAAAATTACAGTTCCCAACGAAATTGCGGAATTGAAGGAGTTTGTCCAAAGATATTCTTACAACTACAGTAAGACTCGATGGACGCGCTTCTCCGCAACCTTGAACAGAGCGCTCTCCTCCAACACGCTCCACCCACCGTCCAAAGGAATTTGTCAAACGAGGAGATCGACAATTACCTAAAACAGATGGACGAGACAATTAAACAAACTATGGACACTACAATACCGCGGTATCGACGTACGACTAACGAAGACCTGTTCCGCAATCCTACTATTGCACCGACAGAAAAGTAGACTTCTGACAAGACTTAAAAACACAGACAGTTAACTGACCGACAAGACCCGGAGATTAGGACACTGAAGTCGTCGATTAAAAATATTCAAACGCTAATAAAAGAAAATTACATAATTTCTGTAAGTTTGTATTGGAACAACAAGGTTCGGGCTGTAAACACCAGCAACCCGAATATGTTTCCGCAAATAAATAAACTATTTCGGAGAAGAAACCAAAACGACCTTGAGTGTCTTAAAATAGCCCGGACAACAGACAACGAACGGTTACTGACAATAGCAGGTATTGATCCAAATGAAGCCGCTGACGATGATGACTTCTTTGTGATCGAGGATCCGCAGGAGAAGGTTGAGACCATGGGGGCGACTTTCCTGGAAGTATACAAGGCCATTGATACCATTGGCGCCAATTGCGACCTGGACAGTCGCGTCTTGGTGCACGACTTCTGCATTCGAAATGAAATAGGGAACTGGCGATCCGAGGGCTCTGGTTTCACTCGGTTCAGCGACGAAAATATGGCAAATAACGTCATTGCCAGAGAAGGTGACTTACCCCCCGTTCATTTCGAAGCAAAAACTCCGTGAGATCTTCGACACAATCAGGGCTAAAAAGTCAGTGGGGACCGATGTTATTCCAAACATCGTGCTTCGACATCTTCCTCTAGAAGCGGTGGACATTTACACCACCCTGTTTAATAATGCAATGAATAATGCACATTATCCAGCGCATTGGAAAACGGCGGTGGTTTAACCTATCCCCAAAAAGGGAAAGGATATATCCAATCCGGCGAATCTCCGGTCGATAAGTCTCCTTCCTAATACCACTAAGGTGTTTGAAAAAGTAATCAGTAGAGCTCTGACTAGGTGGGTTAAGGATAAACATATAGTTCCGGATAACCAATTCGGTTTTAAGGCGGGACATGATATCTCACATGCCGCGTCTAAACTGGTGTCCGATATCCAATGGAACAAAGGCAAGAAACAGTGCACTGGTGCCTGCCTTGTTGACTTGGAGAAGGCCTTCGACACCGTATGGTTAGAGGGTCTTTTCTATAAGCTGACTAGGCTGGGGATCAGCAAACCTTTCTTGTACATTCTTTATAATATGCTAACCAACAGACAGTTCATCGTGAAAAATGGCGATGCGACCTCTGTTGGAATATTTCAAATTAAAAATGGTCTTCAGCAAGGCGCGGTCAATTCGCCGATCATATTTAACATTTAAACAAGCGACTTGATAGGTTCACTTCCCCATACTATTGCGTACGCAGACCATTTGGTAGCGTACAGAACAGGTCCAAAAATCGAGGTCATTAATACTCTCTTGCAGCGTGACTTCGATAAGATAAGACGATTTTGCGATGACTGGAAGTTGAAAATCAACTTTCAGAAGTCGGAAACCATTCTCTTTGGGACGCCGTTGTCTGGAGCCTCTAGGGATACCAGAAAAAATTGGCGAAAGTTCTCAATCATTGGACAGCACGGACAGCCTCTTGCCTGTCGAAATGTACTCAGATACCTTGGGATCTGGCTAGATCAGTTTCTGTATTTTGGCAAAAATGTAGATGCTGCTCTGGCCAGAGCTAAAGGCGCTTTTGCCCTTACAAAGAGACTGTTTTAAAGCAGCCAACTCGATGTGAGGGTAAAGGTAACCTTCGCTTGTACAGAACACCAGAGTCGGAGTACAAGAAATTTTATCCTAATGAGGTCCTTTACAATAGGGCGAACCTAATACGAGTGGACAACTTCGTAATTAAGCTGACTCGAAGGCACATTGCAAGAGCAATGACCTCTATGAATAACCTGATATCTGGGGCTTACTACCCCAATTACCTTCACCACGAAAGTGTGCGATCTGACGGCTTCGTTCCACCCGAAGCATTCCTCTACCTAGATCAGAAAGGGTTGATCCAGGATATATCAGCGGTCCCGTTAATCTTCCATGTCGCTCGGACAGCTGGGGACAGGCGACTCAACTACAACAGAGACGTCGCACATGGCAGTGTGGATCGACTCAGGTTCAGTAGGGCGGTGGCGAATCGCGATAAGAGGGATGTCGTTCGGCAGCACCAGCATTTCTGGTGGTTGAATGATGGAGAAGATGCTTCGTCGTCGTTTCCGTCAACTACTAACCAGCCTTACTAATGAGGCAGAACTGACCAATCTGTGTTCTCTTGTAAATAGCGATGGCCAGCTTACGTAGGTTTAGGTTAGCATTTAAGAAATATATGCATGTATTGGTGTATACAAAGGTATATACTAATATATTGTAATATGTTTGTGTGGGTACAAATAATAGAACTTATTCTTTTCAATACAAATCCCTTTATTCAGTACAGTTACAATTCACTATTTAATTCTTTCTCTCAGTATAATTCAATTCCTCAACCACTTATACTTTTCTTATCTTTTACTTAAACCACTTAATCACTTCTTCTAATTAACACTTCAAATTCAACTTTGGAACTGATTTGCATACCTTTGGGATGCTGGTATTTATACTCGAATGACATACTTCGAGAACAATCCTCGCCATCCAGCGT
Organism: Volucella bombylans; assembly: GCA_949129095.1. Lineage (NCBI taxonomy): Eukaryota > Metazoa > Arthropoda > Insecta > Diptera > Syrphidae > Volucella > Volucella bombylans. The sequence goes on along the minus strand of OX422144.1, from coordinate 44,020,808 downwards.
CCCATACAATTTCCAGTTTGCTAGAAAATTCGATTCCACTCTCCAGTCGAGACTTTGCTAATCCAGTATCGAAATCTTCTAGTCTTCGAGTTTCGACATTTTCTGCTAGATGTCGCTGCTCACAGTTAAGTGGTTATCACATTGCTCCCTCCCTACAGTTGTTCGTCCCAAACAACTTCGTCATTCAGCATCCCGTTGAAATGACACATTCTATCCAAATGGACCACTTTCAATTTTCCTCGATCCCCACGCTGGATCCGGTAGACAACGTCATTAATGCAGGTTATCACCTTGTATGGACCTTCCCAGTCCTGTTGCAATTTTGGTGATTTGCCTTTCTTACGCTGAGGATTATACAGCCAAACCAGATCTCCTTCGTTGAAACCGGAAGATTTCGCCTTGATATCGTACCTAGTCTTCATGCGGCTGCTTGCTAGCTTCATCTTTTCTCTGGTGTCTTCATGCAATTTACGAATCCTGCTGCGTAAGTCATTCACGTACTCGTTCACCTCTTTGGGCTCCGTCGGTGGGGATCCGAATTTTGCTTCACTTGGCAACCGAATTGTTTGACCAAATAAGATCTCGGATGGTGTGTGCCCTGTTGAGCTATGGACTGCGTTTCGGTAGGCCATTAAGAAGAGGGGTATGTGTCGATCCCAATCCCACTTCCGACACCAATGTAATATGTTTGTGTGGGTACAAATAATAGAACTTATTCTTTTCAATACAAATCCCTTTATTCAGTACAGTTACAATTCACTATTTAATTCTTTCTCTCAGTACAATTCAATTCCTCAACCACTTATACTTTTCTTATCTTTTACTTAAACCACTTAATCACCTCTTCTAATTAACACTTCAAATTCAACTTTGGAACTGATTTGCATACCTTTGGGATGCTGGTATTTATACTCGAATGACATACTTCGAGAACAATCCTCGCCATCCAGCGTCCCATACAATTTCCAGTTTGCTAGAAAATTCGATTCCACTCTCCAGTCGAGACTTTGCTAATCCAGTATCGAAATCTTCTAGTCTTCGAGTTTCGACATTTTCTGCTAGATGTCGCTGCTCACAGTTAAGTGGTTATCACAATATGTATATTATTGTGTATAATGTCTATGTGTGTGTATGTGTTTATCGTGTATGTAGATTAGGTAGACTAAGGCTTATTTTAAGTTAGATATTAAGTTTTTATAAAAAATAAAAAATTATGTCCATACGCTAAGTTTTTGTTAACAATATTTTTTCTTAGCTTTAAGTATAGTAAATAAATATCCATAAAGAAAATGTTAATAAAGTCGAAAGACATAGTATAAGAATTTAGAGTAGCTTAAAGTGCCTGTGTGGGGCCAGTAAGTTAGTATAAGGTTGTTAAGTAATTTTAAGCTAGCATTTAAGCATTTTTTGTTAGTATGTAAGAGTTATTGATTAGAAAATAAAATGCGTTTAAAACTAAAACTATTTATGTACGAGTATGTATGTATAATGCAAAAATAATTGTGGCGGATGGTATATGTATGTGAATACGTTGATGCGAGACGAGTTGTGATATATTTTTATTTTGATTATATAGAATTAAAATCTGATTTATTTTGTTTAATTGTTGAAAGTTTTCAGCTATAATATCGCATGGTTAGTGGACTGCATGTGTGTGGGTTATTTTCTTTAAATATTATTATTGATGAAATTTGAAAATAAGTGATCGAAATCTGTTACCCAGTTTATCCGACAGCTCAATGTGCGTTGAAGCAATTCGCATTGGTTCAATACTGTAGAAATGCTGGTATTTATATGAAATTATCCAAAATGAGCCAGAGAAAATTGAGAGAAGTTTAACATACAGCTGGTTGAACTGACACTTCACACTAACACTGATACATTGTTCTTATTTCTTTCTCTTTACAAATATTTCGTTTGCAATCCCTTATTTTAAATACGCAACTGATTACCTGCCCGATAATGGAAGAATACATTGTTTTTATTTCTTTGTCTTTCCAAATATTTCGTTTGGAATCCCACATTTTAAATGCACAACTAATACCTGCCCGATGATGAAAGAATGATGAAAGCGCGAGAGAATAAAATGTTTCTCTGCGATCTGAAAATGTTTATATGATATTTCAAAGCGGTTCCAAATTCTCAATGAGTTTTATAAGCAGGAATGAACGTATGCGTGTTGAATATTTCAATGCGGTTTGAAGTGGTGTTTATTCGAGCGTATTACTTCAACGCACATTGAGCTGAAGGATAAACTGGGGATGTGTGATGATATGGATTGAAGCTATTGCTTATGTTTTGAGTTGATAGTGATGGCATGATATGCATATTTATTGTGTGAGAGATTTTTTTCGTTTACCTTTCGAGCGTTTTGATTTTATTTTAATTCTGAATATATTGTACATATTTATAAATGTTTAAATAATTTGCTGTTCTTGTATGGTTTTATTCGTAGGTAGATAATATAGTTTTGTGATAGGCTTTTTCAGTGTGGATGTTTTTGTTTTCAGTGCGATGACTCGAACGTGTCTATCATTTCATGGATGCAGCTGATTCATTCGCCCTAGCATCAACTGTGTCGCTAGCAAACGTTCGTCTTTAAGGAGAACCAGATCCCCTACCTTGGGTCCTTGTTCAAGTTTCATCCATTTCGGCCATTGTTGTAGACGCGCTAAATACTCAGTGGTCCATTTCTTCCAGAAGCTGTCTGTCAAAACTTGAACCCTCTTCCATCAGTCGATTGGGTTGATCTTGTTTGTCGATGTGTGTTCACTAGGTATCGCGTTAAATGTTTCGCCAATTAAAAAGTGTGCGGGAGTGATCACCTCTATGTCTTCTGCGTATTTGCGTACGAAGCGTGGTGAATTCTTCGAACGTTAACTTCCAGTCTCCTCCAACTCTTCTTAAGTGGTGCTTAACAGATTTCGCCCCTGCTTCCCATAGTCCACCGAAGTGTGGGGACGCTGGGGGAATGAAGTTCCACTTCGCACCTTGGCTGTTTACGGTGTCTGCAATTTCTTTCCATTCGGTTTTTTGTCGTTTTTATGTCGATTGGTCTGGCATATCGTAACCTGTGTTCATAAATGGTCTTGATATCCGAACCCTTGCTGTTGGTAAACTCGCCATAAACTACGTCATAGTTTTGGCTTTGTGTTTGAAACACTTGACATATTGGTGAATGGTGTGCTTTACACTCTGCTTTATTTGGATGATCCAATACCTTGTCCGTATATATGCTGTCATTTGCTGGATACCACCGTATTGTGTTTTTTCTTGTGCGTCTTTCGATATAGTTTTGGTGAAATGGTTGTTCGGCTTTTGGATGATTGGATGATTCTGGTTATATAGTATGTCAAGTTCGAGTTTTGAAGCCTTCAATTAAGCGAAGAATTCCATCTGCGTCTATGAAGGCATTCAATGATTTGAGTGCTGATATTGCCCTTGGTCTGTCGTGTGGTTGTGTTAAGAACTTTGCCTTTCACATTGGATGTCTTCTTTGATTCTTGAGCGGGAAACGGTAACTCTTCAATTTCCCAAAACCTTTTTAACGAGGTGTCGAGATTCACATTTTGAATAAAGTTACGGAGTTTTAAGGGTGTCTCCGAGACCTTTCCCAAGACTACCCAACCTAATTGAGTCTTTTGGGCTATTGGCATATCGGGTTCGGTACTCCGAACGATGTCCGGTATGATTATGTCTGCATAAACATCGCTACCAAGGAGCAGATCGATGGGTGCTGAAGTATGGCACAAAGGCCTTGGTGAAACCTTCACACGTCGAACGTCGAGACGCGAATTTTAGATCCACTTATTTGTCGGTAGTGCCGCTGCTGACCTTCCCTAATCCTGGTATCTGTACAAATGTATTTTTTTTGCAGCTTGAGCATTTGAGTAGCAGACTCTGAAATAAATGTAGCATCGGAACCTGGGTCGATTAATGCGCGAAATTCAACGTACCTACCATTGGCTGATAATACTTTCACAACCGCAGTTGCCAGGAAAACCTTTGAATTATTCTCGTATGTGTGTGAAGTATGGAAAGAGTTTCGAACTTGCCCGGATCCAGAGGAATGGTCTTCTTGCGTAGGATTAGAAGAATCTGCATTTGGGTTCAATGGCATGTCTTTGTGTTGTTTGTTATGTTGTTGCACCTGTGGCATTGTTTCTGTGTTGTTTGAAAAATTGATGTGTAGTAAAGGGTGGTGCCGTTGATGACAGAAGTAACAATTTTTTTTTACTTGGACAATTTCGGTTAGTATGGCTGTAAATTAGACAGTTGTGGCAGACCTTTGTTTACCGAACAGTCTGTTGCCTTCTCGTCACGTCCATGCCCAGAAGTCGCTTACATTTTCTTAACAAGTGTTGACCGTTGTTGCATACCTTGCACTGTAATTGATTAAAATTTGTTACAGAGTGGTATGCCTTAGCTGCTGGTTGCGATTTCGGACATGGCTTGGCGATAGGCCCAGATGTCCCTTTTTGTGCTACAGCTTCTAGTGTCCGGAAGCGAGTTTCTAAAAAATCGGTGAAATCTTTCAGGGTGGGAATATCTGGTTCCCAGTTTTTCCTCCATAATTGTTGCGTTGCAGCTGGCAGCTTTTGTATCATGACATAAGTAATGATGACGTCCCATGAATCCACTGGTATATCAAGATACTTCTAAAGAAGTATCCATGAGGAATTTAAGGCCTTCAGCTGTTTCCTTTGTTTATGTCGCTTGATTAAAAAAGTTGCTGTTGTGAGCTCATTAGAACACGATTGTGGTCGTACCAGCCGGAGAACTCAGGAATGTTGATTTTTGGAAGACGGGTATCTTTGTTTTGAGGAATACTTGTGGCCAACATTGTGTCTAAAAGAGAAATTTGCCCGCTAGAATACCTATCTAGTCCATCAAGCAACTCACACCTGAACTCAAGGTAAGCTTCCAGAGTTTGTTCCATAATTGAAATTAATTTTATTTTTTTCTTTTCTTCCAGTTTTTCAACGCTCCTGCTTGCTTTGTAGTGCCGTTGTGCTGACGTTGTGCAGCAAAAAAAGTCTTAAGGAGATAATTCTTAGAACAACGCATTTCACCAGTCTTTTTAAAATCAGCAAAGTCTCTTTTGATTGGACAAAAACATCATTAAGGAGTTCAGCTGACATTTCAATTAATTTACAATATGTGTTTATTATTTAGGGTATGAACAAATTACATACAATATGAAAGAGATGGTACGCACTTTGTTCTTCCTTTTAAGGTTTTGTTTGAAAGGCGATCTGCTAGCCGTTGATATTGCTGGTGTTGTTGTTGTTGACACTGCTTGTTGTTGTTGTCGCAGATACTTCACCCCAACATAGTATAAAGTCGTTCTATTGAATTATTTTGTATTATTTTGAATTTTGGATTTTTTCTTTTGCCATACTGGCAGTATTGTTGCGATTTAATTTGAAAGCCTTCCAGGCCATAATGTTGCCATAAATTAAATGTATTAAACTTTCTTTCTTTTGTTATACTGTAGTATAACAGCTGTAAGAAATAGCTTCCTATATCATTTGTAACATAAAGCTTTCTGTAAAAGGCTATATAAACACTTGTAAGATTGTGATCAGGGTGCAGTACTGCAGATGTTCGGCTATGAACAACGGGCTACCGATTACTTTTCCGCCTTTGCTGTAAAATGTTTACAATCAGTAAAATATAAAAATACTCCGCAACCTTCAACGTTCTAAAATATTGTGTTTTATTCTTTGTTCTGTATGTCATTTTATAGGTTAACAAATTACTAACAAATTACTGTCTATATTGACAGTAAGAAAAATTTCCCTTTTAGTAGTGGGTGGGCGCGTTCAGATTATGTTACGTAACGTAATGTTGTTGCGTAAACATTCTCCCCCACCGATGAACGAAGATCATCAAAAAATGTCTACCGGTCTTCATTGGCATCACTGTAGCTTCTTAAATGCGGCTGCCTGTTTGATGAAGACCTTATTGACGTATGGATGTATGTACATAAAAATCTCCATGCATTTACAGCACATGAAAAGAGAAGATAAGAATAAGTAATTTGCTTACATACAAACAAAATGACAAACGAGACAGTGCAATATGTACGTATATAGCAAACAGAATATTTGCATGCATAAACATTAATACAAGGTGTATTGATAATTTTACACAAGCCACCGTTCATGCTCTCTCCATTCTTCCCGACGCTTCCTGTCGATGATCTTTAGGCAATTGATTTGCACTATTGAGCGGTGTAGAGGGAGCGGTGTCTTGTGTGTCGTATTTGAGTGTGACTGACAAGTTCCATTCAGTCGATTTATTTATGCCCAGAATTGGTTGTTTCGGTTTATATGTGCGTGGAATTAAATAGAGAATTTTATTTATTTAATTAGTTGAAATTTGTTTAAAGTCAATCGTGCTGACTATTGGTGTGTTCCAGAGTAATTCAGGTAAGTTTTATTAAATTCATTCGATTTTATTAAGTGTAAAATTTAAATTCATATTTGAGTTGTGTTGTAGTAGATTTTTTTTTTGTTTTGTTTCAACGACGGCGTCCATCGTTGCATGTGCATGTGTGTGTTGTGTTGAATCGTCGACGTGTTGCTTGGCTCCATTCCGGTACATTTTGTATCGTTTATATTTTGGGTTGTTATGATTCGCGTGTGTGTGTTATGCATATTTTTAATTTCTGCGTTGTATTGTGTTGCATTGATTTTCTGTATGCAAGTTGAAAGAGTGGACTGTATATTGTGTTCATAGAGTTTTATGTTGCGGGTTGTGTCGTGTGTGCTTGAATGCGTGAGTATTTTTTCGTGTTGATTGAGTGGGTTTGTTTGATACTGTGTTGTATTCGGTATGATGACAGAAGGGCGCATGAATTTTCGTACCGATTTAATTTTAATTATTTTGATATTTGTTTTAATATTTAAAATAATTTAATTCATTGTGGATGTTGTTTTCATTTTGTTTTTGGGGAAAAAGTTGAATGTTATTTTAATTGTTTAATTTCGGGTTCCGGTAAATGAGTTGTTAATTAATTATTATTATTGAGTTTGCTCCTGGTTTTCGTTTAATGGTAGCGGGCAAAGTTTTGTGATAGGTTTAATATACCTTGTTGAGTTTTTACCTTTACTACGCGGATGCGATTGTCCTTTCCTGGGTATGTTTCCTGAATGCGGCCTAAGCTCCATTTCGCAGGAGGAAGTCGTTCATCCTTTAAGACAACAAGGTCTCCTACTTGAAGTTGCGTTTGTGACTTCAACCATTTCGGGCGTTGCTGCAACCGGGTTAAATACTCTGTTTGCCAATGTTTCCAGAAGTTTTGCAGGTGCGCTTGTACTGCTTTCCATCTGTCGGTGTATCCTTGTTTGCCTAAGGACAAGTCTGGCTCTGGTACGGTGAATAACGTCGCTCCAATTAGGAAGTGTGCTGGCGTAAGCGGCTGCAAGTCATCGGAGTTTTCGGTCAAAGGGCAAAGAGGTCTCGAATTTAGACACGCTTCAATTTGTGTCAAAAGCGTGGTGAGCTCCTCAAAGGTGAGTGTACCATTTCCGACGATCCGTTTTAAGTGGTACTTTACGCTCTTTACTCCAGCTTCCCACAATCCTCCAAAGTGGGGAGAAGCCGGAGGAATGAAGTTCCACTTCGTTCCTTCTCCTGCTAATATGTCCGCAATTTCCTTCCAATCTTGGATCGCGCTCTTCATCAGACGACGCAGTTCTGCCTCGGCTCCGACAAAGTTGGTTCCGCAGTCGCTGTAGATTTGACCACAGACTCCTCTTCGTGCTGCAAACCTTCTGAAAGCTGCTAAAAACGCTTGGGTTGTAAGGTCACTTACCGCTTCTAAGTGGATGGCTTTCGTAGCCAGGCATATAAAAATTGCTAAGTACCCCTTATACGATTTGGCTCCGCGACCTTTCCATGCTCGAACCGTGACCGGCCCTGCAAAGTCGATTCCTGTGTGGGAAAAAGGTCTTGATACCGTAACTCGAGGTCTTGGCAGTTCTCCCATAAGCTGTTGTGCTGCTTGACATCGAAACTTGTAGCAAGTGGTACAATGGTTTATGTGTTTCTTTACAGCTCTTTTAATTTGAAATACCCAGTACTTTCGCCGTATATGTACCATCATAAGCTGTATTCCTCCGTGTAAAGTTCTTTCATGAGCATCGCATATAATCAGCTTTGTGAAGTGATCTCGGGGTTCTAAAATTATTGGATGTTGTTGATCGTAGGGAATGTTAGCATTGGCTAGTCTTCCGCCTACACGAAGAATTCCTTCACCGTCGACAAATGGATTTAATGATCCCATACCCTTGGACTTTATGCCTTTGGAAAACGTTTCTTGCTGCGCAAGGCGTGACACTATTTTTGCAGCGTTGTCCAGTTCGTTGGGTGACAGGAACTCGAACCGGCGGTTAACGGCGTTATCCTTAGCGTAGTTGATAAAGCGTTTACACCATGCTGTGACGCGAATAAGTTTGGTTAATTGTGATAATCGATGAACCAGCTGCATAATTGCGTTTTCCCTTAGACTTGAACAATGGATCTGAACCTTTCTTTTGCCTTCCTCGGTAGTGAGATTTGTGGGTTGTGTTGGCAACTCGAAGATCCAAGTCGAATTTAGAAAATCCGGGCCGTTCCACCATAGTTTATCCCCAACTAGTGCCGATGGTAGTGCACCTCTGGATGTTAAATCTGCGGGATTAAACTGTGTTGGAATGTGTTTCCATACATTGGTGTCTGTTAGCCGCTGGATCTCCCCTACTCGATTCCGAACAAACGTCTCCCAACGTGAAGCCGGTGCTTGAATCCATGCCAGAATGATGGTTGAGTCGGTCCATGCATGCATCGTGGTGTTTTTCATCTCAAGTGTGGTTACCGTGTAGTGTAGCAATTTAGCCAAAATAACCGCACCGCAGAGCTCTAAACGTGGTAGACAGATTGGCTTTACTGGTGCAACCTTAGACTTGGACATCAAGAGGTGCATGTGGACCTTTCCTTGGCTGTCCTGTTCTCGAAGATAGACTGCTGCTCCGTAAGCTTTCTCTGAGGCGTCGCTAAACCCGTGCAATTCAATCTGGTTCTGTTGACGACGATGACGTCACCAAATGGTGTCAACTATCCAAGGCACCCAACCCCTACATTGGTGATTAGCGGAGACAACGAAGTGCGGAAGTTCGGAACGCACCCACCATTTAGGGAAATTTATTTTGAGTGTCCCAATATGTCCCAATAGAATTGTACGAGTATATTTTATAATGAATGTCAATAAAACGGAAATAAAGTGATTTCTACTTATAACGTACAAGCGAGCGGTTTAGTTTCTTTCGCGTTAATACGGATCTAAGAAAAAATAACGCAGTTGGAGGAATACAGTGCTAAACCTTTTTCTCCCTTTGTTCTTTTCGGCCAACTGAATTACGAACAGGTTCTTTTTTCCAATTGTTTGGATCCACCTTGGAATTCGTATATCATTTATAGCCGGCAGATCATTGTACAACTTGTTCCATCCTTCCAGTACTTCTTCGTCAATTAGCGCATCCCAGGTGAATTTTTCGACCCACAGGAATTGCATGATAATTTTCGCCTTCACGATGCAGGGCGATATCCATCCCATGGGGTCAAACAGTCGAGCGATCGTTGACAGTATGAAGCGCTTGGTTGGCTGTGAAACCTCTGGATGAGTGAACCGAAAACAAAAGTTGTCAGCCTTAGGCAGCCAGTAAATTCCTAACGTCTTGATTCGATCTGACCCTTCCGATTGAATTGCTGAAGACGCTTCTCGATCCTGTTGTGGAATTTCATTCAGCAGCTCTTCTGCGTTGGAGGTCCATTTCCTTAGGTTGAAACCTGCTTGTTTTAGAACCTCTTTAACCTCTTTTCTTTTGCTTTCAGCTTTCTCAAGAGTATCTGCGCTTGAAAACAGTCCGAATCGCCAGGTAAGGAGCTGCTGCAGTTCCGAAAGTTACCGTTTTAAGACGAAAAACCTTGAGTTGATCCGCGGGATACCTGCGCCAAAAAATGAGTTGGTAGTAAGAGTCAGCTTTTGTAACCCATATCTGGCGATAAATTTTTTCGATGTCCGCAGAAAACGAAAAACGGTAGAGTCTCCACCGTAGAGTTACATCAGTGACGTTGTGTTGTAACGTGGGTCCAGTCATCAGATGATCGTTTAAAGAGGATCCATCGGATGTCTTATATGACGCATCGAAGACCACCCTCAGCTTGGTGGTAGAGCTGGTTTCCTTTAAGACGGCATGATGAGGAAGAAAGTAGTGGCCTCTGGTGGATACCTCTTCTTCCTCCACTTCGCTCATATGGCCCATCTCTATATATTCATCGATGCATGAAGAGTATTGGTCATGTAGTTGATGATCTGCTGCTAAACGTCTTTCCAGGGACTTGAAGCGTTGTAGAGCTCCTTCTCGGGACCTACCTAGCAAAGGATGAGTTTCTTCCTTGAACGGAAGTGCTACTTGGTAACGGCCATCTACGCTGCGCTTCACATTTTGAACAAAATGCTCTTCACACTGAACGTCTTCGATGGTTTGACGATGCTCGAACGGAGTTTCTTCAAGTTCCCAGAATTTTTGAAGCTGGGCATCGACGTCAGCTGTTTGAAAGAACGCTCTCAATGACCGATGTTCGATTGGTGACCTGCCAAACAAAATCCAACCTAACTTGGTCTTCTGGGCAACAGGAATCTGTTTGTCTTGATGGCGTACTAACTCTGGCATCATAATGTCCGCCAGTACGTCGCTACCTAAAAGAAGGTCGATTTTAGCAGGCTTGAAAAAGACAGGGTCTGCTAATTGTAACCCATTAAGGTGCCCCCAATCGGCAATGGAAAGGATTTGGGCCGGGAGATGGCCAGACAGTGACTGGAATATCAACGCAGGTAATGTTGTTTGAAAATCTGTGTATTGCGAAGCAACCGTGATATCAACAATCTTTTTACAGATGCCACTGCTGATTAACCCTAACCCAGACACCTCAACTTCAGTGGGTTTTGGTTTTAAACAAAGGAGTTGGACTGCAGACTCTGTAATGAAAAACACTTCGGAGCCTAAATCCAGTAAAGCCCGGAGAGATAAGCTATTTCCCGAAGATGTCTTAACCTTGACGATGGCTGTAGCTAGTAGAACCTGTGTGTTCTTGTCCTGTGTCGAGTGGTGATTTCTCACGCCGGAACTGGTTGACGGTTGTTCATCGGTGCGCATGATTGGATACTCGCTATTAGCTGTGGAGGTAATATGTGTTTGTGTTTGATATGGAGGGTGTATCTTTTGAGTTTGTGTATTGGTTGGATATGAATTTGAGAAATGATTTGTGTTGTGTGTGTTGAAAGAGTGCGGGTTAGAATGATATGGACTATTGTGTGTATTTATGGGATTAGTGTTAAGCTGTGGATTTGAATTGTGTAAATGTGAGGTGCGGTTTGAACTATTGTGTAAAAGTGAATGGTGTGGTTGTTGACAATAATAGCATCTTCGGGCGCTAGGACGTTGTTGGGATGAATGGCTATATGCTAAACAGTTTGTACAAAGACCTATCCTGTTCACAGTTTGATACGTATCAGCTATGATCATCTTTAAAAACTTGTTGCATTTTCTGATAGCATGCTGACCCTTATTCCAGAGCTTGCAACTGAACTTTGAAACGTTTGGTTGAACGTGAAACGTTTTCCGCTTTGACACCCTGTTAGATAGATCAGCCGATGATCGCCCCTGTTGGTGGTTGACTGCTTCCAAAGTACGGAATCTCATCTCGAGAAATTGCGTAAATTCCGTAAAAGTAGGAAGCTCCTTGCTGTCTTCTTTGGATCCGAGTTTCTCCTCCCACAGTTGTTGCGTTTTTGAAGGAAGCCTTTCCAAAAGAATGTAAACCAACACTACGTCCCAGTCTTGAACGGGCACCTTTAAATTGTCCAAACTGTGCATGACTTCTGTTGCTGTATCTAGAAGCTCCTTTATTGATTCAGCTCGCTCCTGTTGTATGGTCGCCAAACTGAACAAACACTTGAGTTGGGTGTTTACCAAAAATCGCTTGTGATCATACCTATCCTGGAGAATTGTCCACGCTTTGCTATAATTGCCATTAGCAATACCCAAATGAGCTAACAACTTCTCGGCTTCCCCAGATACACTTGTTTTTAAATAATGCGTCTTCTGAATTTCAGATAATGCAGAATTGTGGTGCACAAGTGAGGCAAACAAGTCATGAAAACAACGCCAAGACTCGTAACTCCCTGAAAAGACTGGCACCGGAATGTTTTTTAGCCTTACATCGGCATTGTGACCAGGTTTCACGTCGTCCAAGCCCGTTCTAGTGACGTCAGTATTGTCACTGGCAGCTGCTTTCACCTTATCGATTGTGTCCAACAGATCTCCCCGATATTCGAAATATAGCTCCCTAATCTTCTCGTAGGTTTACTCTATACTGCTACCTTCATCGTCTTCTTGAAGCTTATTTATAGACAATTCATATATGTCAGCTGCTGAGTCTATTGTTTTTTCTAAAAGAAGCAAGCGATCTGACAAATAATTCGCAGTACGTTCTTTGGGACCTCTTTTGGAGAAATTGGACATGTCCTGTTCGAGTTGCGAGAGTACCCGACTCAACTTGGTAGATTTTTGCTTAGCAACACTCATTTCACACACGGGTATATATAGTATATATGCAAAACAATATATATATAGTAAATAAAATCCACTTACTTATGAATTGTTGCTTTCCAGGAATTGTCTTCGCTTCTATTCACAGCTGGTGCTCCAAATGTTGTTTTCAATTACTGTCCAAAGTCCTTCAGATCGTTGTTGGAGTTCAAAAAACAGTGCATCAGTGCACTTCCAGGCAGCAAAGTTCCCACGATGGCAAATCCACAACACAATTTTTAGGGTTTTATAAGTGTAAAACGTTCTCAAAAGCCCACACTTTTGTTGTATTTTATAATTTAATATTTACAATAATTTAATATTTAAATCCGGTTCGAAAAAAGACCAAAATGTTCGGCTATGAACAACGGGCTACCGATTACTTTTCCGCTTTTGCTGTAAAATGTTTACAATCAGTAAAATATAAAAATACTCCGCAACTTTCAACGTTATAAAATATTGTGTTTTATTCTTTGTTCTGTATGTCATTTTATAGGTTAACAAATTACTAACAAATTACTGTCTATATTGACAGTAAGAAAAATTTCCCTTTTAGTAGTGGGTGGGCGCGTTCAGATTATGTTACGTAACGTAATGTTGTTGCGTAAACAGTAGAGTTACCCCAACCTCGGCAAGCTTTCTTTTTAGAAACTTCTTGTTACAAAAGAGTCAGCCTAATTTTTATTTTATTCCGTACTTTGGGTTTTTTCTCTCCCTCAAAATTTTAGCGGACAACACAACCCCCTCTCCCCACAACTTTGCTCATCCCTACATTTGGCGCCCACCTAGTGGCCGAAGTTTTGAACAAAAAAAAAAAGCAACACGGAACCCGGAAGAAGTACACATATTGCAAATCAATAGCAGGAAGGTATGGCAAGATACTCGTATACAGAAGAATAAGTAAAGAAATTACTGGAGTCGGTTATGCCTAAAAATCATCGACCTGGAAGTTTTATCAAACGTACCAGTCATTTTAGCGACAAAGCAGACCCGATAGAAGTTGAGAAGTTTATTGCAACAATAACATGCTGTAAAGACATAGAGTACATTACAGACACAGACGCGATTAAGGGATTCCCTCTGCTTTTGGAAGTTAGTGACAAGGCGTTAAAGAAGAAGCGAAGAACTGGGAAAGCGTTTTAAATTTGCTTGGAAGCGCTTACGCTCCTTCTAAACCGGCCTACAGAATTTATCAGAAAATTTTTGAAAGCAAGCAGAAGAGCAAAGAGAGTACTGATGATTTTATACGAAAAAAAGAGCTCTTTTAACTCAATTGCCTAATCCTAAGCCGTCGGAAAGAATGATGTTATATTTTATTTATGGCCTACTCGTACTTCATATAAGTATTAGTGATGCTGTGCCACGCGAAAGTATTTCAACTTTTCAAGGACTTATTGATAAAGCCAGAGTTGTAGAATACCGTTTAGCTGAGAAACTCGAGAAAAAAATTGATAAAGCACCTACTGAAAGCAAACGCCGTTTGCTTTGCACCAAAAGGTCCTCATAAAGTTTCTTTCAATAGATAGAAGCGTAAAACACAGCGAAATATGTATGGCATCTCAATTACCAATGGAAATCGTGTACGTCCAATCACTTTTATCGCGCTCCCAATAGCGAAAAACAAAAGAACTCTTATTGGTATAGACTTCTTAGAAGAAAATGGCATTGTCCTAAATCTTGGTCAAAGATATTGGTATTTCCAAAACGAACCAAATAAACACTATGACTTCTCCGATACTACACACACTTTTGTCTCTCCAGCACTGCGAATGGAACAAGAAATAGGTAAATACAATGAATGGTTAAAGAAAATGAAACCAATCTCTCAATTTCTGAAGAACGTTTTGACCACAACCATGGGAAACAATCACAACATGCCCATCAGATGTTTACTCACCACATTGCATCAACGAGATTTTCTGTGACAGTTTACGATATGTCATTACACCGGACAGACAGATAAATCAATATCTCTTCCCAAAACCACAGTGTAAGATACAAAGGTGGTAGACATAACCTTAAGAGACGACGAAGGATTTGATCTGAACGATTCAGGAAAAACAGAAATTAATGGTCTGGGTCTCCTTCTTGAAAACTGTTGGGCTACCATAAGAAAAAAGCAACCGAACAGTTCGAGAGGCTAAAAGGAACTGAACTATATTTGGCGTATGTCACATACCATAAGAGCAATACATAAGAGGTCAACATAAAGAGAATACAAATGAAGTTATATGTAATATCAATGTAATAAAGTGAAAGAATATATTGGTTCTGTTATTCAAAGCGGGGTTTAAAATTACATTTGATGAACTGATTTTTCTCACACTCCCACTTTTATCAAAGCAATATTAAATTTCAAATCATAATTTATCCAAATCTAAAAAAAAATCAATTCACAAATAGAAAAAATATTAAGCTCAAAAGAAACATTAAATTTCATATTAATATAAATTCAGTTCAAATTAAATTTCATATTAATCAGTTCAATGTGTTTATTCCCATTAAGGTTCGAAAACGTGAAAATTTTTCCTTTGCCAAGGGCTTGGTAAGAATATCGCTGATCTAGTCTTGTGTAGAAACTTACTCTAAACTAAATTGGCCATCTTCAAATCTCTCCCGAATAAAATGATAACGTACATCGATGTGTTTCGTACGTCTATGGAATTCCGGGTTCTTTATTAACCTTATGGCTCCCTGGTTATCGACGTACAAAACTGGCTTGATTTCCCGTTCCGGTACCAGATCTTTAAGTAATTGGGTGAGCCAGACAAGCTCCTTAACGGTTTGATAGGCTAGACAGGGCCATGCATTTTTGCCTTTGAGAACGCCCAAGCGATGCATGACGAATTCATAAAAAAAACGAAACCACTGGTGGAGCGACGTGTTTCAGGGTCACCAGCATAATCAGCATCGCTATAACAAGACAAAGAAAATTTAACATTAGATGGAAAAAATATACCGTCCTCCTTTGTCCGCTGATATATTTCATGATCCTCTTCACCATGGTAATTGTGAATTCCCTTTGGATCTTCAAGATATCGGTGTGCGTAATAAATTGAATAAAAAAATACCTGGTCTCGTGGCAATCATCAGATGCATTAGGCTTCCTACAGCTTGCCGAAAGGGAAATTGTGATGCCATCTTTGCTGCTGTTGAACCCTCCACCTCGGCTGTTGTGTTCAGAGATGGGTCCGCCAGCGTAGACACGGGTAATGCATCACACATGTTGAAATTTGTAAGCACCTTTTCAGCATACATTGACTGACTTATGTGAATAGATCTATCACCAAGTTACCGAATTTCGAGTCCCAAAACATATTTCGTTGGAAAAGCTTTAAACTCAAGGTTTTACTTCAAATAATTAATAAGCCTCGAAATGTCCCCTTCGTCCTTTGCTGCCACCAAACCATCATCGATATAAATCGCCAAAATCAATTTGTTACATTTGTTTTCATTAACAAAGACGCAGGGATCAGCATTATTTGCACGAAAATTAAACTCTTTCAGCAAATTTTTGAACCTTTTATTCCAGCAGCGTGAAGCCAGTTTAAGTCCATATCGACTTTTTAATAGTTTACATAGACGATCCGACCCATACTCATATCCCGTTGGTTGTAGAATGCAAATTTCTTCATCAATGTTTCCGTAAGGAAATGCCGTTTTCACATCGAACTGCATGAGGTGAGGTTGTTCTTCTGTTGCAATGCTAAGTATGGTTCTGATAGAGGTAAATATCGCTACTTGACCTAAAAGTATCGAAGTAATCAACGCCAAACTGCTGACTGAACTCACGTGTTATCAATCGGGCCTTATACCGTTCCTTCTCATTTTCTGTCGCAGGCTTAATTTGGTACACCCACTTGCAATCTATAATTTTTCGATTTTTAGGTGAACTCACCAAATCTCTGGTCCTATTTCGATGTAATTGCTCAATCTCCTCATCCGTGGCTTGTTTAAATTTCACAAAATCATCAGAGTTAATAGCAGATTGATAACTATTAGGGGTAATGGATTCAGCGATATAAGATAAACCCTCTACGATGCAATGATTGATCGCTCCCTGCATTTTATTTCGGCTCCTTAGTCTATTTTGAATGCGCTAATCTGATTCCTGCGTGCTCTCGATAGGCTCCCCTTCTGAATTTTCTTCGTCAAGGCCCTGGGTTGGCTTCTGGTCTTTTGCAGTTTCGATTTCACTGGAATTTTCAGCACATTCTTCAGGCATATCTTACGGTAATACAATCATCTTCGTGTTAAGACTGCTGGACAACTAGTGGAAAGAATCACGTCACGGGCCACTTCGACTTTGTTTTCAGCTGAAATATAAACACGATAGCCTTTTACACCTTCATCATAGCCTACAAAGTATCCTCGCTTTGATTTTTGGTCCCACTTACGTCGCTTTGCCTTGGAATGTGGACATAGACTCTCTCCCAAACACTCTCAGCTCTCTAATGTCTGCCATTTCGCCAAACTAAAGGTAAAGTATAAACAGCAGTGCTAACTGCCTCCGCCCAAAATTTTAGCTCCAAATGTTTGCCATGTAAAATAGTTATTACAATTTCAACAACTGTCCGCATCTCTCTCTCCGCACGGCGATTTTGTTCTGGCGTGTATGGAACAGTTTTCTAATGTAATAATGATTGCTGTTGCAGAATAATTTGAATATCGTAGCACGTAAATTCAAGACCGTTCTCAGGGAGAGTTCTGACCTTTGTTCCAGTTTCCGCTTCGACCCTCTTTAGACACATTTTCAAAAAAAATTGGACTTCAGACTTCTCCTGCAAGAAGTAAACACATCTGTAATGGAAAAGTTATCTTTAGACAAAAGAAAGTATCTAGATAAACCAATGGACTTTTCTTGCATTGACCCGCAGACATCGGTGTGCACTAGTTCCGCAACATTTTTCGCCCTAGTTTGGCTATGGAAAAATGTAAAACGATGCTGATTGCCGATTACACACGCATCACAAAAAACAAAACCGATTTTCCGATCAACAAGAATTTGTTTTACTTGTGCAATGTTTTGATAGCCAAGCTTTTCGTGCCATGTTCGCAATAGCAATCGCCTCGACTCAGTATAATTTACTAACATCTTTGAGTCAACGTTTGAGCGAACGCGAATCAAAAGCTTGAAAATCTTCAACTCACGGACTCCCACTGCAACAGTTACACCATTTTTCAACAATTCACACCGCAAATATCTAATGCACTATTTGAAGAAAATCAATTTACTTTTATTTCAAGCACATACAGTACTGCTGAAAAATGATTTTCCAACCAACTCTCATTATTATTATATTAGGGGTGGCCGTGGTGTAGTGGTAGTAGCAATCGCTTCTCACTCGGAGGGTCCAGGTTCGATTCCTGCCCATGGCAAGTCAGTTTTTCATTTGTGTAATTGGAACTCAGACAGAAAAATTCTGCATGTGAAGACATAAAACTGACACGTAGATTTGGCTGTTGTAGAGGTTAAACCACAAAAAACTAGTGCGAATTATAACCTTCGAATCACTCTGAGTGAAGAAAAAAGTCTCCGTCCTATTCGGACTCCCACCCCTGGAGAGCGAATATCGAAACCAAACACAACTGAGTTTCAAACCACTACAAAACAATTTTCCTTTCTCTTCCTTCTACCTTTCCGCTCGAGCCCTGTCAACAGTAAAAGGGTATCTAACCCCTTAGGCGCGCGTAAATTATAAAAAAAAAAAAAATTATTATATGATGGAATATTAATATCACCTTTACCAGAAGCTTTGATGGTGTCACCGTTTCCAACTCGAATAAGTGTCGGAGTGTCAAATTCTTCATAATTTATGAACCACTCCTTTCTTCTGGTTATATGATGACTTGCTCCTTAGTCAAGAAACCACTCGTCTCCTTTTCCACACGCCTTGCTTCAGCTTCACATACAAACGTACTCCCGCGCTTTTCAACAAATTTACTACAGTCTTGGTCACTCTTACTGCGATTTTTAAGTAAATTACAATCTCGTTTCCAGTGACCACTCTTCTTACACCAAAAACATTTTCCAGGTTTTGGCTGCTTTCCACGGAACTGGTTTTCTTACAACCAGTGAATTTATACGGACAACGCACGCATTTGTGAATTTATACGGACTTCTTCCATTACCTATTGGTAATGGAGATGTCAAATTTTCTAAAGTCTGCATATCGAATGCTGTTGATTCCCATGCGCTGTAAAAATGGCTGAAGCTAGGTGGTAGTGTCATTAGAACTTTTGTGACAACCATGGACTTCGAAACTGTTTCTCCAATGTCTGCAGCTTTGAAATATGCATAGCAATGTTGTCGTTTGGATATTTGACAAAACTGTAGAAACGTTGCTGAAGCATGTGGATATTGGCTTTGGTCTTCAATTCATACACATTTTATAGCTTCAGCCACATTTCTCCCTCTGTTTCACAATTTAATATATGCAGAAGTGGTTGCTGGCAGACGCATGTAGCGATGATGACAAAGTTGTTCTTTGAAACTCGAACTCGAACTTAGGCAAGGAAATTCCTCCGAAGCAAATTTATACAAATTTCCTGCTTTAAGAATTATTCGGACTTGGAATTTCCATAAATTCCATTGATCACCATTTACCAGTGTTTCAATTTTTACTCCTTCCATTTTGCCGCCGTTACCTGTTACCGTTTTTCTTATTAGACTGTACTTAATCGCAAGTAAAAAAGTCTCCGAATACCACGGAAAATAACCCGGCCAAAAAACGCAAACCGTTAACCTTTCGCGTAATCGAACTGTACGTAGTTTCGAATTTACTTGAAAAAGTTTCTTTAATATAAACGCCACTACTTAACTTAATTCAATGCTCTGGGCCCATAATCTGTTGGGTCACGACAAGAAAAAAACAACCGAACAGTTCAAGAGATTAAAAGGAACTGAACTATATTTGGCATATGTTACATAAGTGCTGTACATAAGAGGTTAACATAAAGAGATTACAAATGAATTTATATTTGGCATATGTTACATAAATGCTTTACATAAGAGGTTAACATAAAGAGAATTCAAATGAATATATTTGTAATGTCAATGTAATAAAGAGAAAGAATATAGGGGCTCTGTTATTCAAGGTGGAGTTTAAAATAACATTTGATAAACTGATTTTTCCAACAAAAACTCCTCAATTTTCGAACCTCCGTACGCTGGACGCTAAATAAATACAGGAAATCATTCCACCATATAGACTCTCTCAAATAAGAAAGAATCAGCTTAAACTCGAGTTGAACAAAATGCTTGAGTCGGGAATAATTGATGAATGCGAATCACCTTGGGCTTCTCCAGTTGTTCTTGTTCCTAAAAAGGATGGAGGCATACGAGTTCGTGTGGATTATCGCCCTCTGGACCTACGGTTCCTGATAAATACCCCTTACCCAGAATCGATGACCTACTCCACTCGACAAAGAAAACAAAATATATATCGACACTGGACCTTCAATCTGGATACTACCAAATTAGAGTTGCCAAAGAAGATGTTGAAAAAACGGCATTTACGAGTACTACACCTTTTGGAATGTACTGTTTCAACCGCATGCCATTCGGGCTACGAAATGCTCCAGCCACCAAAGATTGATGGACAGCTTTAGAGCGGGACTTCAGGACATGCTTATGCTAGTCTATCTTGATGACATTATCGTTTGCTCAAGCAATTTCTACGAGCGTCGTGAACACCTTCTAAAAACTTGTATGCGTTTGGCCCAATTTAAACTCAAGGTAAGCCGACGAAAATTGAGATTCTACTGTGCTAAAGTAACATATCTAGTCCACCTCATCAAAAGTCATGTTATAGAAATGGATCCAGAAAAACATCAGCAATATTAGCTAGACCAAGAAACGTCCAAAAATCTAAGTAACCTGACCAAAAAAGGTGCAACATGGAAATGGCGTGAAGAAGAGCTTAATTCGTTCAATAAACTGAAGACTGAGCTAATAATTGCTCCTGTGTTGCAACAAGCATGTGAAGACAAACAGTTCTGCATAAAGACAGATGCAAGTAGCTATGGGATAGGAGCAGCATTGGTCCAGGGGGAGAAAGCGGAGGAACATTTTATTGAATACGCATCAAGGTTATTGTCAAAGGCAGAACAGAACTATTCAACAACGGAAAGGGAAGCACTTTCTATCATCTGGGCAGTCAACAAATTAATATTATTATTAAGCTTTAATTATTAAGCTTAAATAAAACAAACTGTTTACTAAGACGTTATAAAGAATAATGATTTTATTGTTTGGAAATGTCTTCCTTTTATGTTGACTTCGATAAGTGCGATATTTATATCATGAAAGTTTATGATAATTAGTGTGTTTATTTAAATACTTAAGCGTACAAATTTTCTATGTTTTTTTATCTCCGTTACATTTGAAATGTTTTATTTTAATTGAAATTTTTATCAGCAACACATTCATTTCTTCAGAGCCGGAAATTTTCACGAGTTTCGTTTGGAAAGCAAAGAAAAAAAACTAGTATAGCAAAACGCTAAAAATCTACCTATAATGAAATCTAACCAATACTATATTTCCACGTATATGTATCAATTACGCTTAGGCAATGTTTGAAGGCAAGGTTTGAAATTAATCAAACCAATCTTAATCAAATGCTATATAATACCTACTTATTTGTACTTTTTTAAAATCATCGAAATTGATTTTTAAAGTTTAATGTATTATCAATGGAGTCTTCTCCTTTATACTTTTACTTCCATAAGATGTGATGTTGGTCTGTTATGATGACTCTTATGATTTGAAGAAAAGGAAGACACAGTTACCCTAGGAAAATGTCTTACCTTCCACAATCCTAAGCAGCTGTTGTGATCAAGAACATATTCCCTATGGTATTCTTGGTAGGCCTAATAATAAGGACTTCACAATAATATTAGCAACATTACAACAAGATGTGGGATCTGTGGATTTTGCAAATTTTCAATCCTTTCCCGATCGGCAAAAAGACACATACTCGTACATGTTACTTAAGCATAAACTAGGAAAATTGAATAAACATATGAAGAATTCCTTGCTAGGAGATACGATAATCTAATTACAAATGTGACCAAAATGATGCACTATTCCGGGTAAAAGTAAATTTATAGTGTATATTGTATAGATTTATTCAATTAGAAAATAAAATAGAAATGTCAATGAGTAGATTGATTGCTTCGCACTTAGTTTCTACCCCTGTACAATAGTAAGAAGCTGTGATCCAGCAAAGAAATAGATGCGATATTAGGGCGCCTTGAACGCCTAAAGTAGCCAGAGCCACTCCGTGCAACTGGTTCCCCCTGCAAAACTGCACATGACAAAATTCAATGCCATCTCAACCGAAGTTGGGATCCCGCCAAAATTGATCCAGAAATTGAGAAGTTCTATACAACTCGAAAAAAGCTGTCGTCTGATTTTTTCAGTATAGTGCTAGAAAATGCGTCTGTTTGTTGCTATAAAAGGCAGTTATTTACACCGAAAGCTATAGGGTGGTTTAAAGGTCAATTGTAAACTCAGATGACAGTGAGTTCCCATCGAACCATTGTGAAGTCATTTAGGGCAATCCAAAAAGAAGTGGGAAGAATTGGTCTTGTAGTTCTATCAACAAAAAAATGCATAGATTCAATCTACAACATTCAAGACAAAGTCAATCTTGATGCATTCAAATTTGAAGTTGAACATTTGCTGATTATCGCTAAAAGAATGTTATGTATTTAGGATTATCAACATCCTGGTTCCACATTATTAGATGACCCTAGCACGCTATGGTATACTGAGAACATTAATATATTTCTCTGAAGGGGAAATAGGTGGTCCTATTAATAGGAAAAAAACCACGGTGGGCAATTCAGTCCTTTAAGCCGTAGAAATCTACCCATCCGGATGGTATACTACCGATTATGCTAGCGAAAGCACAGGAGGTAGCAATCCTTAAACAAAGTCTAAAAATAGCTTGAAGGGAAATTAAGGTGGTTTTTATACCTAAAGCTGGCAAACAGGGACATACTCGTATATCTAACAGCCAGACCAATAAGTCTGTCAATATTTATGCTTAACCCTAGAGCGATTATTGGAGAATCACATTAGGAATAGATGCAGTAATGGCTTTTTGATTGAGTCACAGCATACACATATGAAAGGAAAATCTGTAGAAACCGCCCTGCACGAGGTGGTGGGGAAAATAGAGAACAGTCTACACTTGAGCTTACGATAGCAGCCTTCCTCGATATTGAAGGAGCCTTCAATAACGTGGAGTGCTCCACCATTAAAAATGGTCTATTGGAAAACCGCGTTTTCAACATGCTTGCAAGCAGAAAAATAAACTGTTTCATTGGGCAAAGCTCGGTCAGAATGTCCGTAACCTGGTTAACACCTCAGAGTAAAGTTATATCCCCAATCCTGTGGGTGCTCGTTATCAATGACATCCTCAAAAAGCTTAGTACGATGCGTATAAGTGCCACGGCATTCGCAGATGAAGTGGTAGTAATAGTGCAGAGAAAATACTTAAATATTGAAAGCGACATTATTTACTTTGCCCTAAAGCACTTGGACAAAACGCTGTGGTCTCAGTTCCAACACTTCGAAAACGGAACTGTTTCTTTTTACCAGAAAGTACAAGATACCTCAATTCAAACTCCCAAAACTCAACGAAGTTTAACTGTGCCTGGGTGTGGTTTTAGACAAAAAGCTTAATTGGAATCTTAACGTAGCGGAAAGAATCAAATAGGCATATACTATAATGCTCTTTTTATCTGCAAGAGAACGATAGGAAAAATTTGGTGCTTAAAACCTGATATGGGAAGACCCATACTTCCATACGGAGCACTAGTATGGTGGAAAGCAAGAAACAAGAAAACGGTTTACGGAAAATTAGCGGCGGTTCAAAGAACGGCTTCTATAGGTTTTACAGGTACGCTCCGTACTACCCCAACGGCAATACTCTACACCGTTTTGCACTTAACACCGCTTGATTTACAGATCAAAAAACTTACTGGCCCCAGGGCCATACGACTCACTAATCTGGATTACTTCAAGAGCAGTAGTCTCGGACATGCACGGTCCTAGCAGAGCCACTTCCAAGCAATCCAATTCTAAGGGACGAAGTTCTTTCCTTGGTCGACTTCGACATCCCCTATGATATAATATATCCAAAGAGGGAGGACTGTGAAAAAAATGCAATAATCAGGTCAAATGAAATTGCAACGACGACTCGAAAACAGTGGAAGGAACAGGTTCTGGTATCTTCTCAGAAGACCCAGAATTAAGGGTATCTATAAGACTACCAGAAGCAAGCAGTGTCTTCCAATCAGATGCTCTGACTGTCCTCGGGGTGGCTGAACTAATGCAGATGAGATCGTTATCGAAAAGAGATATCGCTATCTACATCGATAGACAGGCCGCACTCACTCACCTACATCAACCTAGATACAGTCAGGGGCTGCCGCACAGTACTCAAGGAATTATGCAGTCAGAACCGGGTGAGACTGTACTGGGTGTCAGGACACTGCGGCATTAAAGGAAATGAACAAGCGGATGAACTTGCAAGAAAAGGAGGGATACTCAAAGAAATTGGATGTTTCACCAGGGAGATTGTTTAGGTTTTTGCCTTTTGAAGATAAATTCAACTGGTTTCACAAGGATACCGATGGAACCGTTTTGGTGCCTGGTATCTATGTGATGGCATGTCCATCATACCCCTGTTTAATCTAGCCTAACCTAGGACTAACAAAAAATCAATTCTGACTTACAAAGTCATATTTGCACAGACGTACATGCGAATAATGAACTCTGTTCATAGAAGAGCACAAAGTAAGTTCCGCATGGCGAATGATCTCGAAGGATGCAATCAGCGTTAAGGCCGGTCGAATGATAAATAAAACGCCCCAACACTGGGACATTTGTCATGAGATTTATTAAAATTAAAATAGAATTGCACACATATACAACGTGATAGGTTTCGTTGAGATAAGAAAATTTAACCTCCGTTCAAGTTATGAGCGGTTTAAAAAAACTTATTATGTTTGAAGCTAAGTAATATAGTAATAATCATTAGCTTGATGTTATGGTTTCGTTCTTCTTTCTGTAGAGCTTAAAATCTAAGTTCTGCTTAAAGAAAACAAATTCAGTTAAATGAAACACTGGTAATTATGATTGTATATAGCCGAGCATTAAAATTAGTTTTCAACCTCTTTGAGCTCATTGGTCTGACTGATCTAGGATACGCTGCACAAATAACATGTCTTTTATAAATATGCTTTCAGAATACCTGTTAAATTTTAAAAGACTTAAACCATTGGACATCTTCTTGGATTTTTTTTAAGGCTAGTTTGCAGCTGATGCGAAATGAAAAACCCCACGTAAAAATGAAACAACGAAATCATAAACGAAAAATGTCGTTCTGCATTTTCTGTATACTGCTTCCCAATGAAGTAATGTAAATAGGTGAACTAGTACAAAGGTAGTACTAGATTAATATGTTGGAGATTAATAAATCTCCACTCACTTTTCGCATACAACTAATTGTCCGGGACAATAAATGGTAGCGAAATTTTGAAATTCAATATTCTTTGTTCAATTTCTTGACGCTAAATTTATAAATGTACGATAAATACGACTGTCGTCTATAACAAACCATTAAGTTTAAACGGCATTACCTTTTAGCCTTTTTCAATTACTAGCTGCAACTCCGACATATTTGCAGCTCAGGCCGGTAAGGATTTCCGAGACTAAGTCAGGGTCTTGAAGAAAAGATGGTGCCGGATGAGCTCTTAATGGACCAACAGTAGTGCTCATATAACCGAACAGGTTACTGGCTTCGGTAAAACCGATTAATCGTGGCACCCAGGTATATTTACAATGGAACTCTCCTGGGACTGCTGCAAAGCAGATATTACCACCATCCAAGAAATGTGATGCGACATCTATTAACGCGATTGTTATCGACCTCATTGCTGCTGCTAGCATGCCAATGAGCTGACGACCTGACTGTCGAGCTCTTCAAAGCTTCAGGCGATGACTTAGCGTGCAAGGCAAGGAGCGTACACCAACTCATCTGTAAAATATGGTCGGAGGAAAGTATACCCTATGAATGGAATCTCAGCATTGTTTGTCCGATCCTCAAGAAAGGAGACCCTCTGAACTGCGCCAACTACAGAGGCATCAGTCTTCTTAACACCGCCTACAAGATTCTATCTGTCGTATTGTATGAACGCCTGAAGCCGTTCTTTCGCTAATTCAATATCGACCAAATATTCACACTACGACAGATCTTGGAAAAAACCCATGATCTTCAAGTCATTGGTTAGCATTAATTTGTTGGTTGATGCCCAAGTCAACCCCGGACCGTAGCGCCAACTTAGGCAAGTAAGTGAGTTGCTTGAAAAGCCGTCATGTCGTTGATTCTGATAGCAAATCAGCAAAAGGAAGAGTAGTTATTCTATTCATTCGTGTAACCCTTCAATAGAAAATTTTGCACCACATTAAAAAGCAAAGTACTTTGTAGAATTCTCCAGTGTATCTTAACTCCAAATTATCCGATTATACCCGCTGTACACTTGTCTTTCGTCCTTTTGTATTATATATTTGGTGCGTACGCAGTGTTAAGATTTATATAACTTAAAAAAAGACCTATGTTAGTATGTCCGAACTTACTTGCACACCCCATTCTATATCTCAGCACAATCCATTTTCTTTTTTTCCCACCAGACTGTAAAATATAACCCCACGACTCAAATTAATACACATTCCAGTAGTATCCCATATCTATCCTATTTTTTACTC
Source organism: Volucella bombylans (assembly GCA_949129095.1). NCBI lineage: Eukaryota > Metazoa > Arthropoda > Insecta > Diptera > Syrphidae > Volucella > Volucella bombylans. Next base: position 43,994,390 of record OX422144.1, on the reverse strand, counting down.
CCGAATGTAACACACGTAAATGTAAGTCATATGCACACTAGCAATTTGATTTTTCGTAAGATGTCAGTATCAGTTGTCAAATATGCGCTAGCAATTTGATGACTCGAAATTAATTTCCACACCAATTCCCGGTTCCATTCCCACGATATTCATTTGTAAAATAGTATATAAGTTAGAATATATTCAGAATAAGCTTCACTTGTTAAGAGTTCAGCACAAGAGACGGTGTTTTTTATTACTCAGTTGTACTGGTTTATGTGCCTTTACACAATCAACGCATTCGACAAGTTTATGTGCTTGACGATCATCTTAGAATCAAAATAGATTCTCTCAAACATTTGGTGACCCCGACGTGATCACCGCTCTTGTGCTTTCTATCTAAAAAACATGGAGAGGCCGAAAAGCTTTTGAGGCATTTAGCATTATCAGATGACAACTACAACGCAGCGTGGAAGATGCTTCAAGATAGGTACGAGAACCCGAGGCTTCTTGTTGCGTCACTTGTTAACAAGTTGCTCAACCAACCAGGGCATGTTTCCGACCAACCATCAACCGCCCATATTAAGACCGTGCATGATACCACAAGGCAATGCCTGATGGGATTAGAAAATTTGAAGGTCTGTACATCAACATGGAACCCGATCATTCTTCCAATCCTTTACAAGAAAATTGATCGAAGTACGCACGCTCTTTATGAACAAAGTTTGGCCAGTCCTAGGGAATTGCAGTCTGTGACGGAGTTTCTTAATTTTCTGGAAACACGTTTTCAATCTCTTGAAGCGTTAGGAAATAAAGGGAAAAAGATTGAGGAATTCAAAACCCGGACAAGATCTTCGGCTACATTAACTACAGCGAACAAAGGGCAGCAATCGCCCACGGAATGCATTGCATGCAACAAAAATCATGATTTGTACCATTGCAACAAATTCTTACAAATGAGTCTAGCTAATCGTAACAAGTTTGTTTCTCAAGAAAAGCTTTGCAAGAACTGTCTTAAGAAGGGACATTTCGCACCCAATTGCACTCTGAGGGGATGCAAGATATGCTCTAACAAACATAACGCATTACTACATGTTGATGACGTTCAAGCACATCGTCCAACGGCCCAACCAAAAAGGAATACACTTCAATAGACAGCACATTCTAGCTCATCCGCAAGCGCGCAGAAACATGCAGAGCCAACATCTGCACTCACCACAACGAGTCATACAAAGGAAAAATTCGTAATTCTTGGAACTGCGGGAGTGCGACTCACTAATAACAATGGAACCGAAATCGAATGCCGAGCACTTGTGGATTCCAGTTCCCAGATAAACATAATCAGCGATCGTGCTGTAAAAAGGCTTGGTTTAGCGCCATCGTCTACAAACATGCGCATTCAAGGCATTGGTCACGGCCACCTAAAGTCTCAAAAAAGAGTGAATGTACTGCTAAGCTCAAAACAAAATGCCTTTTCAACCAGACTAGAAGCTTTCGTATTACATACCATTATATCTCCACAACCTAGTAAAAAATTGAAGAGGTTCCGCGAACTTCCTAGGAACAGTGACTTAACTGGAATTACGCCCTTCATTGACCAGATGGGCATCATGAGAGTGGGTGGACGATTAGAAGCATCGAATTTACCGTACGATTCCAAACATCCAATGCTTCTACCTTATGAACACCCAGTCACTAAAATGATATTGAACGAACTGCACTTGAATAATCGCCACGTTGGCCCACAAGCGTTACTCGCAATCGCTAGACAAACTTACTGGCCTGTTAAAAGAAAAATAATTGCCAGATCCGTCGTCCAACATTGTGTATTTTGTGCAAAAGCGAGACCAAAGATGTTTACTCAGTTGATATGAGATTTGCCGTCAACAAGAGTTAAACCTGCAAGACCTTTTGTAAATTCCGGAGTGGATTTTTGTGGCCCAATTTGGACACATTTCAAGATACGCGGAAAACGCCCCCAAAAAACGTATATAGCAGTATTTTGCTGTTTCTCAACTAAGACTATACATTTGGAGCTGGTCACTGATCTTTCCACTGAGGGCTTTATAGGAGCGTTGAAACGATTCACTGCAAGGCGTGGGAACTGCAGAAATCTTTATTGTGATAACGGAACAAACTTCGTCGGCGCAAGAAATCAGCTTCATGAAGTACTCGTAAAAGAAGTTTTAGAATCTCAGTACGCTATCAATAAGGTTACAAGAGCATGTAGTTCTAAAGGGACAGACTTTCATCTTATCCCTCCACGAGCACCACATTTCGGCGGTTTATGGGAATCTGCAGTCAAATCAGCCAAACACTTATCCCGTTCAACACTTGAATCCGCATCTTTGACGTATGAAGAAATGGAAACAGTCGTTACTGAAGTCGAAGCTATATTAAATTCAAGACTCACTACACCAATGTCAACCGACCCAAATGACTTAATGGCGTTAGCTCCAGGCCATTTTTTGATAGGCGAACCGCTTAATTCCTCGATTGATTCGCATGCAGAACACCTTAATGTCAACAGTACCACAAGATGGAAACTTGTAACGCACTTAAAAAATGAATTTTGGAGGAGATGGCACCTGGAATACCTAAACCAGTTACAATATCGATCGAAATGGAAACAGCGCGTTGACAACATAATTTTGGGAACCATGGTTATCATCAAGGAAGAAAACGTTCCTCCATCTCGATGGAAGTTGGGTCGAATCATAAAGACATATCCTGGAGACGATGGACTAGTCCGAGTTGTTGACGTAAAAACCTCGAGTGGGGTTCTACGACGCCCCATACACAAATTGGCACCACTTCCGATTGAAGACATACGAGTATCAACTGAAATTCCAAGTTCAAAGAACGGATCGCGACAAGCACAGTATTTCAAACCAATAAGAAATCAGAAGTAACTATCGAAAATAATTAAAGTTTTATTGTAATAGGTAACTATGGTGCGGCAAAATTAAAATGTGTAACAAATAAGATACAAGCCAACAAGCCTTTAACCATGCTTATTTCTCGTAAATTATTATCTTTGTAAAGAGTATTCTATTAGAGTATGTGACTTACGGAAATTATGCCTGTTTAAATAGTGGGGAAGTATGTATTTAAAATATTCATATTCTCTTCATTACTTTTTCTAGTTCTGCATCACTCTATGCGTTATTTTGGATAAATTTTCACATGACTAATTTTATCGGCTGTGTTCCGCATATGTGTACTGATATGAATGTAGAGAAGAAAGTTAGTTACTCGTATGTTACTTGTTAATGTGCGCAAATATCTAACTGTCCAACAAAAGCAACCAAATTTTTCAGTAAAATTAATTTAACATTTCTATGCTGGACATTTTATTTACAATACAAATTCGAGACTGATATCGAAATGTGTTCTTCCCCCTCCCTTAGCAGATAACAACACGACCGGAAACGTCCATTCGGCATCGTAACTATTAATTATTAATAATATTGACTATTTTAAGGAGCACCATCCTAAAGAAAAGTTGTTGTTTCATATCTACAAAACCCAATGAAAAGAACTCATCAAGTCAAAAACTTTTGAACAAAAACATTCAAAAAATTCCACTGATGGTTACGTAAATAGGCAAAATTTCCGCATTTGGAGTAGGTAACCACATGTGTTTCACTAAAACGAATTGCATGGCAAACATGTCAATGTTTAGTGTAGATTTCAGAATGGACATAATATTTTAACAATTTTCTGAAAACGCCACCGCACAAAGTCAATGGTGAATGGTATCGGGGAATGAAAACCGAATTTGAGTGCATCTAGTGGATGGTACGAGTACGTATCTCGAGGACCCGTGGTTTACACAACGCGGCATCACGTGAAAAAAAATGTATTTTTACCCTTAATATTCCGGGGTGGTGTACTCTCAGAATTAATAGCCTAAGAGCTTATTGAAATTTTTGGATGTGGATATATAACCAAAAGATTGTACGCATGAAGCACTCGAATAAATAAATTCAAATGCAGAAATCCGGCAGCAGCTAGGGCCTTTGGATTTCCTTCTTGAAATTTTTCTCGAGACCACAGGTTAAATCAACAAGTTTTATAGAGTTTTTTGGAGTCCGAAGTTTACGTTAATAAATTTACGACAACCGCACTCTTGAAGAAGGAGATTAAATGCTGTACACACTAATATCAAAACAGTGAAAATTTAGCCAAAAAAAGCAAATGTGCCACTAAACCTGACGATGACATTTATTAGATAATGATTTTGTTAAAATGCGTTTTTCTTAAAGAACTGTATTTTATTATAATTCAATTATTTTTATAATTAAAAAAATCTGTACACAGTTTGGATAAACTTTTTTGAAAATAATCAGTGCTATCAAAGTAACAATATCAACCATATTTACATAAATAGGTACCTCTTTCTTTTTTCAGCTATAGGAGGAAAGCATTTACTCAACTGTAATTGAAGACAAAATGAGCAAGAGCATATTTACGATTAAAAATTTAACAAAATTTCAGAAAATTATTTTTCTCCAACAAACCTTTTATTTTAGTATACAATATATATATTGTATTGTATACTTGATGGTGGCTTTTATTTGTTTTTTCTTCCACTGGTTGATTTTGATCTTTATGTTAAACCAACCCGTTCATCTTGGTTTTTGCACACCAAATTTTTCGAAATTAACATACGAGTATACCAGAACACACCAGAAACTATAACTTCTCCTCCGTGTTACTATTGCATGTATTGAACAAATTTTCATCGTCCACGAAAGTCAAGCAACTGTTTGTCAACTGCTACACATTCTTAGTAGCTAAAATCATCTGTCAATTAGTGAGACTATTTGTTCAAGTCCCAAATAGCTGAAAGTTTACTTGGAGATGTTTAATGTATTCTGCTGTGAACTTCATCAAAGCGAATAATTCTGATCTTGGAATATTTTAATATAGGACGACCAAATTTATAAATACTACGATATAATCGCTTCACTGAAAACAAAACAACTCTTCTGTAAACACCAACTAATATCAACAATATATGCTTGTAACTTACTCAAATTGTGTTGTATTTAGTTATCATAATTCTCCAATTTTGCGTTTGCCTTTAGACATGTGTGCCATTTCAGCATTAACTTGGTGGCAGTTGCCGCATAATACAGACTTTGAAAATATACAATAATACAATTTTCTTTGTCTTCGGCTGAGATTAGATATTTCATCTGATTCATAAGGAATATGTTCTAAATATATCAGAGTGACTGTCTTCTGCTTATACATCATTGTCTATACATATATTCATCTGTTACGAACCTATCATCATCCCTTTCATAGAAAACTCTTCGGCATCAATTTTATCCAATAATACTCCCTTTTCGTCAGTCATCAGATATCTTGGTATAGAATTTTTTTAAACACCATGTACAAAACGTTCATTTGTAACAATTCTCAATATAATTTGTATAAATTGCAAACAAAATGTGGCATACAGATGTATGTGGGACCGCAATTGTTTTTATTAAGATTTAACACAATATTTTTAGTTCGGTTTACTTTATTAGTTTAAAAGTATGTTAATCGATGGTGACGGTGGGGTTGGTAGTTGGTGATTGGTGGTTGGTGGATGGTGGATGGTGGATGGTTTATGGTTGTGGCGACGACGGTAGTGACGGACAATCAGCTTCTGTCAAAAAAATAGAGTGCGTTCAACTTCGTGCGGCCCTTTCAAACTTCGTTGTCCATGAACAGTGATGTCGGGTCCCACATGTATATACAAAAAACCTATATATTTAGAGAATTGCACCTGAGGGAAGACAACGTACGTCTCGAAATAGGTAATACTTTTTATCAATAACCATTTTTATGGATAACCCTTTGAAACGACGAGTTACTTACAATTAAACTAGCCCTTATGTCAAGACAAAAACTTCCTGATAAAAAGAACTCGTATTATTCTATAACGGTTTTTGATATTTTATATTTCACTAGAATTTAAAAAACTCAATCAGATATGGAACTCCCTGTATTAAAGATATCGTAGTTAGTACTACATTAACGGTCCTAAAATTGCTTCTATTCTTTGAATAACTTAGATAATCCTGCCACGATTTTTTTTAAATTTTCGTTAAATGTATGCTACGTTAACAGATTTCGACTATTACTGCCGAAATTTGAAAGAGTCATACACACATACAATTAGTTAAAAACAGCTTAAAAATATTATAGACACCTGAAGACGCAATGATATCACCAAATTTTCAATATCGGTTTTCGAGGTGAATACAAGAACATCCCTATCAGGAATAATATAAATAATAATAAAATAAACGCAGCTAAACTGTTTCAGAAAATGTTAATCAAAATGGGGCACTAGGTAAAGCATTCGAATACAAAATAATTTGAATGATTCCAACAAAAAAAAAAAAACAAACGCATAGCTACATAACTTTACGAAATCTTTATTTATTTTTTGAACCACATCTTCGATGTATACACACCTTTAATGGAATAAATAAAGTATCGATTTACAAGAAACTCATATATTTAGCGCCATCGGAAAATTGAGAATTTAATGGCATTTGCGGTGGAAAAATGGCATTCACCTTGATTTTTCTTTGATTCATCTTCATTTTTATTGCGCAATGTACTCGTATCTCTTCTAAACATATAATAAATTAAAGGAATATAAAAAACCCTTGAAGTTTTACTTCTTTCATGGAGCTATGAAAGAAGTAAAACACTTTTTATTTTCTGAGTATTCCACATCAAACGATCTCTAGGACTGATATGTTTTATACAGTAGATACATAAGAGAAATACTTTATGTAGTAAAGGATGCAAAAATGAAGCGAAATGATTCCTTGAATATTTGTTTTAGTATTGAGTCAAATTTTCACTTAAAAATTAAATTATGCACGAGCTCGTTCAACGAAATTGGCCAGAGTGTTGAA